>CM019155.1:21506094-21841059 GCA_009733165.1 Naja naja
AGAGCTCTAAAGTCTCTTCCAGCTCTGTTATTCTGCTATTTATTCTGTTATTCAGCCCAACTCACCTCACAGGATTATTGTGAGAAAATAGGAAGAAGGTGTGTTGAATATGTTCACCACTTTGAGTTAAGTTAACTGTAAAAATAATAAAGGCAGGATACAAGCAAACAAACATAATTAAGAATGGAATTTTTTAACATTATAAAATTTAAAAATTATATATTAAAAAATGTCTTCCTCTACCAACCCAGAGAAGAGAATCTGCATCAAGTTGTCCCTCCAAGAAATCTGTCGAAGAAATCCGTCAAAGGAGACCAAAGGCTCATACCATTCTTTGGGAGTGCACCCCCACTGTCTCCAAGCAGTGATGCGCTCCGACCCACAAGTTCATCCTTGCATCCCTGGGGGCTTGGAGGATCAGAACCCTGGGCTAGGGCTCGTGTATTTGAATGCCAGGTCCATGGTGCAAGCTCCCTCATGGGATCTGATTGAGGAGGAAGGCAGCGGACCTGGCCTGCATTAAGGGGAGGCTGGACGGGGGGAACCCTCTGGTGGAATTATGCCCGCCAGTTTCCATGTGCTGCACCGGCCTCGAGCCCAGGGTAGGGGACGGGATGGCGGTCGGGAGGCACTTTGTCCGAGAGACCACTGTTCCATGAATAGGGGGATGAGTCTCTCCTCTTGAGGTTGGGCACTGGTGGTCAGTTGGGCTTGTTGCTCCATTATCTGTCTCCCAGCTGCATGACTACAGCCCTGCCTGCACTGCTCAATGTCCTCTCAGGTGGCAGTTGAGTTTCCCAGGCTTATGGTGCTGGGGGATTTCAACCTGCCTTCTCTGGGAGAAGGCTTGGGCTGGCGCGATGAGGAGTTCAGGGCCTCCATGGCAGCCCTGGACCTGACCCAAATAATGCAGGGCTTGACTCATGAGGGGGACATGCTGGACCTGGTTTTTATCTGGGGCAGTGGAGGGGTCTTTAACTATAAACCCCCTGTCATGGACAGATCATTATCTCCTTCATTTAGCCTTCCGATATGCCCCCTCTCATCGCTGGGAGGTGGAACCGATAAGATGGTTCTGCCCCAGGTGCCTAATGGACCCGGAGATGTTCCAGACGGTGCTTGGGTCTATTCCGACCTCCTTTGCCCACAGCTCGGTGGAAGCCCTGGTGGATGCCTGGCAGAGGGCTGCCGCCACAGCACTGGACCGAGTTGTTCCTTTGTGGCCTCTGACCCATCGCAGATCCCGAGTGGCTCCTTGGTTTTCTGTGGAGCTTTGGGAAATGAAGTGGCAGAGAAGTAGGCCTGAGAGGCAGTTGGAGGGCCAGCAAGTCTGAATCTGACCGATTACAACTAAGAACCTATATTTAGGTCTTATCTTGTGCGATCATGGTGGCGAAGTGTGCTAACTTCTCCGCCCTCATCAAAATCTGCAGAATGTCATGCCTGCACCCCCCTGTTCAGGGTCTCCTTTCCCTCCTTAACCAGAGGGGGGAGGACCCTCTGCAGGGATGTGCCAAGGACTTTAGCCAACATCTGGCAGACAAGATTGCTCAGATTTGGACGGGCTTGGACTCCGACTGGGCAGAGTCCAATGGGAGTATGATGACTGGTCTTGGCAATTATCTGGGGGAGTTGACTCTGTGACTCCAACTGAGGTGGACAGAATCATGAGGAGGCTGAGTGCTGCTATGTGTTTATTGGATTCGTGTCCCTCCTGGCTGGTATATGCCGCCAGAGAGGTAACACAGCTGGCTCAAGCAGTTATAAATGCTTCTTTGAGTGAGGGTTCCTTCCCTGCTGCCTTCAAGGAGGCGGTGGTGAGGCCTCTCTTCAGAAGCCTGCTTTACCCACTGATTTAAACAACTTCGTCTGTCTCCAACCTTCGCTTTGAGGCGAAGGTTGTTGAGAGAGTGGTGACCCGTCAGCTCCCAGTGTTTCTGGAGGAATCCAATTACCTAGAACCACTTACCAATCGGTTTCCAGGCCGGGATACAGCATGTGACGGCATTGGGTGCATGCTGGTGGATGATCTCTAGAGGGCACACAGGGACCAAGTCTGTCCTGGTCCTATTAGATCTCTCAGCGGCTTTCAATACCATAACCATGGTATCCTACTAGATGCCTTGAGGGGGGTTGGGAGTGGGGCACTTTTCAGTTCTCCTCTCCACCTCTTGGGTCATACGCATGAGTAGTGTTGGCAGGGGACAGAGGTCAGAGGAGCCCCTCACTTGTGGGGTGCCCCAGGGGTTGGTCCTTTCATCCTCCTGTTCAACATCTACATGAAGCCACTGGTGATTATCCATGGTTTTGGGTGAGGTATCATCCTGCTCTTCACCCCTAACCAGTGATGCCCTTGAAGTGATGTCTAGGTGCCTGGAAGTGGTGCAGGTCTGGATGGAGAGGAACAGACTCTGACTCAACCTGACCAAGACCGAGTGGCTGTATGTACCAGCATCTGGGGCTTCAAGATATTATTCCATTGCTAACTATGGGGGGAGAAGTGTTGCCCCCCCATAGATAGGGGTCATAACTTGGTTGTCCTCCTGGATACACAGCTCAGTTTTGAGGAGCAGGTGGGAGCCGTGGCCAGGGGGGCATTCGCCCAGGTTTGCCTGGTGCATCAGTTGCGACCCTTCCTGGACCGAGATGCTACATATGGTCCTTCAGGCACTCGTCGTCTCCTGTCAGGACTACTGCAATGCTCTCTACATGGGGCTGCCCTTGAGGACCACCCGGAGGCTTCAACTTGTCCAGAATGCAGCTGTGCGGGTTGTGATGGGAGGATCCCGATACTCCCATGTAACACCCCTCCTGCGTGAGCTGCACTGGTTACCAGTTGCCCTCTGAGTGAGATTCAAGGTGCTGGTGCTGACCTATAAAGCCCTTCATGGCATTGGACCGGGGTACTTGCAGGAAACCCTGCTGCCGATAACGACTTCCCAACGCCCAGTACACTCCCACAGGCAGGGCCTCCTGGTGGTGCCATCAGCTAGGCAGTTCTTGGTGGCCCCAGGAATAGGGCCCTCCCCTCTGAATCAGCTGCCCCTGGAGCTCCGGGTGGCCCCGGACCTCCAATCCTTCCGACGTGGCCTAAAAACCTGGCTACTTCAGCTGGCCTACCCGGACTGATGGGGGGGAGGGTTTTTAAATGGGTGTTAAATGTTTTAGTTTTTTATGATTATGAGATTTTCTTGGGTTTAATTCATTTTTAACTTTTGTATTATATGTTTGTTTGTTTTTTAGTATTGTAAGCCACCCTGAGTCCTTAGGGAGATAGGGCGGCATATAAATCTCATAATTAAATTAAATTAAATTAAATTTTACTGCAGAAGACAGGCTGCTTGTGAATTACTCTAGTATGAATAAGATTATCTGCTGTGCAAGTTCTTGGAAGTAAGATATTTAGTATGTGAATAATTTATTCCGTGCAGCAAAACCACTTGCCCTTCATTTTCAAACTGGATTTGGTCTTCTTTTGCTTGGTTCTATTTTCAATTGCCCCCCTCCCCCTTTAATGAATGAATGCATGGATCACCAATTTTTTTTTACTTGTAGACAAAGAACAGAAATACTCAGCAAGAATTGCTGATGTGTCTCTTCAGCTTCCTGTTCTCTCTCTCATTATCCTGTATTTACTTTTTCCATGTTGCTTTATAGAAGGATATTCATTTTCATAATTGCCTTGCTATGCCATTTTTCTCCTCTTTTCCTTAAATAAACATGCAATATTTCATTTTCCTGAAATGATGCTTAACATTTTTAAGAATCTACTTCCAATTTACTTATGACACAGGTTTGGCCAGCTACAGAGCAGGGTGGATATGCCTGTTGAATTATATAATAGTATTGTTATTTAATCTTCTCAAACATCTTACTTCTTCATATGAATTTAACGGATTGATTGATTAAATGTGCATTTTTGTTTATGAATAAAACAGAAAAAACTTTTCTTGGGAAGTTTTAAAGGAGACATTCTTTCTCTTCCTTTAAAGTTTCTGCTAGTAGATGAGGGCATCCATGGGAGCAGATCAAAATTGCAAGATGGCAGATGTGAAGATGAGGTTGAAGCTCTGTCCCTGTAGACCATGCAGAACTTCTATCCAGGTAGAACTTCATTCAACATGCTGCACCTGCCATCTTGCTGATTTTGGCCTCTCCATGGACATCTCTGTAGAAGATGTTAGATATATTTTTAAATTTTTAATTTGTAAAAGCTTACTTAATTATTCAGGAATATGTTCCCATGGGTCAAAAATATTTATATAGAAAAATAATATGGGAAGTTGTCATGAACTAAACCAAACTCAATCTACTTGGTGACTAAGTACTATATATATTTGCTATATAAGTACACTTGATTGGAAGTGATCTCTTGTTAATGAAGCATGCTGTGATATATTCTTTACAGCCAGCATGAAGCAACATCATTTGGCCCAGCTAAATTCTTCCATCCACTCTCAGGTATCTTCATTCTTGAAAAGTTCAGTATTGTAGTGCACTGAATTTACTTTTAAAGGATAAAGTTATGCCCATTCAGGGATTCCCCATAACGAGAAATATAGGAAACCAAAGGCTTCTGATTTCCAAAACTTGTGTTTGGAGCCTACTTGGCTAGTCTATGGATCAGATTAGGTTGAGCTCCAAATTATCAAATCATGATCCAAACAATATTCTAGATGCAGTAGACATCTTTCTTATCCTTTCTGATTCATACAAGTGCAATACCACTGCAATAAGACATTTTCTACCAGCCCTCTTTAAATGTTAACACTGTAGATTTCATTGGGAAAAGTGCCTTCAGGTCAATCCTGACTCCTGACAACTGCATGGATAAGTCCCTGCAGTTTTCTTAGCAACATTTTTAGAATTAGCTGCTTTTGACTTTGTGTTCTGATGATAAAGGGGACTGGCCCAAAGTTACCACCATTTGGTTTTGATTCTAAGGCAGGATTAGAACTTGCAGCCTCCCAGTTTCTAGCATAGAGCCCTTAACCCAGTGATTCTTAAACTGGTGGTAATTACCCCCAAGAGGTAATGCAGGCTTATTACCGGGTTAATGGAACAAGTTGTAATTACTTGTCTGCAGTGCACTAACTAGTCTGAGACTTCAGCTGCTGTGTATAACAGAAAGTGGGGTAATGATATTATTCAAGACTGGGGAAAGGTGTAATTGGGGTAAATAGTTTACGTACCACTGTTTTTAACCATCATATTTTATTTCTCCAGATGTTGATTGGCAATTTCTATTCACTGGATGCAATACTGTTGAAGACCATTAGAACATATTTTTACTTGAAGTCAAAAGAGTAATCAAACTATATGTACCAAAAACAACTCCCAAAACCAGAAAAAAAAACAAATTACCCATAACAATAAGGAAGCTTCAATCGAAAAAGAGATCACTTTTAGAAAACAAATCTGGTCCGCTTGCCAACTTCAAAAGCCGATACAAAAATTTATGTCACCAGATAAAGACTAAATGCACCAATTATCACATTAAACAAGAGGAAAACCTACACACCAATTCCACCCACACTTTCTACAATTTTGTAAACAACAAACTACAAGACTCAAGGTCCATCCCATCCCTGAAAGGACCAGTGGTAAAGACTGCAACGATGACACCATTAAAGCCAACCTCTGTTACACAATCTTTGGCTCAGTATTTGTAAACAGCAATGGATCATGCCCAGTATTTCCTACTCGAACCACAGACAACTACAATGATCTGATACATATCGATTTTACAGAAGACAATGTTGAAAAAGCACTACACAATCCAAAACCATCTCTATCTATTATGTGCCTACTTCTTTAAAAAATCCACCATAGCTGAACCTCCATAATCTTTGAAAAATCTTTCAGGACCAGCTCTTGCCAAACCTATGGTCACAGCCACAGTCATCCCATCTTCAAAAGGGAGATCCCAGCCTGGTTGAAAATTACAGACCAATCTCCTTATGCTGCGTCACCTGTAAAGTCATGGAATCAATTATTAACCAGTCCATTATCCTCTGCCAGGACAAACAACCTGCTAACAAACAAAAATTTGGTTTCAGAAAAAACTATCCTCTACAACCCCTTATACATTGCAAAACATATGGACTACACAACTCGTCAGGGCAAAGCAATAGCTTAATCTACATAGACTTCTGTAAAGCCTTTGATTCAGTGGTACACAACAAACTACTACTAAAACTAAAATCTTATGGTATCTCTGGACACCTGAATAACTGGATAGAAGCATTCCTGTCAAACAGACAACAAATGGTCACAATTGGGAGCATCCTATCAAATTCTGTACCTGTCAACAATGGTATCCGCCAAGGCAGTGTTCTAGGACCAACTCTATTCATACTCTATGTAAATGACCTCTGTGATCATATTAAGAGCAACTGCGTTTTCTTCACTAATGATGTAAAGCTATTCAACACCACAGAAAATACTGCTACCCTTCAAAAAGACCTCGACTATGTATCAGAATGGTCAAACAAATGGCAACTTCAAATCTCAACAAATAAATGCTCTGTCTTACATATTGGCAAAAAAAAATCAGAAAATAAAATACAAGCTGAATAATCAAGACCTTGTTGATGATCCAAACTCCATCAGGACAGCAGAATACTCATCTCTAATGATCTAAGTGCTAGAGCCCACAGTAACTACATAGCCAAAAAGGCATTAAGAGTTGTTAACCTAATCCTACATAGCTTTTTCTCTGGTAGTATCACACTACTAACTAGAGCATACAAAACATTTGCTAGACCAATACTTGAATACAGCTCATCAGTCTGGAACCCACATTCATTATCTGATATTAACACAGTTGAGAAAGTCAGAAATGAGTTCTCCACTTCTCTACTCATTGCAGAATACCTTATGCCACCAGACTTGAAACTCTAGACCTAGAAAACCTAGAATTATGCCACCTTCGATGTCCTACCTGTCAATGAATACTTCAGCTTCAACCATAACGATACAAGAGCACACAATAGATACAAACTCATGGTTAAGCGCACCAAACTTGATTGCAGGAAATACGACTTCAGCAACAGAGTGGTCAATGTCTGGAATACTCTACCTGACTCTGTGGTTTCTTCCCCAAACCCCAAAAACTTTAACCTTAGGCTGTCTACTATTGACTTCACCCCTTTCCTAAGAGGTCTGTAGGGAGCGTGCATAAGCACACCAACATGCCTACCGCCCCTGTCCTATTGTTTCTTTTTATTTTTCTTATATGTATCCATTTCATGTATTCATAACTAAGTTTATACTTATACCTATTATCTTGTAAGCGATTGACAAATCAAATAAATAAATAAATAAAAATAAATGTTTACGTAGATTTCTATTCTAAGAACTTGGATCCAGCCTATTCAATGGGGGTCTTCATTTCCAGTTTTAAAAGCTATATCAAATACATTTGGTCATTAATATGTAAGCAGTTATGTTTTGATCCTGAATCACATGAGAAATTAACTCTTGGAATAACCTAATTCTGAAAGTATCAGGAAGAAATGCTTTACTGAAATGGTTGGACTAAACAAGGAGCCAATGCTTTAGATTAGTGGGTTTTTAATTATTGTTTTAATACCTTTGAGAAATTGCACACTGCACACTGTTTATTTTGCAATATACATCACTGATATGTATTTTGATATGAAGGTCCCCTTCTAGGTTCCTTAAGACCTCTGGTGCTTGAACCAGTACCAATAATTCGATTTTACATTATTATTGATTATGTGCCACCAAGCTCCTTGCAATCACATAGCTTTTCCCTGGTATGACCTTTTGTAATCTGTTCTTTCGGGTCTTACAATGTTGCATCCTGAATCTGTACCTGAGTCCATTCACCTGGTTATCCTCTTCTTTTTTCTTCCACCTTTTACAGCATTAGAGCTTGGGTTTCATAAGGTAGTATAAAGTTAAATGATGGTTAAGGTTAGTTATATCTGTGTGGGTTCTAGAATGAAAAATTGGAATATCCAGATGTGGAGAAACAATGAATCTAGTTTAGTTCAGTTTACTTTATTGTCATTGCACCTCGCCTACACAATCACACCATCTTCAGTGCATATCATGACCATGGAAATAAACACAAACACATCCTTCACTTCACACATTGAACGAAACCCCAACACCGCACCAACACTGCACTATACAGTAAAATTCAACAGAGCTACTGCCCTGGGATAGAAGATGTTTTTCAGACTATTTGTCCTTGTTTTTTTTTATCCTGTACCATCTGCCAGATGGTAATAGTTAAAAAAGGGTTCCCAGGATGAGATGGATCTTTGAGAATGTTTTTAAAACTGGCAGAGAGGCTATAATGCTCTCCAAAGAGGAGAGAGCAACCAATGATCTTCTGGGCAATGACATTAACCTGGAGTGCTTTCTTATCTGCCAATGTGCAATTGGCTTACAGTAAAGTTAAAATGCTCTCTATGGTGCAGCGGTAGAAGGTCACCAGCAATTTTTCATTCAGTTGTTGTTTTCTGAAAAGTCTCAGGTGGTATAATCTCTGCTGGGCCCTTTTGACCAGTGCTGCAATGTGCTTAGATCAGGTGGGCATTAAGAACTGTGAAATAACTTTTAAAAAATTTTAATGAAATTATTTCACCTGGAAGTATTATTTTGTATTTACAAGGCATCTCTTCCCCAAATACTGTTTAAAAAAGGAATGGAGATTAGAGCTTTTTTTTCTGTGTGTTAACATTATAAAAAGTGTAAAGATCCTGCAACTCATATGATCTGATCTTGACACAGGTTTCCTGGTCATGTCATAGAGCAGGGAAATTGCGATACATCACATGATACTGCTGTGACGACGTGAGTTTGACATCCCTGTCATAGAGGATGCTGGTATGCCATACAAACTCATCATCACAATAAGGTTTTGCATATCTATATTGAAAAGCCCATACATTAATCATGACTGTCACCAGGGGTGGTAAAAACAAACAAACGTCAAGATGGCAGTGAAAATTTATCAATTGAAACTCTGCCTAGTTCTTGTCTTTATTGCACTAATGGTGCTCTACTGAACTGCTCTGATTTCTTGCATCATCCATTTGATTATCTGTGGGGTCCTTGGTGCTCTCTGAGCTTGGCTGTTTCCTTGCAGACATTTTATGACCCAACTAGCCCTGATATTACCTAGTTGGGTAAATAAGTGTCTGCAAGAAAATAAGAAAGCACCAAGGACCCACAGTTTAACTCCTTAGCTACAAATGTTCTCTTCTGTTGGCAATTGTCTGCTTACCTCAGATAAGTCTTCAGTTTTCTGTTGCGGCAATTTTTCTGTAGCACAGCCACACCTGATTTAGCGAAGGGGGAAAAGTCATGATACATCACATGATGACAGTGTGATGACACGAGTTTCACACCCCTGATCTAAAGGAGTTCAGGCAATTTAGAATTAAAAATCTATAAAATCCACCTCAAAGCGTACACAAAAAATAAAGTTAAAAAGACAGAGAAAATGCCTCAAATCCAGCTGCTGCCCGTTTGGCACCAATGGGAAGTATATACTGGCTAGTACAATGGGAACAGGGTAATCCACTTTGAAAGACTGAGGTAGGAACTGGACACTGGCATTATACACCTCTGCTTGTGAAACGTGTTTTGGTTCATTAAAAACCTAAGGAGCCTGTGGAGTGACAATAACTCACTGCTGATAGCCATGGAAAATAGCCAGTCAATCAAAGTTGCATAAATCTTGGGAAGGGCTCTGGGGAAAAATATAGCACTCCACAGATGGTACTAAGGAATGTAACCATTTCACAGAAAGTTTCCTGCATTATGTGAAATACATTCAGAGGGGAAAAAGACAACTGACAAGATAGCTGAGCTATTAGCTGCATTGGATGTCCCTTGTTATTCCCAGTAGAGATGAGAAAGAGGATTCCACATGCTTGCTGGGACTATATTTAGAGAAAATGTCAAAATGAGTATTCCAATAGCATATCTGCTCTCATTTAGTACATATATGCATCCACATGCAGCTTCTATCATTTCATAAGAGAAGACAAATACAGGCAATCCTCATTTAGCAATCATAACTGGGAACAGCAACTTGGTCATTAAGTGAAGCAATCTCTAAATGCAAATCTCTAAATATAAATCCTTCCATTCCCCACTATCCTTTCATAGCTGAAGAAGCTTCTTGGAAGAGAAGTGAAAGGCCTTCAAAGAAAAAACGAAGTCCAGTTGCCTCCTGAAAAAAGCACCTTTGGGACAACCATGACCTGGATGGCTGAAAATCTCTACAGACAATCTAAATGAAACTGAAACAGTGCATACTTTAATTTTGTTCGTTCGTTTGTTTGTTTTACAGGGCTGAATTCTGAAATTCAATTGGAGAAAACCACTGACTGCTGCTCTTCAACATGAGTTTCAGGACTTGAATGTTGGATTTGCACTGTTTTATAAAAAAAATAATTCAAATTATTATCAAATAATTGTTCTGATCTTGAGTTTGGCTTTCCAGATCATCAGCTTTAGCCATTTCCTCCTAAACAGCACTTATTTCTAATTTTATATATGTAAAATGATTGTAGGGTTTTCAAAGGAGTCTTTTAAACCAATTTTTATTGGTACACACCCTCCATCAGTGACACATCTGCTCTTATACCTCTATCCTCTTTAATTTGTCCTATGAAGGACATTGGATTTGTCCTGAGAAGATACTTCCTTCCTTCCTCTTTCTCTTTCTCTTTCTTTCTTTTTCTCTTTCTCTTTCTCTTTCTTTCTCTTTCTCTTTCTCTTTCTCTTTCTCTTTCTCTTTCTCTTTCTCTTTCTCTTTCTCTTTCTCTTTCTCTTTCTCTTTCTCCTTCCTTCCTTCCTTCCTTCCTTCCTTCCTTCCATCCAGTTGGCTTATAGCAGATAGTTAAATATGTATATCATATAGTCTCTTTACAGTGCCTACTCTACTGTAGCATGAGAGTCTGTAAACATTCTATCTCTTCTTCTTTTTCTGCGTGTTTGCACACTCATATTTCGATCATAAGTTATCTTGCAATGTTCTATTTTGAATAGCAACCATAAATACTTAAAACAAAATTATACCACTAATAATAATCCTGAAAGATTTATCTAACAAAATGCCTCTCAGTTTATGTTTTGAAGAACAAAGGCTTTGTATTCAATAGCCTGCAAGAAGGGAAGAAAAAAAATGAGCTGGAGTGGGGGGCAGCTCTCAGTCCTCTTTGTCCTAAAACAAGGAAAAGCAGAAACTCCACCTTGAAGCTTTCATGTACTGATGCTGATCCTTTACAAGAGAATTAATCTGGACTGAATTTATTGGCTTTGGCAGATGTAAACACTGGAATACCAAGAGCCAGCAAGCCCCAGATTTGCCACCCAGATAAGTCTGCCCAGAGCCTCAGCTACCAATGGAGGCTGGTTATTTTCAAACTCCCTGCTCAGCTTGTAATCACTCAGTGTTGTATTGGAACCAGATTTACTGGCCCTTTTGAGGAGTGGAACTTTGTGATTTCCACAGCAGACACAGTTGGAATTTCAGAAGGTCAAACCCCCACCAACCTCACCCCACAACACACACACACACACAGGGTAGGGGCTTTTTAGCAGAACCAGTTAGGCAGGAAGGGAAGAGACATGCAATTGCTGAAGTACCTGGAATTAGCAGGCACAACTATTGTTGCTTTGGGAAAGAAAAACACAAAAATGAAAACAGATAGAATTGAGAAAGGGACACTAGAAGGCATGAAATTATGTTCATTTGCAAGGAAGTCCCAAGAAGCTCAATAAGGCAGTAAAAATATATTTCAAGCCCTGGAATTTAGTTTTTTGCTGAGATCCCCAGCTCACGGATACAAAAATTTACTCATTTGTATGCGATGTCTAGCACTATTATCAATTCAGCTTGTTTTAACTTTTGAGGAAATTATATAAGAAGGCTATCCATCTAATTAATAGATTAGATTGAACTCGTGATTATGTCCCATTTTATGCCTTGAATTCAGATAAGAGTCTGTATTTAAGGAAAGATTTGCTCTATACTCCGATTTTTTTAAACCATTGTAAATCTTGCTCGATCCTTTAACTTTCCTATGGTAGATTTTTAAATGATTAAAAATCAGCTTTCACACCTGCTGTGGGGTTCTGTGGAACCCATGGATGCAGTTATTATCCAAACCACATAATTGGCTGTTTTTTAAGGCCAATGAAAAGCCAGGGAAGCACACAGTATCATTTCCCACTCATCTCTTTTTCATATTGTGATGCAGTTCTTGTGCTTAACAGCATAGCTTTTTCAAGCTTCTCTTGATCTGTGCAGAAATGGCATCTAAAGATGGACCACTAACCCATGAGAGATCTTTGAAGGGCTCAGGCAAAAATCTGATGATGGGAACAACTGCCTAAGATCTGGAAATCTGTGACACCAACAATGCAAACTTCTTGGAACAATTTAAAAAAAAAATTTCCAAAAAATTTAAAATTACTAATGTTGCCATTATGTACTCTGGGATTTTAATAGGTTGAATTGCCTCATTTTAATAATTGTGTTGATTTTACCCATGCCTTTGTATGCCGCCTTTCTTTTAAATGAAATATATTTTAGGCATATATACTAAATAAAGTAAAATAAAAATAAAAATCCACCTCCAGTTCCAATTATTTGCTCTGCAGCTGGCAGTTCTGCTCCACAAGAGGAATAATAGTAAACCAAAATGATGAAGGCAAAGACATCACCATACAAACTGCCGCCATTACCTGTCTGGGACATCTAAGTATGTAAGCAATGGTATTTGAAATGTCTACACATTTAATGATGCTCTTCCCCTCGCTTTCCCATGTGCCCTTAATGGAGATGGGGAATCTGCAGCCTTCCAAATGTTGCTAGTGGGGCTCCCAACAGCTCTCATTGCTCAGCCAAGGAAACATCCTCAGGATTATCCATTCTTATGGCTGAAAACCTCCCACAGCTAATTACAGAGCTTTCTCTACATCATGGGTGTCAAACTCAAGGCCTGCAGCCCATATCTGGCCCATGGGGTGTTTAGATCTGGCCCATGGGGCCACCATGAAAATAGCAGAGGACCACCCCATGGCCAAAGACGGAGCCTGGAGGGCCGTGTACCCATTGCCGGCCGCAACGGCCTCCTGAAGCCCTCTGCCAGTGAAAATGGCCCTTGGTCCCGCCCGAGGTCAGAGACAACCCTGATGCGGTCCTCAATGAAATCGAGTTTGACACGTTTCTAGACTACACAGTCAAACAATGTTCCAAAAGGCAGCCTATTTGATATTGTTTTCTACTGGTATTGTTGCTAATGACGAAACTGCATAGAAAGAAAGACTAGCAAGTTTGCAATCCTATTCCGGCTTATCTAAAAGGAAAAGCCACTGAAATAGATGGCAAGGCCTGCTCTACTTAGAGCAAGAGATCCACCTGAGGCTAGGCAGATCACATAATTTGTCCTATTCTGCCAAAAGCAAAGTAGGTTTTTTGATTCACTTCTACCTGTAAACATAGTCAGACCATAAAAACCAGGTTGTATTGTGGGTCATAAAGCCAAGCAATAAAACTGTTCCAAGATACAATTGGGATCAATTATCTCTTGTTCTAAGGTACAAAAAATCCATGAACAAGGCTAATTTTCTTTCTGACTTGAAGACTTTTTTATACACCAGAATAAGGCTTGACTGATGGTTTGCAGGCCAGGTCCTGCCATAGCAATGCATTTAATTAGTGTTCTTGCATTACAGTAATTTTGTCACTGTAGTCTGGAAAGAAGGAATCCTGCTCCTCTGTCTCAGAAAAATCCTTATTTCAGTTTTGGCCCATCATTCATCCAAGAAAGATTATTTTTAGTCTCATATCGTGCAGCAGCTAGGTTCACACAAACATTTTAATGTAAAATGGAGTTATGCAGTTTGTGATTCAGCATGCTATGCAAACTAGGTTATGTTATTTAGGTGCTTGAAAAGAGTAGTTGAGCTACCCAAAGTATTTCATGGTTGTCTGTGTGACTGTACAGACATGTTTGTGTGTATGTATAGGGGGTGGAGAAGCTATATTGGCTTAGTCTTGATCTTACCACACAAGTTACTCTTTAACCATAGTTATATTGTAAACTCATACTAACTACGAGCATTTTTCCAATATCCATTAACCTTTCCTGACAAGCAATGCCAAAGGTCCAAGAGTGTTCAATACTCTGGATTTTCTTTTTTCTTTTTTCTGGAAAGTAAGAGTCTGGGCAATTTAATCAAAATATTCTGTCCTAAAAATCTAGGAATGATATCTCTTCAACATTAGAATGTGCATTCAGTATGATGCAGAATATTTATTTTCCAATAATATTTATTTATTCTATATTTATTCTAAATATTCTAATATTTATCTTCCAAACTATGCCTCCCTTCTACACATAGTAGAATGAATTCATCCATCTTTATAGCCAGAAAATCAGTGATTTTCTGGCTATAAGAAGAAAACTCTTTTTGATCGTTCAAAAAACAGGATCCACGTTAATTTATGTGGGCTTAACAAGTCAAATAGTTGAGTTTACCATCCACAAAGATGAGTGGAAAATCTATATAGAAACTGTACACTCAGGGGCCTGTTCTCCAGTGCAATAGTTTATCCACAATACTACAAAATAAGTTTCAGACAAAATATATATCTATATATTTGTGTGTGTTTTTAAAAAATCTTTACATCAGAATGTGCATAACATTTAATAGTATAATTACTCCCCCATTTCCCTACAGTTCAGACAACTCTGGTAACAGCATGTACAACTTCTCAGATTGGCTTTCATAATTTTAAAACAAACAATACATCAAGTGTATTTACTCTGTGCAAATAAGAGATCTCTTTTGGAATCCTTCAGAAGACAAAATCCAATGTTCCATCTGCAAAGGTCTTTTTTTTTCTTTTTTGGACTAATGACTGTAGGCTTCTCTCTCACTCCCATATAAAGTGCTCCTGTCCAGCAGAACCCAACAGCCTTTAAAAAAAATCCTAGCAATTTTAAGGACAAAATTTATATATATATATATAGATATTTTTTTTAAAAAGCAAAAAAGAAGTGATCACACAAATTCCAGCTTTCCATGCCCTCCGTACATGCCCCAGTGGACTAGTGAAAGTATTCTGTCATTACTGAGGTCCGGCTGTCGCATCTTCTCACAGGTCATGCAACAGTTCTCAAGACCTGTGACAGGCACCATGCATTCCAAGTCTAGCTTAGCCATTTGTCCTTTTTTGGAATGATGTCCATGGAAGCTGTAGTGCAACCGCGAGAGCATCTGTTGCCGCTGGTCTTGCAGTTGCTTATTTTCACTTCTGAGCATGCTAATGCGAGCATGATGAGAAGCACCAAGATCAGTCCACCTGCGATGGGGACAGCAATGACAGCAGCCCTGAACCACAATTCTCTTGAAGAGGTAAGTTCCTGAACTTTAGTGAGGAGGTTTGGCTGTTGTCGTGTTGGTATCTGCTCCCTTGTCCTGCAAAGAAAGAAGGGGTGGGGAAGTGGAGAGAAGGACAGGAGATTTAAAAATTAGTAAGTCACATTGTTCAATAAATATTCTAGAAAAATGCCACTATTACTCCCCATCATTTGAAATCATAGGTATTACAGGAGATCCTTGATTTTTGACAGTAATGGAACCTACACCCTACCAGCCCCAAGTTGTAAAGCAAACCATTATAGGACCCTATTTTTTTTGCAGCAAATGTGGTGGTCATTAAATGAACCTATTGTTCTCAGGCCAGAAGTAAATCATAAGAAAAATCATAAACTGTGATTTGTTGTCATAGAAATAGCTAGTTTATATTGCTATGAGATATCATGGCGCAATGGTTAGTGTGCAGTACTGCAGGCTCCTTCTGTTGAATGCCGTCTCAAATCTCACCAGGCTCAAGGTTGACTCAGCCTTCCATCCTTCAGAGGTGGGTAAAATGAGGGCCCAAGATTGTTGGGGGCAATATGCGGACTCTGTAAAGCACTTAGAGAGGGCTGTAAAGCACTATAAAGCAGTATATAAGTCTAAGTGCTATTGCTATTATGGAAAAGTAAAAAGTTGAAGTTCGATGTTAATGCTTTATTTCTATTGCAACAGAGGGAGTCAGAAATCAATTTTTTTTCTACCTCCCCTCCTCACTTTTCTTTCCCCTTTTCCTTCCCAGAGTTTCCTATTTGTTTTTGTATTTTTGTATTTTATTCTATAATCTAATAAAATGTTTAAAGATGGGGGGGGGGTCATAAACTGCAGTCCCATGAGCAAATGGGCCAGGTGTCAAGGAAATGATGTCACATGACCTGAGGGACCTCATAACTGGTATGTGTGAATATATTTTGGACAAGGGGTGTCCATCATAACTTGATTAGTCGTAACTCAAGGACTACATTTAAAGGTTTCCCTTTATAATTTGAGTACTTATTGTATGGCTCCAGAAACACTAGATAAGGATGCTGCATCCATCCCAAGTTGTCCTATTGGAACAACAATGTACCCCAGTAAGTAGAAGTATAGCAAATTAGAAGGAGAGGAGATTTCAGTTCCATCTTCTCAATAAATTATAGATACCTTACTGAAATGCAAGCAAATTCAAATGTACACATTAGAGATGCAATAACTAGCTGAAGCAACTTACTGTCTTTCTGCACAAGCAAGAATCCCAACATAGTTTAGTGAGTCTGCACAAGTCACTGTCTCCGCCCGATTTGATTAGAATGATAAATTAAATATGTGAGAAATGGTTTGCAAATTAAGAAAGCTTTAGATCGCATTTTAGAAGAACTCCACACCACCAAGTATTTTAGCAGTGATTCTTTAACTATAAATAATTACATACAGCATAAAAGCACAAAAGGAATTGTGCATTATTTGTTTGGAGCTTATAGTGAAGTGTTATAGTAAGCTATTAAATTTTATTTTCTGTAAACCAGCAGAAATGCAGATATGTGTCTCTTCAAAATTAAAAGGCTCAGCACTGTCCTAATTAAATTAAGCTTTTGCTTTATCAGCCCAAAGACAACCTATGGTTAAGATTTTTTTAAAAAACAAAAATGACAGTTTATATATGTTTTATAGAGTTCAGGATTGAAATAAAATTAAAGTAGATCTAAACATCACAGAGAATATCTACAGCATTTGGTTCCTAAGTCAAGACACCAACTTGATAACAGATGATCAAAATAATAAAAATCTCATATTTTAGTTAGCAAGAAACAAAAGGCTTCTAGATTTTGCTGAACTCAACAGCTTTTAACATAGCTGCAATGTTTTATTCAACTTCCCAACCACGTATATTTTAGTTTGTGACTTCCTTCATGATATAAATTAAAGAAATATAACCCATATGAAAATCCAAGACATTTAGAGAATAAAATATGCAATTGAGGAAAATAATCACTAAATTTAAAACCATTAAGAAGCATCACTGAGGACTGCAGTTCAACTAATGTACATTCTTCCATTTATCAAATATCAATGTTGATGCTGGGGATACAGCATCAATTAAATGGATGTCCCAGAGGCTATGAGACACTGAACTTCCTCAATCTGCAAAGCAGCAACAGAGTTTTACCAGAAGGTTTGTTGGGTGAAAAGAATTATTTCTGTATTATTAAATTCCTTCATTTTCCTATCTCTGTTTCAGCACTGATTAGTACAAGGAACTGAACTCGATCATTATTAAATTTTTTGTTATTTCCTTTTCATTCGCATGTGCACACTGTAATTAATTTTAGTCTAATAGTTTATTTTATTCAGTCTAGAATGCACTACGTTGTGATGAAAGCAAGCACTCCACCCAAGACATGGATCCTCTGGCAACGTGTCAGGTGAGATACAAATAAAAAAGCAAGCTTTGTGTCTGATGCAAATGCAGATGTAAAAGCTTTTTGGCAAAGGTTTTCTGCTACATACTTCCTTCTCCACTTTGCTTAAGCCTAAAATCATTAATAGGCTAACAAGATCTTGTCTGTTGCCAATACAGAATAAGAATGTGACTTACCCAATGGGTCACCTCTGGAAGTAGACAGAACATCGTAGAGGCCTCTGTAATTGCACATATCCTCATGACAACACTCCAACGTGGGTATGGCAATGCCAGAGTGGTTTTGGGCTATGTTAACTTGACAAATATCCAGGGTGCTTGCAAAGGAGTCCAAGCAACCATGAGTCAGTGGAGAATGGCTGTTTTGTGGGTCAAGCAGTCTAGAGAAGCAAGCACTGAGCTCTGATTTGCACATATAGCCTGTTGCAACACAATGTGCAGCATCACAGTAGCATCTGATTTCACCTGTTACAAAATAAAAAGCAAAGCTCATTAGCTACCAGGTATTCAGAAATACTTGCTTTTTTATAAAGGTCTTTGCCAAGGCCACATTGCATTCAATAAAGAAATGTTAAGGAAAGTGTATGGGCAATAGAATACCGATAGATTATTATGACTGATACATTATTATGAGCCATCAATCCTAGGACCACATAATGATGGATCTATACCTAATCAATTGTTTCAATTCTGCCAAGGTGAAAGTAGCATAACTATCCTCTTTGAAACATTTATGGGTCAATTTATACCAGCATGGTATTTTCATGATGCATTGATCTACAGTTCTCAGAATTCTTGGTCAACAAAATTAATAGTTCTGAGAGTTGTAATCTCAGAGCAACTGAGGGAAATACTTGTCTTATATGGTATGAGCAGGATGCTAGAACTTCAAGATACCATAATTGGAATGCCAGATTTCAGTTTTTCCATGTAAATAAGCCATTTATTACTGGCACACAAGCATGGATTAATGAGGGTCAACTATTACACTATCTGCTAACAACTGCCAAGTATTTGAGGCATTCTTAGGGAATTCCATGGAAAATAAACTGATACTAATGTAAAGTATAATGTACAAATCCTAGACAAAGTATGAAGAAGTGGATATATTTATAATATTTGCTATTTCCAAACCATAGAATCTGTGACCAACTAATCAAACAATGGGACAAAGAACTAGATACAAATAGTGCCAGAATAATGAGGGGTTGTATGAAAAGAATTTAAGAGTTTCTAATAGCATCAGAAACATCCATATATACTCCAGTTATTGAATGAACACCAGTAGCAGCTTAAGTTCTTATGGCTAATGCATACAAAGACCAAGTTACTTATAGTATGCCTTACAAAACAGATTCTCCTGGTCAAAATCTGTTAAGTATGCCATTTACTCAAGTATTTCTGTCTGAGGATAGGATTGCACTCCCTTGTTTACTTATTATATATATTATTTTTCTATAATGACAGCTGCTCATAGCATCCAGCATTAATTCTAAGATCCATTAGGTTAATTCTAAGGTTGATAAAATAAGACAGTATTTAAGTACTGAAGGCACCATGCTAGAAGACTGTACTTCGACCTTAAGCATGAAAACCAGCTGGTGATTTTAGGTCAGTCACTTTTTCTTAACCCAACCCTCATCACAGGGTTGTTGTGGGGAAAACAGGAAAAGAAAAAAAAATATTAGGTATGTTCTCCACCTTGATTATTTATAAAAATAACAAAGGGGGATAAAAAAAATTATATACACACAATGGACATTGCATTCTTCACAACTATTTATCAATGTATAATACATGAAAAAAATTATAAAACAGAGAAAAATCTACAATCATCCTAATTAAGAACTCTGTCCCTAAAAAAATTGAGAAATTCATTTATGAGACAAAAAGAGAAGCAAGCATTAGGTTCAGCACATAATCTTTTTTTCAAAAAGGAATTCCTCGTGTAGAAGTGCTTATTACTCCATTTTAAAACAGGAAATTTTGTTTACAAGTGTAGTTTCCACTTGCCAAAATCAACTTCTTTCGGTGGAAGGAAGGATGCAATGGTAAAATTAAACTTTCCTCTACCACTACCAGCTTTTCATTCACTCAATCCATCATGTGGTCAAAAAGGTAAACACTTAACCTGAAAACCCTCTGCTCTTGGACTAAAAGAAAAATGCACAGGAAACCACAAAGATTTATAAAGGAAGTTAAAAAAAATTCCCTTCATAAAAACATCTTCATTTCACAGTCTTCAAAAATGGCATTCATTTTATTACACACAGAAACATTACTCTTTTAAAAAATATTTTAGTTTAAATCTGAAAAAAGTATGAAAGTTAGAAAAAAACTGGGCTATTCTCAACTTTCAGAAATTATCACCATTGAAAGAACTGTTTTTCTTAATCTTTTTTTAAAATCAACCATGAAGACATCCAATACATTTTAAAAAAATAGGGATTTAGAATTCTATTTTCCAAAGCAATTAAGAGATTACAATGCACACATCCATGCACATTTTACTACTAGAGAACGAAAATATACCAGCAGACTTATTTTTTAGGAGTAGATGTAATATCAAGTCCATTGAGTTTTAAGCATTGTGTGTATCTTATCTTTGTGTATCATGCTCTGAAGTCTCTGCCTGTTGAATTCATGAAGTTCAAAAACTTACAACTAGCACTTGGAGAGCTATTTTGACAGAAAACATTTCACCTCTCCTTTGCCTGGAAATTGGTAAGCAAAACAAACATTAAGATTCTTCACCCAAATGGATAACTGTAATAAGAAAAAATAGACAATAAAAATGGAAGGTTGTATATAATGTGAGTAGTAATTAACATTTATCAGATCTTATTCCTGATGTTCTGATGCTAAAATCCAGTTTTCCTATACTTATGTAGATTTTTCTCTTTTTCTCAAAGTCCTGTTTTTGCATTCTCCCTTTTTTAAAAGGCCACTGAAACAAATGTTATCTAGCAAGCAGATTCAGACAACTGAACATCTTACACTGTCAATCCATGGATATATATATAAACCCTTAAGAGGGAAATTGCACAAATGTCCTCTCCCATAAGCTGTCTCAGGAAGTAACATGAAAAGGAAACAAACCATAAGACCCTGTTTCTGTTTAATAGCTTATATGACCCTCTTTGAAAATCTTATCTTTTCTCTGACCCAAGACTGGGTCATAAACAAAACTTGATACAGCAGTCATCAAGGTATTACAGTTCCGTTTTAATTTGACTTAGGTTTTCAGATTTGACTTTAAAAAAAAATTCTTTCCAATGGAAAAGAGCAGAGGTTTTGTAATATTGTATTTGGGGGGTGGGAGAGAGAGATAGTTATTTCTGTCAATTCATAAAGATTCTTTCTGAACTATGCAAAAGGCCAGAGAGAGTATTTGGTACTTTCAAACAGTGAACAATGCCCTTTCTGTTCACCTCTTCTTTCTTGTTACTGTATGTAGCTATTAAAGGAAAAAGTCTGCTTTTAGTCAAGGTGGCTTCAGGAGAGACTGCAGGCTTCTCTTAAAAGCGTTTGAAATCGACAGCAGCCAGAAGTCTGTGATGCCCTAATTATATCATTATCAGGCACATAGTTTCAGTATCTGCAACTGTACATTATTCCCAGTCACTCCCTTCTTAGTCCCTCTTTGATGGGTCCCTCTGCTGGCTTCAAGGGCTGTTATTTGGGGTTAATTACACCCTTCTTTCCAAAATAAATAAATACTATAGCACATCAACCCTGTGCTTGCTTATCCTTTAACCTCCTCTCCATGAAACATGGCAATTATGGGAAACGTCAACTTTCCCATTCTCTCCTCTTCCCTGCTTGAACAGTACCTTTTATTTCTAAAAAGGGAGGAGGAAAAAAAATAAAAAGTTTTTAAATAAAAGACTGTTGTAGGAACACCCCAAAAGTCTGAACTTTTACAATTGTCTGAGAAACAATTTACCCTTAAATGCTACCAGCCTCACAAAATCGCTGAGTGGTGTGCAGTTAATTTATTCTAAACTAAGCCTCTGGCTAGCCAACATCAAGGAAACTGGTAAGGGATGTCAGTCTGGAAAAGACTGGTTCTGCACATTACACTGCTTCGTGGTTGTGCCATAAACAACCATTTATGGCATAAATCCTTGGCAGGCAGGTTTTCCCCTAAGCCAAAACAAAGCAAATTATATTTGACTACAAACTTGAATCTAGATTATTTTTAAATGGATCTGTCCCTTCACTCTCCCCCCCTCCAGGGAAGCCATGAAAGAGAAAAGGGTGCAGGATTCCGCCTTCTGGCCAGTTCCTCCTCAAGGACAAGAATCTCCTGCTCAGCTTGATTTGGGAGGTTGAAATGGGTGAGAAAGAGAATGAGCCTCTCAGCTCCAAAGAGACCGGCTAAAAAAAAGTTCCGAAACACACTAACATGGCCTAAGCAAAACATTTTGACAACAGCTTGCCCCGAGGGTTGCTTCGCATCAATGAAGCCGGGGGCTAGGAGGGAGGAAGCCACGCGGGAGGCGGAGAGGGAGCGCAGGAAATCCAAGCCCCACCACCACTTCCAAGAACAGGCGAGCTTGTTCTGGCCTGCGCGCCTCGGCCCGGCAAGAAACCCGACACCCTCACAAAAGCCTTGGCAGCGCTCTTCAAAGGCCGCGCTTGGGCCCAAGCACATGCAGCTCGCCAGCCGGGGAGGGAGAGGCCGAACAAGAGAGGCCAGGCTGGCCAAGGGGAGGGGAACCGCCCCGGGGAAATGGCAAGGCTGGACGGCTGGCGGGATGCTACTGGGCTTACCCGCTGGGAGGGCGGCCACCGCCACACTGGCAACCCCGCCTGCCCCGGCAGGAGCCACTGAAAGGCGACAACGCACAACACAGACCCTTTCCTAAGGCCCTTCTCCACAGCGACCTCTCGCTCCCCAAAGTGTATGGCTTGCGAAGGGGAGAAGAGGGAGACCGGCCCCTTCGGATCTTCCCTTCCTCGGAGTTTTTCAAGTAGCCGTACTACTCCGCCCGCCACTTAGCACTACTCTTCAAGAAGCCCGGCTGCGTTCGCCGGGTCCCGCTAGGCAGGCGGCAGTTCTGCGGCCTTGGAGGATCCCGAACTGTCGTGGAGCTACAGGGTTGTGAGCTTCGTCTCATGCATCCTGGAGAGCAAGCCCTGTTGCGAACCCAGGATTGGAAGGTAAGGCCGCTGCCTTGGAAGTTCTTGGACGACATTAAGAATCCCCCCAAGGTTGGACAGGTCTACACAGGTGGCAAGATATTCCCGGACTTTAATCACAACCCAGAACCGGAGGTGCGGGTTAAGCCTGATTTCAGATCCTCGGGACTACTCTCCCTCTGCCCCCAAGGCGCCCCACATCTTAGCGTAGCCAGTTTCTCAGGGTCTTTGATCACGGGAAGAAGGCATTCCCGTACTCAAAACGCCGCCACCTCCCCAGTCAGCTCCCCTGCGATCTTCCCCGCCGCTTTTCAAAGTTCTCCTGTGGAAGCGACAATCGGGTTTAGAGTTGCCCAGAGGCAATCTCATCCTAAGCCCTCGCTGTCCATTTCTTTTTCTCTCCAGGGGTTGCCCTAGGTTCGAGCGCCTTTTGCAGAATTGCCGCTTGAGAGAGAAAAGTACCTGTCATGGGGGCGCGCGCAGAAGGCTCGAAAATCCCCAATTTTGCAGGTTGGTTTGACGAAGGCATCACCACTGCTTTGGCACGCAGGACCGTGGTTACCTTCACTCTGCACAATTAGTCCAATTGTCAGGCTTTGCACCGCGCACCAAAACTATATAAGAGCCACATCGACTGCGTTCCAACCATGCGCTGAACGATGAAAAACTCTTTTAAGTTTAAAAACAAGTTGGGCATGGTAGGAATGCAGACTCTACCCTGGACGCAATTCACTCGCTAGTCAGCGAGCGATGGATCGCCCCTAAAGAGGGAACGGTGCATCGGCCCCCAGCCACCCACTTCTCTCATCAGCGCCCGCCCCGCAAGCGCGCTTCTTTCCAGATTTTCCCCAGTTCTTCTCGCTCGAAAAACGGACCCTCCGCGCTCCGAACCTTGACCCAGACTAGGTGAAAGAGGCATCTCCAGCCCTGCGCGATCGGGGGAGCTTCCCTTGGATGCCTCGTCCTTCCGAAGCGCTTCGGCGCTGGAGCTCACCTTTGGTCAATAGGATGG
Organism: Naja naja; assembly: GCA_009733165.1. Taxonomy (NCBI): domain Eukaryota; kingdom Metazoa; phylum Chordata; class Lepidosauria; order Squamata; family Elapidae; genus Naja; species Naja naja. Next base: position 21,530,070 of record CM019155.1, read on the forward strand.
CCATGGCGCACAGCTCCAGTTGTAGCCAGATGAAGAAGAAACTGGAGTGACGCTCCATTGAAGACCCCCCTGCTTCGCTTTCTTTGCCGCCGGATGTCCCGAAATCGCTTCACCTTGCGACACTGCAAGGAAGGGCAAAGCATCGACCCTCCCGGAGAACGAACCGTCTGCCCGCGTCTGCAGTCCTCCAGTCCCAGATCCCAGCAGGGCCCGCCGTCTCTTGAAATGCCGCGACTGACGAGGAAGACCCTTCAGCTGCAATCACACCGGGCGCGCAGACCTTGTTCCTCGCCGCTTTCTTAAAGCCAGTGCGCAGGGCAAGACATACTGCGTCCCCACTCTCCCTTACGCCCGAATCTTGCTCTGTAAATAATGCGGCCGCCCCGCCGCCTGACCCCACCTCGGTCCGCCCCTCGCCCCGCCCACAGCCATTGTGGTAGGCGGGGCTGAAGTGGCGCTCAAACTAGCGGAGGTTAGCGATCGAGGGTTTGCAAAGCTGGCCCTGGAAGACGGTTTGTTCCCGCTCACTTTCTCCTGTGTTTGTAGGGTCGGAATTAAACGTGCAAATGGGCAGCGATGTTTAGTGTAACGAACGGCTGGGCTATGGGAAATGCTGGCGCTGTCCTTTTTCTGGTTTGCATTGTTTTTAATCTTTCCGTTGGTTAACTTTCGGGGCGGGGTTCAGAATTCCCCCTGGCGCGCCAACTTCTGTGCCAGGAATGCCTGCTTGCGATGAAATAAAGCAGGTTGCGCCTAGACTTTTATGGCCTAGCAATCCATAAAATGAAATGAGAGATCAGAAGGCAGGTGGGGCTGTATGGCCAAGGGAAGTAAAGGAGGGAGGTGGGATGAAAAAAGGAGTTTGGAGGGGGAGCGTGCTTAAGAAGTTCCACCGATGCCTTCCCTTCCCTGGAAAGGCGAGAGGAGCGCTCCCTCTTTCCCTCCGTGCGTCCTTCTAGGATCGATAAAGCCTCGTCAGATGGACAGTTTGACTAGCAGAAGCCTGACCACTCTGGGAGTAGCAGGCAGAAAGACAGTTACTGAAAATTAGCAAATGCAAAAGAAGCAGGCGCCAGCAGGGCGACGCAGACAGAGACTGACACTCAATTATGCCCCCAACAGTCCCAGCCAACACGCAGCCTGGGCCTGATCAATATCAGCCCCAAAGCGATCTTCTTACTGAATTGCTAATTCATTTATTAGAGAACTCTCTCATGAAACAGGCAGGCGGGATTGTCGTTTTTCCTTTGTGCAATTGTTCCACTAACAATTTTGCATTTACAGTTTTGCAGTGTCCCGCTCCTAATTGTGTATAGGCAAGCAAACACAAGCAAGCACACATACTTCTGAGTTTTAAAAAAAATGAAACAAAAATTTATACCTCTGGCCAAGGTGACCCCTCACTTCATTCCACTTGCCATTTTTTATCTTTATGTTTTATTAATTTAATTTAATTGGAATTTCTTTGATTATTGTAAACTGGGCAGAACCATTTGGGCAATATATATATTTAGATAATTATTATTAACTGCAATACATCTACCGGTATTGCAATTCTCAGATTTCCCTGAAGAAATGTGTGTACCAAGCCTTGGGGATCTGGGGGGGGGGGTTATATTTTTATTTATTAAATTTATATGTTGCCTGTCTATAAAAGTAACTGGATGGCTTAGAACATAATAAAAACAAAAATACAGAAACATTAAAAACATCAAAATGAACAGATTGGCTAAAACTAGGAACTGATTCATGAGCAGTATAGAGATAGGATCTCCCCGTTTCATCAGATCAAGACCTTTCTGTATTACAATTACATTATGGAAAGATCTATGATCCCATTAGTAGAGTGTGAGGCAATTACGTAAGTGCCTCCCAATTGGTTTTCAACTCTTGGTGATTGCCTGGGCTAGCCCTTGCAGTTCCTTGGCAAGTGATTTGCCATTGCCTCCTTCAGTAGAACAGAGTGACTGGCCCACATTCATCCTTCTGTCTTTGTGTTCAGGAAGGACTAGAACTCATGGTTCTTCTTGTCCAACCTAGTGCCTTAATCCAAAGGTGCTTTTTCAGGAGGCAACTAGAGTTTCTTATTTTTTCTTTTGAAGATGTTTCACGTCATCCAATAATATGATTTTTGATGAATGTATTTTTTTTTCATTTATGTACACTGAGAGCATATGCACCAAAGACAAATTCCTTGTGTGTCCAATTACACTTGGCCAATAAAGAATTATATTCTATTCTATTCTAAGCTTCCCCAGCTGGAAATTGGCCATGGGACTTCCATTTACTGAAATTTTGAGTCTAGAATATTCTCTTGTATTAGAAGCTCATATCTTGTTCAAAGGGAAAATGGGTAACTGTCTTTGAAAGAGCTAGAAAAGCTGTAGTGGCGCAGTGGTTAGAGTGCAATACGGTAGGCTACTTCTGCTGACTGCTGGCTGCCTGTAATTTGGCAGTTCGAATCTCACCAGGCTCAAAGTTGACTCAGCAGGTGGGCCTTTCATCCTTCTGAGGTTGGTAAAATGAGGACCCTAATTGGGGGGGGGGCAATTTGCTGATTCTGTAAACCGCTTAGAGCTGTAAAACACTGTGAAGCAGTATATAAGATATTACTATTACATTCCTGTCAATGCTGATAGGGTGTTTCCTTTGTTTTAACCTTGCTGTATCTTGTACTGCAACATCACACTCAAGATTATATCAACTATTGTATCTAACTGATTCAAATTAGATTGTGAAAACAATCCCTCAACAAATGATATCCTTCCACTCTCCATCCTGAAATTACAATTCTGGAGCTTATATATTAGACTTAGCATAGATGAACAATTGATAGATAAGAAAAAGCATTTCCATACCTTGTTACCCAAACTAGTTTAAACAAGTGTCTCTATTATAGAGTCTTCTCCGTTGATCTGATAGGGATGGCATCCCTCCAATTAAGCAATGCCATCTCTCAGGACCGAAGCACCCCTTTTCTGTGGCAGTACCTGCCTTGTTGAATGAGGTTCTCTCTGCCTCTCCCTCCCCCCAACTGTAAACACCTGGCTTTTCATCTAGGCCTTTGGTGAGAGGGAGTGAGGTCTCTTGTTTCATTCCACCCTATCTTATTTTTCCCCTTTTATTGGTTTATTATAATTTAAGTTTTTATTATTGTGAAACCCCCTAAGAATTTTTATTATTTTCATCAATATGTTGTGATGCATATAAGAAACAGGTGTAACTTGATTGCAACTTCTTGAATGTTTTGACCACACCTTACTGATGTCCATGTATATCTCAGAGAACTTCAAATGCTAAATAAAGTTTATACTTTTTTTCTCCCCTAAGGCAGACCGGGGGCCTTGCAAAGTGCCTTACAAGGAACCAGAATTGCATCTAGAATTTTAGCCTGTGAGAATACACTTGCAGTTTACTCCTCCTAAAGTCTCTTCAAACAGGATGGGTGTGTAGGCACATACACCAATGCATTTAGATATTTATCACATCTATACCCCCTATAATTGAACAGATACTGAATCATCTATAAGTTGGTGGCAAAACATCCATCTCCATTCTGCTTTGGTGGAGCATCTTGTTATGGGTTAGGTAGTACTTCCCACTGCCACAAGCCCTTCACCATGCTTTCTCCTTCTTTACCATAGTGGGAAGAGGCATGGATTCTTCCAGCTTGAACAATTTATTTAGCAGTAAACAGCCTTATGATAAGATCAGCAATAGATCCACTCATCTGCATGTTGCCTGAAGACATTCCTTTCTATGACTCCTCCCAGCAATTTAGCCTTTTTTTATTATTCCCAGGCTTATAAAAGTGTTGCCTTAACATTGATGTGATCCAGGCAGGCTTCCAGGCAAATTCCTGGCTTAGGTTGCCTAGAGCAATGCTAATCAACTTTGGCAATTTTAAATGGTGTGGATTTTCAACTCCCAGGATTCCTCAGCCAGAATGCTATGGAATTCTGGGAGTTGAAGTGCACACATCTTAAACTTTCCAAAATTGAGAAACGCTGTCCTAGACAACCTTCAAGGCTATGTCTAACCTTTACATCCTATAATCTTTCAGGCAGTGGTGGGATTCAAAAATTTTTTACCGGTTCTGTGTGTGTCGCGTGGTGGGTGTGGCTTGGTGGGCGTGAGGGGAAGGATACTGTAAAGTCCCCATTCCCTATCCACCCCACTAAACTGCTTTCCAGCTCCGTTCTCCTGTGCAGGGTAACAAAAGAAGACCCAGCCAATCAGCTGGGACTTGGGAGGCAGAGAATAGATGGGGGCGGGGCCAGTCAGGTGGTATTTCAAACTACTCAAAATTTCTGCTACCAGTTCTCCAAAACTGGTGAGAACCTGCTGAATACCCACCTCTGCTTTCAGGCTCTGGGGAAATGTAGCTTTACATGCTCATGTGCTTGCCTGCCGCTTGCACAACACAGCTCCCAATAAGCCGTGTCCCAGCCCCAGGCTGTGGCCTGAGGGGTTAGGGACCCCTGAATTACCCCCTGCATGTATTTGTAGAAACGGAATGAAACAAATTTTAAATATTAACTTTTTTTCTTGCCAGTTGTTTTTCTGATAAGGATCTCCAGGCCTAAGAAATACATTGAGCTGCTTCATATATGATACGTAATGCTAGAATAAGCTACATGTCTTGCTGGAAATAATATTTAACCTTTTCATTAGAGATTTGGCAGGGTATGCTTAGGAAATGTGTATCAGTGTCAAAATTAACTCCCTTTCTAAAAAAAGTAAGTCTGATACTAACTTTCACTCAATTTGAAAACCATTTACTTGATAAACCATAATTCTGTACATAAATATCTTTCTCAAAAGTGCTTTTTCAAAAGATAGCTGGACTACACACTGATAAAGCACCTTTCAGACAACCATGATCTGAATCTCTTTCATCTGTCACACCCAACATCCAGGTTTCTTTCAATATAAGACTCCAAATTCTGTCTGATTGGTCATATAAAGTTAAGGAGGAATATTTCAAATTAAAGGGACATTCTTATTAATTCCTATTATTTTGACTAATGGTTCTCTTTATTCTGCATGTTTTTGTGTACTTCTGACTTAACAATATTGGCATTCGTAAAGTGCCAAACAGAAATGTGGTTGTATCTCTTCCTATTTAACACTGCTAGGAACAATAATATTTGAAAAAAGAATGTTTTCCCTTCTTTTAACATTATGTAAATGATTGAGCAATTTTTTACAACTTTAATATATTCTCTTTTTATTTTTCCCCTCTTCCCCTTTTTTTCTATTTTATTCTTTTATTCTAAGTAGTTTTAAAAAGCAAACATAAAAAGGTGCTCAAAAGGCAAATTTTGATACAGCGATCCAGAAAGGCTCCAACTGGTGCAGAATGCGGCCGCACGGGTTGTGATGGGAGTTTCCCGATACTCCCATGTTATGCCCCTCCTGCGCGAGCTGCATTGGTTGTCGGTTGCCCTCCGGGTGCGATTCAAGGTCTTGGTGTTAACATTCAAAGTCCTTCATGGCAGGTCCGGGTATTTCGGAGCATCTCCTGCCGATATCAAATACCGGTCGCTCTGTGCAAGCACACAAGTTGGGACTCCTCGGGTTGCCGTCCGCACGACAATGTCGGCTTGCAGTGACCCAGGGAAGGGCCTATTCTGTATCGGCCCCCGCCTTATGGAACCAGCTACCTGTTGAGCTCTGGCTGGCTCCCGATCTCTCCTCTTTCCGGTGTGACCTAAAAACCTGGTTGTTTTTACAGGCTGGGCTGGACTGATCTGGGGCAGAGGGTGGGTTTTAAATTCGATTTTAATTTGGTTTTATAGTTGTATTTTGGCTTGTTTAGTTTAATTTCTTTTTAAATAATTTATTGTTCTGTGTTTTTATCTGTGAGCATGAGTCCTTTTGGAGAGTGGCGGCATACAAGTCAAAATAATAAAAATAATAATAATAAATAAATACAGGATAATATGGGCATATAGGTGTAGTTATCCCAGACACATCAGCAGCATCAAGATGGAGATGGAGTATAGAGAGGGGTAATGAACAGCTACGGCCCTGTTCACCATCACTCAAAAGAAAGCAGATTTCAAGAAGATCTCTGAGCAAGCGAGCTTCACCTGGCTACTCCATTCTTCCAGCTGATCTGAGTATACCTGGAGGCTATTTGTAGCCACCTGCTCAGCCAGCCTCAGAGCAACAAAGCCTTCACATCTAAGTAGGAAAATACTTCTTGTTTTTGTCCTTTGAAATCTATTGCAGGGAAGATTTGCCAATTGTTTTATCGTGACTGCTATTATGGACTGCCATTTTGAAGCCAGCCCATGGATATTTCTTACTTATTTATGTATTGATTGATTGATTTGATTTGATTTGATTTGTCAATCGCTTACAAAATAATAGGTATAAGTATAAACATGAGTAAGAATACAGAAAATAGGTACGATTAAATGGGGACAATAAGACAGGGACAGGAGGCACGATGGTGCACTTATGCATGTCTCTTCTTGTTCTTTTAGAGGATAGCAACCAAGTTTATAAACTATTACGGTATCAGGACATCAAATGATTCTTTCTGGCCCCATCCAGTTAAGCATTCTCTGGCACACCTAGGCCAAAGAGAGGCATCTGGGGAGCTGTGGCACTGTGCCCCAATTGGTATTTAAGACACACTGCCCACAATTCAGTGAGTAACAGACTAGTTTACTATTGATAGCCCTGTCTTCCCTTGCATTTGTCTAATCCTCTTCTAAAACTTTCATAGTGTCTGGTGGCAGCAAATCCCATAGTTAAATATGCATTGTGTAAAGATGTTTATCAGATCATTTCTGTCTACATGCTGAAAAAGGCCATTCAGACTTCCCCAGCAGTGAGGACAGATGCCAATAATCGATTAAACTTCTGATTAAACTTCTCTGCAGTTTCTTTGTCTTTCGTGAGTACATATTTAATGTCCTGCACTTCAACAATCCAAACCCTGCCTAGCCGGTTTCCTGGTTGGAATATTTCTAAAGATCTTTTTTCTTCTTCTTTTGGCCAAATACTCCTGTGTCTTTCTACATATTTTACTGTATGCTCTTTATTTCTTTTGTCAGTTTCTGTGTGCTCTTTTTTATTTTCTGGTTTGTGCAAAACTTCCAACTGTGAAGGAAGCTGCCCTACCTCTAATTCAGTTAGTCTTTGATTTACAATCCTGTTTGGGACTAAAATTTCCATGATTAAGCCAGCCAGATGTTAAACTGAGTTGCTTCTAAGACCTTTTATGCCATGAATCATTGCAGTTGTTAAATGAATACAGGTAATCCTCGACTTACAACAGTTCATTTAGTGACCCCTCAACTTTACAAAGGCACTAAAAAAGGTGACTTATGACCATTTTCCACAGTTAAGACCTTTGTAGATTCCCCCATGATCATGTGATCCAAATTCAGATGCTTGGCAATTGGCTCATACATATGACCGTTGCAGCATTCCCATGATCTCCTTTCGCAGCCTTCTGACCAAGTCAATGGGGAAGCCAGATTTACTTAACAGTTGGATCACTAACCTACCAACTGCAGTGACTCACTTAACAACTGTGGCCAGAAAGGTCGTAACATGGAGCAAAGTTCACTTAACAAATGTCTCACTTAACAACAGATGTTTTGGGCTCAGTTGCAATCATATTTCGAGGATTACCTATACGTGATTGTTAAACAAACCCAATGTCAACTCATAAAATATTTCTATGGTCTTTTTAGAGTTGCCAACAGAAAGGGAGGGGGGAGCAGTGGGCAGCTTGCATTCCATTAATGTTTTCAAAGATAGTTTCTAGGTGACCTAAGTTTCTACCATGCAAAATTCTAACTGTAGAGTATGACTGATGACTTGGCTAGAGATGTGTTCCATTGGAGAATATGAATTATGATACACCCAGGGGTGGGGGAAAACCAGGGTCAAGGGTGACAATGAATGATGTGTCTCAGAGTCAGCTAGACCCAGGCAGCACTGGCATGTTTACTCCTAATCTTTAAGTTTGGAAGTTTAGCTGGAGACTGATGATTTAAATGGGGGTAACTGCCAGAACCCTGACACCCAACTTCTCTCATTGACTTTACTTATCAGAAACTGACAGGTAAGGTTGCAAATGATGATCCAGTCCACTGCACCTGTCATAAATAAAGGTTGGTTGCTAAATGCCTGAATATGTATCCTGTGATGGTGGAGATGTTAGGCTGGCCATAAGTATGAGGACTGGTCACATCACTTTTTAAAGTATTGTTATAACAGTCACGAAACAAATGGTTGCAAGTTAAGGATTACCTGTACAATGTTTCTTAATTCTGGCAGCTTGAAGATATGTGGCCTTCAACTCCCAGTATTCTCTAGCCAGCCTAATTTCTGGGAGTTCACATCCATGTACTTTTAAGTTGCCAAGGTTGAGATACACTGCTCTCTAATAGCTTCCAACTCTTTTTTCTTTTTTTAAGTCAGGAAATTATACAAAGACATGAAAATGGAATGGAGCTAATAAATTCACATTCAGAGCCAATAATCTATTTAAAGACAATTGGGCAAAACTTTACAAATGGACACATTTGTTTGATATTGTGTGCTTATAAACGTATAAATAGTCTCAGACAAGACAAAGCCTGTAAATCATCTCCGTATATTCATTGAAAACATATCCATAGTTGTCTTGTTATTGATTAGGGGAGGGGAAGAAAAAATACTAATGTGATCAAAGCCTCCCCTTTGTATGCGCAGGTGACAACACCTGTACAAAACAGGCAGGCCTTCGATTTGCTGGCCTTTGCCATTTTTAGAACGGAGTCTGCACCTGACAGAAATGCACACCCAAGTCCTACAGCTTCTCCCTAAAGAGCGTCTCTCTGTTTATGATCATTGCTGCCATCGGAATCTCCTATTTCACCTTTGTTCCCAAGACAGTAGGTTTATCTCCTCCTGGTTTTATTTTTAACCTGCTTTTTTTGTACTGCAAAACATCAATGAGTTGAAAAATATAGACTAACAACTAAAAAAAAATCTAGGACAGCCCACAGTTATTCTTTCTGTCATGATGCAAACCAGGTGGACACTAAGCTGGAATGAACCAGGGCTGGATTGCGGAGAAGAAAAAATGTCTTGGAAAAAGACAATGACAAACTATCTCCACATTGTTGCTAAGAAAACTACAATGTACCCAAGAAAATACACAGCTCAATTTGAAGATTTTACTTTGCGGATAGATTATGATAGCAAGATCCACAATAAGGAAAAAGAGAGCCAGCTTGGTTTCATGATTAAGGCATCAAGTAGGAGATTGTGAGTTCTAGTCCTTCCTTAAGCCCATGAGAGGCATCTGGGTGACTTTGGGCCAGTCATTCTCTCTCAGCCCAACTCACCTCAAGGGTTGTTGTAGTGAAAATAGGAGGAGGAAAGTTTGCTGGATATGTTTGCCGCCTTGAGTTATTTGTAAAAAAATAATAAAGGTAGGAAATAAATCAAATTTTAAAAGTTTTTTTTAAGATCGTAAGAATACCTTGTGATGATTTGTTCACTAGGAACTTCTGATTGCTGCCAGTTACTGTGTCAGAACTGCAGTACCTGGTCTTCTACTATAAACACTGATATTTCCTTGCAGTGTTGGTCAAGGATGGGGCTTACTGATTATTTTATTATTTATTTTAATTTAGAAGTCACACAACTCCATTGTTTTATTATTCATAAATCTCTCCAGCTTCAGTCTGTCCCACCACCAATCTATTAACAGAGCTACTTCTAGGACACTTTTCAAAGAACCCTAAAATTTCAGAAGATGTGTACTATGTCCTGCTTGGCCCACTGGCACAGAACACCTCAATTAGTGAAAGAATTTGATGAGTAGATCAGTCTAAGATGCCAGTCAGGCCTAAAAGAAAGCCTAACTCTGAAGGAACCTGGGCAAGGTTTGACTGGAGCATGTACCAACTAACACAATGTTACCAAGTTACTCAATGCACCCAGAAACCCAGTTGGGGTATTATTATTTTTCTTTCAATATTTCATCCCATAACTGGGAGAAAATATTAGGACTTTTTTAGCCTCCAGACAAAAAATAAAGGAGAATAAGCTTCCAGAAAACCATTTTTAAGGGAAGGGGAAAATCTTATTCAACAGATAAATAGGTAGATTCTGTAAAATAATAGTAATGTGATTTCTCCGTGGGGAATCTGCCTCATACAGTAAAACAATGGCTTTGATTTATATCTTAACTGGAAGCAACACTCTTTGTTATTTTTGGAACATCTTTCAGAAACTCCTGTAAGGAAGAAATTAAATAGATAAATAAATAAAATAAGAAAGGAAGGAATAAATGTCTGTGAAGTCAACGAAGGCTTATAGTTTTCCAAGAAAAAAATGGAAATCTCTGGTGCATTACCGCCATCTAGTGGGTTCTGGAAAAAGAGGAACTTTGATAGCAATGAGACAGCCACTGCTATAAAGCGTTTCTCATAATATCAGCTCTTGTTTTAAATACTAGCCCACTTTTCACACACCCCTAGAGTTTTATTTCTAACATGACAGATTTCTGCCACCTGGTTAGAGCCTTTAACATATAAAAAGAGTAAGAAAATCTCTGGGATATCACTGTTCATCACTGCCCACATTCTGTTTGCATTCAGGCCCATAAAAAACCCAAAAGTTAATAGCAATCTTTAGGCCAGGGGTGTCAAACTCAATTTCATTGAGGGATGCATCAGGGTTGTGTTTGACCATGGGGGTGGCATAGTCAGGGTGGGCGTGGCCAGCTCAACGTCACTTGTGTTGGGGGCACCTGTGGTAGCCCGGGCAAGGCTGGGTGGGGATCTTCCTGCAGCCCTCTGCCAGCAAAAGTTTGGGAGGGTTGTGGATCTAGCCCGTGGGCCTTGAGTTTGATAGCCCTGCTTTAGGTGAATTCACTTCTAAAAATCTTGGTCTATCAATGTAAACTGCTCTCAGCCAAGGCAATACAGCAGAGGTGGGTATTCAGCAGGTTCTGACCAGTTCTGGAGAACCGGTAGCAGAAATTTTGAGTAGTTTGGAGAACCGGCAAATACCACCTCTGAATAGCCCCACCCCCATCTATTCTCTGCCTCTTGAGTCCCAGCTGATCGGCTGGGTCTTCTTTTGTTGCCCTGCACAGGAGAATGGAGCTGGAAAGCAGGTTAGTGGGGTGGGGGTGGGGAATGGAGATTTTGCAATATCCTTTCCCTGCCATGCCCACCAAGCCACACTTACCAAGCCACACCAGACCCACCAAGCCACGCCGAGAACTGGTAGTAAAAAAAATTTGAATCCCACCACTGCAATACAGGTAGTTCTTGACTTACAACAGTTTGCTTAGTGACCATTCAAAGTTATAACGGCACTGGAAAAAGTGACTTATGGCCATTTTTCACACTTACAACTCTTGCAGCATCCCCCTGATCATGTGAATACATTTGGATGCTTGACAACTGATTCATGATGGCTGCAGTGGCCTGGGGTCATGCAATCTCCTTTTGTGACCTTCTGATGAGCAAAATCCATGGGGAAGCCAGATTCACTTAACCACGTTACTAACTTAACTACAGTGATTCACTTAACAAATGTGGTAAGAAAAGTTGTAAAATGGGGCAAAACTCACTTAACAAATTTCTCATTTAGCAATATCCACTTTGGGCTGTTGTGGTCATAAGGTGAGGACTACTTGTATTTAAAGAAAGAGTTTGGGCCATTAATGTCTAAACCAACATTGAATATCTTGCAAACATAAGGTTGTTGAAATGGCTGAGCTACTGTTCTGCTCTATGCCTGGATGGGTATAAAGCAGACAGAGCAACTCCACAAAGCATCTATACAAAGTTCTTTTTATTGGTTCATCAGGCATCCTGTCAACTCACAGTTATGACGAGGTTCTTCTTAATGTCCAATCCTTTGTATATCCGAATCGTGGTGTAGGAAGATATTAAACTCTCATACCTATATTTTATCCCATAATTACAGAGATAGCGAGTATAGCTGCTACACGAGGCTGTGTCTTCAGGCAAGAAAAAGAGAAACCTCCCTCAACCCACCAAGGGTCAATTCAGTGACCAATCAGGATTACAGATATGACCACATGACATGGACTACATTTCCCAGGATACCTTAACTACATTTACCATGATGCATTCCCTTAAGGGGACAGCTCTCAATTCCTAACTACCTATCCCAAATCCCATTAACTCTAAACTGGCTGGACAGCATACTGGGCAAGAATATTTTTAAACAGAAAAATACCCTACAACGGGTGTGACTAACCATTGGATAGCCTCTACCAGAGCACAATTTTGAGTAGCTGTGTTTTATGGTTAAATATGGACGGTTCATCAAGTGTCGTACCTTAAGAGAATGTGCAAATATAGGGCAGTTGGTATAGAAGATACACACCTGATTCAATTCCCAATTATGTCCCAACAAGAGCCCAGTATTTATAGACACAACTTTATTGCAGCTGATGCCCATTGTTTCTTCATATAGTCAAATGAACAATCAATAAAACTATATTAAATGATAGCAATGCTTTTAACAGACAGCTTCGAATGAATTAATGATTCGTTGTGACCATTGATAGGAATGAATGAATGAGATTTATAGCTCATCTTTCATTCAGGAATTCAATGTGATACATATAGTGCTTCCTTCTGTTTTTTCTCCCCACAATCATGTACTTATATGTTATGAATGCCCATACCTTGGAATCTCCATCTTTTGAACCACTAAAAATGGTGATCTCGGTCTGGCTGAAAACATCATCTAAGTTACATTACATGCAAAAATCAGTTATAAATCGAAAATTATTCACCTTTTTGAGCAAAATGACTTGTTATGCAAATTTACAGTGTTTGCATTGTAAGAAATATTTGGGCTACATGAACAAACGTAATTATGTCCTTTGCTGATATGTAAAATCATATTACTGAAAATTCACTTGCTTTGCAAAAATGATTGACAAGGTCTTTGAATGGTCATCCATTTGGCAACTCCAGATTTCAGTTAAGAAATGTTCAGTTTTGCATATTGGAAAACAGTATCAGAATATAAAAGGTAAGCTAGGTGGTATTGATCTAGTAGAGGTCCCCAACACTTGCTCCATGGACTGGTACCAGTCTGTAGCCCATTGGGAACCAGGCCAAGCAAGTGGCGGGTGAGCATGAGAACCTTCATTTGCACGTGTGGGATTAGGTTGCATGCATGAAATCATCCCCTCCCTCAACTGCTGCTGCCACTGCCAGTCCGTGTAGTCAGAAAGGTTGGGTCTGCTGATTCAGTAGATAACCCTCATTTTGTTAAGAACTAGGTCTACACTTCATTCTATGAAGTTCTTCTCCCCCCAAATATTGTTCTTTAGAGCTTAGAAAACATACAATAGGCCAATACTGTTCAAATGTCTGGAATCCTTACTGTATATCAGACATTTAATACCATCAAGTGAGCCCAGAAGTACTTTGCAAGAAAAGTCTTGGATTCTTCTGTCCATAATGAAATACCTTATGCTACAAGGCTTGAAATTCTTGGTTTGGATAGTGTAGAACTATGACATTTGCAGTCAAACTTAGGGATTGTGTACAAAATTGTACATAATTAACACTTTACCTGTAAATGACTTGTTTTAATTGTTATGTAATACATGCAAACCACTTTAAACTTCGATTTTTGAAACAGAATTGTCAAAGTCTACCTGATTTCAGTTGTATCAGCTATTCATTTTCAGATTTAATTCCAACTTAACTTCTGTGGATCTCACTCCATATTTAAGGGGGCATGTGTAAGTGCACTGGCATGTTGTCATCCCTGTCACATTTTGATTTTATGTTTGAATTCGTAATTTTTGCTTGACAAATTCCTGGGATTGGGATTTGCAGATTATCAGCCTTCCTTTTGCTAGGTTACAACTCTCAACCTAATATACAGGTGAAACTCGAAAAATTAGAATATCGTGCAAAAGTTCATTTATTTCCATAATGCAACTTAAAAGGTTAAACTAATATGAGATAGACTCATTACATGCAAAACAAGATAGGTCAAGCTGTGATTTGCCATAATTGTGATGATTATGGCTTACAGCTCATGAAAACCCCAAATCCACAATCTCAGAAAATTAGAATATTGTGAAAAGGTGCAATATTCTAGGCTCAAAGTGTCCCACTCTAATCAGCTAATTAAGCCATAACACCTGCAAAGGGTTCCTGAGCCTTTAAATGGTCTCTGTCTGGTTCAGTAGGAATCACAATCATGCGCAAGTGCTGACCTGACAGTTGTGCAGAAAACCATTATTGACACCCTCCATAAGGAGGGAAAGCCTCAAAAGGTAATTGCAAAAGAAGTTGGATGTTCCCAAAGTGCTGTATTAAAGCACATTAATAGAAAGTTATGTTGAAGGGAAAAATGTGGAAGAAAAAGGTGCACAAGCAACAGGGATGACCGCAGCCTGGAGAGGATTGTCAGGAAAAGGCCATTCAAAAGTGTTGGGGACTTTCACAAGGAATGGACTAAGACTGGAGTCAGTGCATCAAGAGCCACCACACACAGACGGATCCTGGACATGGGCTTCAAATGTTGTCAGAAGCGTCTTACCCGGGCTAAAGAAAAACAGACCTGGTCTGTTGCTCAGTGGTCCAAAGTCCTCTTTTCTGAGCAACTTTTGCATCTCATTTGGAAACCAAGGACCCAGAGTCTAGAGGAGGAATGGAGAGGCACAGACTGCAAGATGCTTGAAGTCCAGTGTGAACTTTCCACAGTCTGTGTTGATTTGGGGAGCCATGTCATCTGCTGGTGTTGGTCCACTGTGCTTCATTAAGTCCAGGGTCAACGCAGCCATCTACCAGGAGATTTTGGAGTACTTCATGCTTCCTTCCGCAGACGAGCTTTATGGGGATGCTAACTTCATTTTCCAGCAGGACTTGGCACCTGCCCACACTGCCAAAAGCACCAAAACCTGGTTCAGTGACTGTGGGATTACTGTGCTTGATTGGCCAGCCAACTCGCCTGACCTGAACCCCATAGAGAATCTATGGGGCATTGTCAAGAGAAAGATGAGAGACACTAGACCAAACAATGCAGAAGAGCTGAAGGCCGCTATTGAAACATCCTGGTCTTCCATAACACCTCAGCAGTGCCACAGGCTGATAGCTCCCATGCCTCGCTGCATTGAGGCAGTAATTGCTGCAAAAGGGGCCCAAACCAAGTACTGAGTACATATGCATGCTTACACTTTTCAGAGTCCGATATTGTTCTATGTACAATCCTTGTTTTATTGATTGCATGTCATATTCTAATTTTCTGAGATTGTGGATTTGGGGTTTTCATGAGCTGTAAGCCATACTCATAACAATTATGACAAATCACGGCTTGAACTATCTTGTTTTGCATATAATGAGTCTATCTCATATATTAATTTCACCTTTTAAGTTGCATTACGGAAATAAATGAACTTTTGCACAATATTCTAATTTTTCTAGTTTCACCTGTAGATATGCTAGGCAGGAATGAAGTTCACGTTAGAAAGGCAGATCATGATTCCTCGTGATTCCATTAGGCGTTAATTTTAGTTATAATTAATATAATAGCATTAAGAGCACTTAAGACTTATATACTGCTTTATAGTGCTTTACAGCCCTCTCTAAGCAGTTTACAGTCAGCATATTGCCCCAACAATTTGGGTCCTCATTTTATCCACCTCAGAAGGATGAGTCAACCTTGAGCCTGGTGAGATTCGATCTGCCAAATTGCAGGGAAATGGCTGCAGCAGAAGTAGCTTGCAGTACTGCACTCGAACCACTGCCCCACCGAGGCTCATAATGGTATGTAGAAACGACCTTGGCAGTCAGGAGAAAGTAGCTGTTAGATAAAGAGCAGCTTCTGAGCCTGCAGAAGAAATGGGAGCATAACAGAAAGACAGAGTTAGAAAGGACCCCTTCTCAAGGACTCAGGACCTCTCTCGGGTTTCTTGGATTATAAAGAAGGGGAAAGAGATGCACTTTCAGTCTTCGAAGATTCTGTTAATATAATTTTACAATAAAGATAGAGCTAGTAATTTTGGATGTGCTTATCTAGATTACAAAGCTGACATTAAAGAAAATGAGAACAAATGGAGTGAAGCACTACATAATAAAGGAAAAAAGGTTATCCTACAGAATCTGGTGCAGCTGGAAAGCTAATTTTAGCTTACCGAGCAGTTGGGACGAAAATTCAATTCTACATTTTTAAAAACTATCTGAAACTTGTCAATTCTTGTCTTCAGCATGCTGTACAGAGGGCTCAGAAAATTGAAACAGAATTTTATCTTGCCTTCAAAATCAATGCCTTCAGCATGTGACATTTTACTGCTTATAAAATGATCATGTGCTGTCAAGTTGTTGACTGTTAGCAACTACATAGATTTTCTCCATGACAGTCTGTCCCTAGCCTGGTTCTTCAAGCCTTCCAATGGTGCATCCATTGACACTAACCGAGTCCATTCACCTTTCTTTAGTTAGTCATCTTTTTCCATTCTCAGCATTAGAGCCAGGTTAGAGCAGGGGTGGGCAAACTTTTTGACTCGAGGGCCACAATGGGTTCTTAAACTGGACCGGAGGGCTGGAACAAAAGCATGGATGGAGTGTTTGTGTGAACTAATATAAATTCAAAGTTAGATTACTTCACGTAGCCTTCTGGGAGAGCAAGAGAACCCTCCGCTCTTTTGGCTCCGCGGGCTGGATAGAACAGCCGAATGGGCCGGATCCGGCCCCTGGGCCGTAGTTTGCCCACGGCTGGGTTAGAGCCTGTCCAGAGGGGAGGACTGCTCAAGTCAGGGTGGGTAGGTGATCGTTTCTTAGCTGTGGGAACCAAGGCTATTGAAAGATAATTTCCATAGACATGTGGCCAGCATGGCTATATGCCAAGACACATGGATCACTGCTAAATATTTACAAAATATATAATTACAATAAGATAATGGAAAGGCAAACTTGACTGGGCAAATTTGATATCTTAAGGACAATTGGGGGAGCAGAAATATTGGGTTGCAGCTAGCTAGCTACATAGGAATTTGTCAAGTATCAATGACTTTTCAAACTTGACAAAGACACATTTTCTAATCTAAGATGGTATCCACAAAACCAACATTAAATTTAAAAAACCAAGTAATTGTAATCTAAGATTGCCAATTGTCAGAAAGTTTTGCCAACACCTGAAATTATGAGAGATTTTGGACAGGACCACAAATTGGTGATATTAAGTGATTCCCTAAGATTTTAAACTTTTTAAAATATTAAAAAGGCATTTGTACTACTAGATAATGCAAGACATGCAATCTCAATCAGTTTGAGAGCTCCATTAGTTTTTGTTTGGCAGTTCACTGACCAAAAATCACAATCACAATACAACAGTAAAATTTAAGGAAATAGAATGCTTCTTTAACAGAGGCAGGAAATTCTCAATGTGTGGTTGTAGAGATCTAAATGGTTTTTTAAAAAATTACTATTTTCCCCCTTAAAAATATTTTATATTAGTATCTTTTCAAAAGAAAAATTAAGTAGAACACTTCGTTCTGAACATGATATTCCTGCATCTTGGTGGACTGCCTTTTCCAGAATGAAAAACTAATTAATGTTTTTCTAGTTAACATCAATTACATGAAAATTTAATTGCCCTACATGTGCAAGAGGAACAGAACAAATCAGCAGAACTTTACAATGGGAAAACTCCTCTTTGCCCTGTGAATCTACTCGAGATCCACAAAGAACAGAACAGCACAAAGAAGCTGACCCATAAACACTGTACACTTCTTTATTGAAACACCAGAATTCAGTGTATTAAACTCTAGTTTAACTACATGAATA
The DNA here is from genome assembly GCA_009733165.1 of Naja naja. Taxonomy (NCBI): domain Eukaryota; kingdom Metazoa; phylum Chordata; class Lepidosauria; order Squamata; family Elapidae; genus Naja; species Naja naja. The sequence goes on from CM019155.1 coordinate 21,547,889, forward strand.
TATTTCCATAACTTATATAAATTATTTCTTACTAATCTGTTATACTGTTGCATTATCATCCACCTAGATGCATTTAATTGTATAAATCAACCAATTTCAATTTTCATAAAGCAAACATGATTTTACGAGATCAGGTTATACATAATACATCTTATGCACTTAAAATAAAGAAAGTGATTGTAGATTAGTAAACAGTGCTAAAAATAAGTTTGTTTGTTTGCTTGTCTGTTTTACAAAAATAGCTTTTTTCTTTTCTGGCTTCAAAACTTTTGGAAATATTACATCTTCTTTGATGTCTCTATCAAGAGAAATCATTTTATAGAGTGTTTTCATTTTACAGTGTGTTATCAAGAAGACAAAAAGGTAAGAACAGATTTACAAGCAAATGAGGAGGTATACATAAATAAGCAGGATTCTGTTTTTCTGAGGCAGTTGCATCTGTGAATGAATACATTAACAGTGGCACAGCTGGTTTGCAAGTTGGTCATTTTTCAGCATGACCTAAATTTCTAAACAGACTTTAGGAATGTATGAAGACTTAAACAACAGTTATCATTAACTTCTTTGGAAAAAAAACCCAAATTTATTTTGTAGTAGCAATAGTTTCTTTTTTATTTTTAATATACTTTAGGAAACAATATACAAAGCTGAGCTTTCCCACCATTTTCAAACAGTGAGACACTCCAATTACACAAAGTCAGCGTTTTGTGATGGCTAAGAACAGCAGTCAGCACCAGACTTGAACAGTTAGCTACAACACAAACATCCTTTCAAATGAAAAGTCATAATAGCAAGACAGGTAAAAACCAGGAGTTAACATAAGACAACTGTTGGGAGGTGTCACTGATCCTTGTTGAATGTCATTAAATATTTTATACACAATTACAATTCTTTTTAAACAAAACTTCCCATGAGGACTTATTTTTAATTAAGTAAAAAAAAGTATTCAACAAGAATAGGTTTGATGAAGAATCCCCAAACAGTCTAAATTGTAATATGTTATTGACAAAGGAAAAGAGAACCAGTGGTTTTTTTGTTTGTTTCTTTGTTTGAAAACATGTTTATTACAACAGGTACAATTCACATCTGACTAGCTTTTTCCTTCTTTCCCTCCCACAACCAGGTTGACATGTTCATTGGGCTATTTCCTTTAATCTGAGAAAGGGATGTACTTTCAAATACATATGCCCAGTAGTATCAGTCCATTCTTTCAGGGTGCAAATGGAAATACATTTCAATAATTTATACAAACAAGTGGGTTATGCTCAATCACTGCAATTTTAAGCTACTGTACACAGGAATGAAAAGATTATAGAAAAGTGCCATAGCAACAGTGCCTTATGAAAGGAAGAAATTAGAAGAATTAAAAAAAACTAATAAAATCAGATCTAGGAATTTAAAAGGAAAAATGAACACAGGAAATCGAAAACACTGCTCTGTAAAACAGAAATGGAAAAGCACTGCTGTTGATTAGGTGCAAGTGTGGAAACAGTTGTTTCATGATATTTTCTACATTATCCTAACTGTTTCAAACTGTTGCAGCTTTGAGACACAGATCACCTGGCACTTGCATTGTATTTCAGGAAATGCAAGATTTCTGAACCATAAATTAACTTAAAAAAAGAGAGCTAATTTTGCAGACAGGTTTACATGTAAAAGGCTAGGTATTTAGCCATCTCAGCATTGATTAGTTTTGGATGTCTAAGCTCTGATACACATGGCTTCCCATGGCTTCACTCTACAAAACATATTTACAACGTGAAGAATACATCTACAAGAAATCTACATTTCAAGGGTTTTACAAATCATTCTTGTATTTTCCCCCCGAATGACTTCCTTCCTTTCCACTTTCCCATGTTATTTTGTATTGCCCAACTCAACAGTCCAAAGTCTACTCAAATGCAGATGAAAAAAGTTAAGACTGGGCAACTAGTTTTACAGTCTTGTACTTAAAACCCATGTGCAATTATTGAATATTTCACACCATGAAGGAATTCTGATTCTTTAGTTTTTCAAGTTCTTTAATTTGTTGTCTCAAAAAGAGTATCCTATAAAAGAAAATAATATAATTAGCATCTAAGATTCCAAATAGATTCTTCAATAATAAGTTATACTGTGATAAACACAACTAATTTATATGTTTTAAAAAAACTTTTTTTTGAAGGATAAAATTCTTGGGCCTGGAAATGGTTGACCTACCTTAATGGTACACATAATGGACTAAATTATTGATCAAGATCCGGAGCACACAAGGGTACCTTCAGTAGTTCAATGGCTGTGGAGGGAGGTATTATGCCTGTTTCAGTCAGTATCATTCTGGTGTTAAATTCTAATTCTAAATCTTCCTAGCCCTTGACTGCACTAGGGAATCGTCCTACATTTATATAAAAGTTGTACAAACAAACATAACCGAAAATTTAGCAAATCAGAAAAATGCACCCCAAACAAATAATTTACCTTTGCTCACGCAAAGTTGCTTGAATTTCACATACTCGAACTAAAGATCTTAAGTTTTTTAATTCAGTACAAGTTTCAGACATATGGACGCTTCCTGTATTATGAGCTTCTTCACGCAATCTTGATGCCTAAAGAATTAAAAGCAACTATTCAAAAACGTATTTCATTTATTAAACAATTTAGACAAAAACAAATACCTATAAAAGATTACAGTATTAGTGAAAAGATGCCTATATGTTTAATAACATGAAATGCAGTTGCGGGGGAAAAAACAATTTCCTGGCATCCATAAAATAACAATTTTCAGCTTTACCATATGACAACAATCTAGACTTCAGCCTATTTTTCATGAAGGTTTACACTTTCTTTTGAAGTTTACCTTTTTTTTCCAGCCAAACCATTTAACTTTCAGTCAATACGAAACTATAGTGGAATATCATTGGTTGTAATAATGGAAAACTGTTTCAATGTTTTAATTCATTTTTTTTTATTTATTTATTTATTTATTTATTTATTTATTTATTTATTTATTTATTTATTTATTTATTCGACTTGTATGCCCCCTCTCCAGAAGGACTGGAGTGACTCACAGATAAAACGATACAATAAATTAAGTTAACTAAAATAGAATTAAATTACAGCAAGCTGAATTATGAGTAATTACATCTATGAACAATTCTCAGAATCATGAGAATCATTACTTAAAAGTATTTTGCATTCTGAATTTCTCACAAGAAAAAAAATGAAAATCTGATAATTCTAACAATTGTAAGTTTTTTTTATTAAAATAAAAATCTTTCCCTTAAAGACTGAGTATGGAAACTCTCTTTCCATACTTATTACATCTGCAATGCTGAATGAGAACTAGAATCCTAAAAATAAACAAAACATACAAAGCCCTAAACTGTTGTGTTAAGGTACTGTATTGTGATACTACTATGACCTGCCAACTGCAGTAGACTCTTAGACTATTAAAAATGTTAATTTACTAACATAAAGCAATTGTAATTATTCTCCTATCACCCAATATGTTCTTCAATGCTAATAAATAAAATGTAAGTTTGCTGCAGTCACTGTTTGTTTTATTACATTTAATGGGCTAATATGAAGTAAATCTTAAATTCTCAAATTCTGAACTGAACAGACAGAGCCAAGGCAAGACACTGTAGGGAAGATTGTAAAGCCAGACTTTGAAAAGATAACATAATATTGAAATGAAGCCAGCTGTGTAATTTTGAGCCAGGCATTCTATCTCAGCCCAACCAATCTCATCAGGCTCTTGTGGGGAAAATAGAAGGAAAGAGCTTCACTTGTACAAAACAAAAGGAAGATTCAAAAAAAGAAAAGAAAATATGCACAAAAAGTCAAGTATTATAGTTGGAAATCAAGGATATATAGATAAGCAGAAACCTAGCAAATGTCACAATTTCTATTAGTCAAACCCCTATGACTAATGCAACTCCATATTGCAAGCAAAGGTTTAAGCCCATTAACCTACCTTGCCTTTTTCCAAGTGAACCACCTTCCTAAGTGCCAAGTTGTACTACCAGAGAGAATAGATATCTCTCTTCCCATCTCCTTCTGAATTCAAGCAATCCCCTCATGACATAAAATTTTCAATTCTTGTAGTTTTGGGATTCTCACAGAGAATTTACCCCATTCAATCCAATCCCTTTATCAGTCAACAAATCCAAATTAAAGAAATAATAAACAGATCATTGTACATTCAGGAAAGGGACCTTACCTCCTTCCTGAGTAACTGGATCTACTGTTAAAATACTCTTAAAGAAGAAAGCTTAGGTAGAAAGTTCTTAGGAAATGAGAAACTAAAAGTTGGGATAAAATCACATATGCCCCCAGAATCTGTTTTCCTCTTGAGCCTTCCAGATGTAGTCCACATATTTCCAAGAGTAAACTTTTCAGAATAGTAAGTAATTTGCTATGATCCAGGAATGTTCTGGTTCCATGGCATAACAAATTAATCAAAATTTCCAAATCAATGTTTCCTGAAATATTCTGGGAGATTTATACACATCTAAGTAAAAAGCATAGTTGTAAACCATTCTAGTTGAGAAAAAAGAAAAAAGAACAGAAAAAGGACAGTGCTTATTGAAAAACCTAAAAGCTTACTAAACATCTAAACACAAGTTAATATTCATGCAACAAGGAAAAGGAAGTTAAACCAAGTCAGCAAAAAAGAGCACATGCAAATAGCCCAGAATTATAAAGATGACATCTGGCTAAAACTTAAAACAAAAGAAAACTTGGCTAACAACAGTATTAAAGACTTCCTCAGGTACATTTGAAATAAATTAAGAATCAGTATATTAATTGCTCAAAGATGAATGTGAAATGCAGAGATAAGAAAGAGAAAGAGAAACTATTAAAGTTATCACACAGAGGAATGACAGACCAATTTAGGACAAATATTTCAAAGTGGGACCTTTAGTACAAATGTTGGTAAATGTCATAATCCTGCTCAGTGTTTGAGAAATGCTAAAAATAAATGGTTAAGATTTAGCTAATAATACTTATATTAAGTTATGAAATATACTGACTAGGTTCATATTACACTGAATCAAAATTTGTTTCAATAATCACAGCTCAGGGTTAAAATGAGGGATTGTTGGTGCTCAGAGCTTGGTTCTTTTCTTGCATATGTTTTATTACCCAAACTAGATAACATCATGTTATTAGTTTGTTTCTGTCTCATGGAAGTTCAGCCAAGTATTATTTAATAAATCTTACTTAACTAAATTATATTATATAGCATTACATATGAACCCTGCGATTATATGATCCTATTATTAGTGGCCCAGTAAGGGCCTAAAGATTTTATTACACACACACACCAGATTTTATTTTAGATCTGGATGGATTATTCCGAGCTACTGTGCTAACATATGCTCTTCATTTATTTCTGCTTGGTTTCTGCTGCCAGTGAAAAATATTCCCAAACCATACATAGACTGCTTTGTATTAAGTCCATGGGAAATTACAGATTGGTTATCACAATCACAATTGGTTATCACAATCACAGTTCAATTTGAAGCAGAGGTCAATCAACAGAGGTCAATCAACAGAAAACCTGAAAATATACTACAATATTACCTGGATCATATGCATAGGATTCTTACCACTATTTCTGCACTAAAGAGCTAGAATTTCTCAAGCTACAAAGTTAACTAAATTTCCAGGTCATACAACTGCTTAGGATATATCAAGTGAATTATATAGCTAAATACACACACATACACATACACACACACACACATCAGAGTTCATTTAGTGATTGTTCAAAGTTACTATGGCATTGAAAAAAGTAAAGACATTTTTGTCCTTATGGCTATTGCAGGATCTCCATGGGTCATGTGATCAAAATTCAGATGCTTAGCAACTGACTCATATTTATGACATTTGCAATGTCCCAGGGTCACATGATCATCTTCTGCGACCTTCTCACAACCAAAGTCTAATAGGAAGCCAGATTCACTCAACAACCATGTTAGCAACTTGACTTTGGTGATTCACTTAACAACCATGGCAAGAAAGGTCTTAAAATGGAGCAAAACTCATTTAACAATTGTTTTGCTTAGTAACAGAAATTGTGGTCTCAATTATGGTCATAAGTCAAGGACTACTTGTATACAAAAGTTCTAACAGAAATGATCTATAACACACAAGAAAACCACTGAATGTATAACCACCTGCTTTTCTGCATGATCTGCAGGCCATCCTTGGACATGCTTTATAAGATTCTCATTGAAATGGCCTGCTAGTGTTGGAGTTAATGAACATGTAGGCCGTCCAGATGCATTCTGTGGTGCTGTTGTATTTGAAGCACTTGTATTGGAGGTATGATTTGGACCAGGAGATGGACTACTGTAAAAGAAAGAAAGAAGTGTGTCACTGTCGCATTAATTCATATAATTTTCAAATCTTCTATCTGTAATATATTACTTTTTCCTTTCCCACTTTACTATAGAATGAAGGTGATAGGAATTATTTTCATAAAAATCAAAGAAAATATTCCTCTATCATATTTTTAAAATCTTACATAGTTCTCTGATATTTTCAACTATGTAGTTGTCCAAATAAAAGTAGAACCTGAACATTTATTATATTGTTTGGAAACAAATGAAATGGTTCTTATAAATTTGATAATTCAGTGTATTTTCATTCTGCATTTTACAATTAGCAATATTTGGGCTCAAAGCTGAAAATGTTTCGGTTTCAATAGAATCCAAATGTTTAACATAAGACTGAGCAAAGCTCTTAGACAAATTCCTTTGTTTAGGTTCAGCTTAATGATCCCCTGTTCATCAAGCCAATTTGTGCCATGTAAGAAAAACGTTAACAGATATTGGTGGTTAAATTGTAAATTTATCAATATGATTAGTAGTCTGCAGGAGAGCTATTTCTTCCAAGAAACAGAATGTTCCAATAAGAAAATATAGCATCTACAATTATTATTTTTGCAGTGCATAATCCAAACTTTAATTTAAAAACCCTGAGTAAGATATGTAGATGAGAAAGCATGCCATCAAAATGAGTATATAATATAATCAACATTTCTAGTGCAATGCATGATGAAATCAATACTTCACTAATGTAAATTTACCTTGAACGCTGAAGACTTCGAGGAGAAGCAGGTTCATGACCTTGTGGTTTGTCAGCAACCACAGGCTGCTGAGACGCTGACTGTAAAACTGGTCCTTGCTTAATACCTGAAGTAGTAACCTGAAGTTCAAAACTTGATTAGATATCCACATTTGTTCAACAGAATGTCCTTCATCAATATTTATGCCAGAATAAAATAACCCTACTATTATATTATACTGGGACTATTAGCTAAATCAATAACAAAATAAAACTTGTCCTGAAATGATGTGACTCATTCTGATAAGCAACCTAAAAGCAGCAAGAGCTGTTTAACGTCATGATTTCTTGGTTTGCTGTAGCAAGTCATCTGTTTAGCTCTCTTTGGCAGCATGCTGAGAATACCTTAGGCACATTCATTCAATCACCAATTAAGACCTAATGGTCTGAATAATTACTGATTCAATGTTAGCTAGAGAAGCTACATGAACACAAAAAGCAGTCAGCTGGAGTCTATATAACAACTTTGCTTTAACCATTGTCAAAGGTTATCAACCAAATGTTGTTGAAAATGTTTAAAATATGTAGATGACATTGTGGTGAAACTTTTAAGAGAGAGATTTCAAGATCTAGACACAATGTGATAAAATTACTAGAATAAAATTTAATAGAGGGAAATGTAAAGTCCTGCAATGGGGTAAGAAAAATTAAATGATATGCATACAATGTGGAAGACCAAGTTAGCAACTTTAAAAAAAAGGTTTTGGGTATCCTTGTCAATTACAAGTATCAACCAGCATGTGATGGTTTATGATTCCATGAACCTACTGGAAACTAACAATAATAGTTATATTCTTACAACATTAAAACTTACCTTTGGCTGTGATGAAACAGGAGGTGTACTAATCAAAGGTTTCAAAGGAACTGTGTTAGTCTGAGGCGTGCTTATTCTTGGAGATACATATGATCTTGGTGATGAAGCATCAGATGTTAAAGACATTGGGGACTGATTAGATGGCTGAGCTGTAAATAAAATCATAACAGTGATTTATTGTTCTTGAATGAGTATTTGTAAAGAAACAGTATTTTTATGACAGTTAAGTCAGGCAACTCTATAAATAAATTTGCTACTGTTGTTAACAAAAATAAGGTCAAAGGAGGTATTACTGCATCAATCAATGAACCTTTATTATGGTCACAAACCAGCAAACTTACTGCATCAAAGAATGAAAATCTTACATTGATAAGGTACACACAGCTATTTGTGCCGCAACAATAAGTGGGATTTAGAAAGAACTAGATAACTCATGTCCTGTTTAGTCACTGTTTCAATAATATTTTCTTAGCTAAGCAAAGAAACAGAATGCTCAGGGCAAAAAAGCAGTGGGAGCAGGAGAGAGTTTCTGTCAACTTTCCTGCTGAGTTCCCTTGTGTGGAAGCTAGCATGGAGCATCAGAAAACTTTCCTTCCTTATCTTCTCTCTTTTGGATTCCTGCTGGTTTCTCCTTTTACTTTGCTTGTAGAAAGCTTACAGGGAAAAAGTCAGAGCGGGAAGCCAGAATGAAGTTGCAAGCCTAAGGCTGCTACTGGATAGGAAGAAATGAGGCTTGAGAGACATGGGAAACTGTCTCAGAATTTTGAAAATGAAGATCACATGATCAGCAGCTCATAGCACTGAAGCAGCCACAACTCCAAATTTCATTCCCTCAGAAGCCATGTATCCCAGATTTTATAAGTTAGTCCATTTGGGATATCTCAGCTGAAAAATTATTATCCTATGATGCATTGTTTCAACCAGTTTAAAAGTTATGACAATAAATGCTTTAGTAATATATAGGTAATTTGTTTTCAACAGACTTTGTGGAACCAAGAAGTACATAAATTGCAGCAAATAAATAAGCAGACAAATGCATTCACTGATCTATGCTTAGCTTTTTATGAGAGCAATCTCCTAAGTTGAACCTAAAAAACGAATACACAATATATAAATATCAACTTTCTTCTTGCATACGTAAGTGTACTAACCATATTTAGAAAACAGAGATAGACAAAATCTTATCTACTCAAAACACTGAGCCGTAAGCAGTATGTACCAAGACTGAAAATCTGGGCACAAACCTGAAGTATAGGTAGTCCTTGATTTATGATAATTGAGCCCAAAATTTCTGTTATTAAGCAACACAGTTGTTAGATGAGTTAGTAAGTAAAGTAAATCTGGCTTTTCCATTGACTTTTGCTTGTCAGAAAGTCACAAAAGATGATCACATGAACCAACGACACCACAACCATCATAAATAATAGCCAATTGCAGAGTCCAAATTTTGATCAAGTGACCTTGAGGATGCTGCAAGGTATATGAAAAACAATCTTAAGTAACTTTTTAAATGCCACTTTACTTTGAATTGTCACTAAATTGTAAATTGTAAATTGAGGATTGTTACAATAAGGACTTCAGATTATCTTGTCTCCTCTGCTTATCTTGATTTAAGACCTTTTTCAACTGGCAAATTTGAATTTCTCTGTAGTTTTGCTGCAAATCAAACATTACAATTGAATATTTAAGGTAAGATAAACATGACTTGGCTTGACTTCAGTTATGATTTGGCCTACTAAAATCCTGACAAGTACTGAGACTCCTGTACTTAATGTTACAAGTTATGTATGTTTATAGGTATGTATGTATGTAAAATAACCCATTTATTTATGAAAATCTTAACAATATTGGATAATCCTGGTTTAAATAAAGTGGATGCTTTTAATGGGAACATTAAGATGATTTCCTATATCCATGATAGTAAACCTTTGGCACACCACGAGCCATTGTCCTGGATTAGATCTGCTGCACATGCGCTTCCTGCTAGCCAGCTGATTGTCGGGTATCTGCCGCACATGTGCATAGCACACACGGGGATTGCACATGCATTGCATTATGGGTGCAGGCACGCATGTGCATGCGCGCACTTTCAGCATGTAACAACGAAAAGGTTAGCCATCACTGTCCTATATTATTGCTAGGCATCAACTCAGCCCCATGGAAGTTATTTTAACATTCTTTTCAAACTGAACAATAAAACAAATCTGATATATTTCTCAAATGCTTCTTGCAATTTTGGTGAGCTAAAATATTAATTATTTAGTTGAGTTGGTACATATGTTATTTCTACTTCTGTTTCACAATAGCTTTAATTTTGAAGAACTTCTAAAGTGAAATCTTTTAAAGGAAATTTATGAATCTGATAGTAATTATAAAATCTGTGGAATAATGAGCTTAAATTTTCTGGTAAACCTGTGGAAAAATCACTTTAATAACTACTTCTCTATTATTTTAAAATGAGATTGATACAAATAACTTTTCTTAACATAATATAAATCAGATACAATCTGATATATATATATGCTGGTGTAATTGCCTAAAAATGGACTTCTACATAGAAGCAGTAATTCACATGTCTGAACCAGTTCTAGCTGCCAATTTAGGATTGAAATAAATAGGGGAGACAAGGTTTTTAATCAATTTTTTCTGTGTTATGAATAGCTATATTCCTAGTATTTTAAATTTATGAAAATATGCAGAAATATGAATTTTTAGGGCATGAAGATTGACTGATATAATGGTCATACAAAATTGGAAGGATAAATCTAAACTGATTTGCAGCAATAGATAATTTTTGAGTCATTTAAATTAGTTTTTGGGGCAGTGCATGTGCTTTTTTTGCCAAAATGGCAAGGAGAAAACCTTTCAACAATACAGTCGAAGTATTTTCAAATTATTCTGTTTACAATATGACTTTCCATGACTCTTTATTCTTTAATATGATTAATCTTGAAGCTATATTATTAATAATGTTGTGTATACTTTACAAGTAGTCCTCAGTTAATAACTTCTCATTCAGTGACCATTCAAAGTTGTGATTGTGCTGAATAAGTGTTATTTATTACTAATCCTCCATATTCTAACTGTTGCTGTGCCCCCAGTCACTTGTTCATGAACCAGGCGCTTGGCAACCAGTTTATACTTAGAATGGTCACAATATCCCATGGTCACATCATCACCATTTGTGACCTTCCCAGGTCCAGCTAGGTTGCATATACCTCTGAACAGATATATTTTTCACATATCATCAGTCCTTTGAGGTAGACTTGGACCAAAATTCAACAATTATGAATGTCAGTACCATTGAAATAGAATCTTGCAAGCCTTTTTCTTTTTACATTCCAGAGAACTTATGCGGGTCAACTCTGAGGTGCTTACTCAAATTACATTTCCACTGGACTCAGATTTTGCTTATCCGACCGTCGTCTAGGTTGCTATCTCTCAAGGTTACTCAAACAGCCCATTACACATACAGAGCAAGTCTTGATTTCAATGTTAAAGAGGATTTCTAATGATAACCAAGAATTCACCTATATTACACATATGACACAGATATACATCTTCACAAGCAGGGTGTGGCCATTGGACACACAGAGATTACCCAACTGCTCCTTCTTAGAAAAGATCTGGTACTTTTAAAACAACAAGCAGAACTTCAGAAATTATTAATTGAGGCTGAGAAAAGCAGATGTCAGTAGTCCACAGACTCCTATTAACATTTGGAAATTTCCAAGAAGTTGGAATAGTCCAGTTAACTGAAGCAAAGGAAATCTTTGTTTCCAGACATATTCTATTTCTGGTAGAAATGGGTATATAACAAATAACTGGGAAATTGCATGAAGATTAATTTTGTTTCCATGTTGTACTAAGTCAAACTTTTAAGTCTAATATTCTGATTCCTATCTTAAATTATAAAAGTTTTTCTTATTTGTAAATAAAGTACACAAAACAGGTCTTCTCTAGAAATTATTTTGTATTTGGTAACGTTAATTTGAAATGTCTAATAACTAAGGTTGCATGGGCAAAAGTATGAGGCATTTATAACAAACTAGGGCCCTTTGGTGGCCTGCTCTGTTCTTTGAATTTATTTTACCCCTAATTGTTCAACATCTATATGTTTACCCCTCCTGTCAACATCTATATGACGCCGCTGGGTGAGATCATCCGGGGTTTTGGGGTGAGGTATCATCAGTATGCTGATGATACTCAGTTGTATATCTCCACCCCAAACCAAATCAGTGATGCCCTCTCTGTGATGTCCCGCTGTCTGGATGCGGTATGGATCTGGATGGGCAGGAACAGGCTACAGCTCAATCCGGCCAAGACTGAGTGGCTGTACATACAGGCATCTTGGTCCAGTGAACAGATTCCATCTGTGATCATGGGGGGAGAGGCGTTGCCCCCTGTGGATAGGGCATGAAACCTGGGGGTTCTCCTGGATTCACGGCTCAGTTTGGAGGAGCAGGTGGGAGCCGTGGCCAGGGGGGCCTTTGCCCAGGTTCAACTGGTTCGCCAGTTACGCCCATACCTGGATTGAGATGCCCTTCGCACGGTCACTCATGCACTTGTCACATCCCAACTCGACTACTGCAACACTCTCTATTTAGGACTGCCCTTGCATACTATCCGGAGGCTCCAGCTGGTGCAGAATGCGGCCGCGCGGGTTGTGATGGGAGTCTCCCGATACTCCCATGTTACGCCCCTCCTGCGCGAGCTGCATTGGTTGCCAGTTGCCCTCCGGGTGCGATTCAAGGTCTTGGTGTTAACATTCAAAGTCCTTCATGGCACGGGTCCGGGGTATTTGCGGGAGCGCCTCCTGCCGACATCAAATACTGATCGCCCTGTGCGAGCACACAGGCTGGGACTCCTCGGGGTGACGTCCGCATGACAATGTCGACTGGCAGTGCCCCGGGGAAGGGCATATTCTGTAGTGGCTCCCGCCTTATGGAATCAACTACCCATTGAGCTCCGGCTGGCTCCCAATCTCTCCTCTTTCCGGTGCGATCTAAAAACCTGGTTGTTTCTACAGGCCGGGCTGGACTGACCTCCTGTGGGGGCGGATTTTAATTGGGTTTTAACTGTTTGGTTTGGCTTGTTTAGGTTTAATCTCTTTTTAAATTATTTATTGATCTGTTTTATCTGTGAGCCGCCCCGAGTCCTTTTGGAGAGGGGCGGCATACAAGTCAAATAGAATAAATAAATAAATAAATAAATGTTAATTATTCAACAAAATTAATAGGACCTTACATGAAATTCAAAATACTTTAGTACAAAGCAAAAATATACTTTATGTGCCTTTGAGTCTTGATTCTTGTTAATTGCTTACGAAGTTCATGAAGTTTTCTTGCCAAATCAAGAGTAATTTGCCGCTATTTTCTTCCTAGGCTGAGAACATTTGACTAGCTCAAAATCACCAAGTTGGCTTTGTTCATAAGGCAGAACCAGAATCTACCTGGTTTCCAGCCTCGGCCTTTACATCAAACTGACACTTTGCTCATTATTAATTTTAAGTGTTCCCTGTCAAAATACTATATGGAACAAAACAAAACAAAAAGTTAAAAGGTAATAAATAATATAATCACAAATACAAATCAAGCCAAACAGTTTGGAAAATGGTAATTTAGTTGTCAGTGGATAATCAGCAGGACAATCATTGGATAAAATTATTGCATAAAATAATACATTGTTATCCTTTCCATTACTGAATATATTTATTCTGGATGCTATAAGAGGATTGATCATTTCCCACAATTTACCTCATAAACATACATAGATACAAACAGTAGTTCACTAGAAAGTAACATTTCATTAATTTAGTAATTATAGGTCATTGGTCAAGCTCACATGAAATACAAGACAACTTTACAAAGATAGCAACAAGAAGCATCCAGATTACCTTGTGTAGAAAGCTGTGTTGCTTGAGTAATCAGGGAACTTATATTAAAAGATGGTCCAGCAGTGAGAATTTTATGAAGAATGGACTGCAGAGAAGCTTGTGTCACAGCAGCTGTAAGAACTAATATACAAATAAAGATTACGAAAGTGTTATTCCCTAAACCAAAGCATGTTAAAGTGTTTTATACATTTATGATAAACTTAGTAATTGAATAGACAAGATGGTTTTCCCTCTCCTTCTGAAAGCTTCAATATACATGTCACTAGTAGTTTCTTCTTGAAAATATACGATTGGTCTCTCAAGTCAGTAAAAGAATGGTTCTCTTTCCTGTTATCTTCACTGTAGTATGGTATCATCTATCTCACTACCCTTTGTTATTCCCCAAAATTTGAGAGAGATCAAGATCATTCAATTGTTATTAGGATTCATTAATTTTCAGAAGGATGCAAACACAGGTAGTCTTTGGTAAATGATAACTTGTTCAGCGACTGTTCAAAGATACCAAAGCACTGAACAAGTGGTATTTATCACCAGTTCTCCAAGATGTGGCCATCACAGCACCCCTGTGGTTATGTGATTGTGATTCAGGTATTTGGTAACTGGTATACAATTTTGATGATTGCAGCATTCCAGTCACATGATGCATGAATGCCTGTTTACAGTCACGTGACTGCCAATTATGACCTTCACTGACGGTTTCCAACAAGCAAAATAAATGGGGAAGCTGGAAGGAAGTTGCAAGTTGTGACCACATGACATCATGCTTAACAGTGCATGATTCACTTAAATACTACAACTGTCATTGTTAATATAGAGCAGTCTTTTTTTTTGCTTTTTGACCACATTACTTAGCAACACAATTCCCAGTTCAAATTATGATTGTAAACTGGGGACTATTTGTTTCTATATTTAGAAATACGTCCTACTGAATTTAATGGCGATTACTCCCAGGTAAATAATTCCAATCTCTTAATTTATGAAAATATTGAAATACAATATTCCTTATCTAAAATGCTAAGTTTTCTATTAAACTGATGTCAAACAATCTACTATACAAAGAAAATGTTACAAAAACCTGACCTGGTTCTAGTAGTGATAGCACATAGACACATCAGAGACACGAGATTTCTACCCAACATCAGTGAAGAAATAGAATGTTTGTAAAGAGAGCAAATAATGTATAGTAATATTTCAACACTTCCTGATCCTCAGTTGCAAATGCTTCTCTCTGAACTATTTTAAAGTCATATGCTCTCAGACACTCTCTGAACGAAGAACTCAATTAACAAAATGATCCCAACACCTTCCCAATGAGGAAAACTATTTAGGGATCTTTTGAGTTTGGAAGAAAGGTGATTAAGAGAATAAAATAATAACAGAATAACAGACTTGGAGGTCTTCTAGTCCAACCTTTTGCTTGAGCAGGACACCCTATACCTTTTCAGACAAAGGTTGTCTAATCTCTTCTTTAAAAGAACACCCACAACTTCTAAAGTAGTCATCTCACTGATTGTTTCAATTGTCAGGAAAATTTCCTTAGTTCTAGATTGATTCTCTCCTTGTTTAGTTTCCATCTATTGCTTCTTGTCCTGTCTTCAGGTGCTTTGGAGAATAGGTTGACCCCGTCTTTGTGGCAACCCTTAGATATTGGAACACTGCTATTGTATCACCCCGTAGTCTTCCTTTTCACTAGACTAGACTCAAGCAATTCCTGCAACCATTCTTCATATGTTTTAGTCTCCAGTCCCCTAATCATCTTTATTGCTCTTCTCTGCACTTTTTGAGTCTCAATATCTTTTTTATATTATGCCGACCAAAATTGGATGCCATATTCCAAGCGTGGTCTTAGCAAGGCATTATAAAATGGTATTAACATTTCATGTGATCTTAATTCTATCTCCATTAATGCAACCTAAGATTGCATTGTTTTTTTGGCAGCTGCAGCACAGTGCTGGCTGATATGTAAGTGATTAGTCTACAAAGATTCCAAAATCCCCCTTCCAGTTACTAGTACTGAGCCAGATATTATCCCACAGGCTGATAAGTCCGTAGTTTCCTGGATCCATTTTTTTTCTTTTTTCAAGTTCGGAGCTACATCAGCCCTTTTCCAGTCATATGGTAGTTCCCCAGTACTCCATAATCTTTTGAAAAATATGGTCCACTGGTTTTGAGGTCACGTCTGCCAATTCCTTCAGAATCCTGGTGATTTGAACATCTAGATCAGGGCTGTCAAACTCGCGGCTCATGGGCAGACACATCATGTGCTGGCCACACCCAAGCCTGGTTTAGCAAAGGGGAAAATACTCTCAATATGTCACATGATGACGCAGTGATGACGCAAATTTAACAGCCCTGATCTAGATGGATAGGTGTTATCTTACCATTTTCTTGGTTACTTTAACTTGCATTCTTAATCTGCATTTTGCAAAGGTTTTTTTGAAGCGTTGGACTATTTTTTTCCTGTTGTGTAAAGACAGGTGCAAAAAATGAGTTAAGCAGTTTTGCTTTCTCCCTATCACCTTCTCTCTCATAGTCCAATTGTTCCCTTGACCTTTTTTTAATATGTTGAAAGAAGGTGGTTGGTGGGGGGCTGCTTTTTGTTATTGTTTTGTTTTCTTTGTTATTTTTGATTTTTGTTGCAAGCCTTATTCATTTTTAGCCTCAGCTTTCCTGACTTCGTATTTGAAGGTTTGGGATATTTGCTGATATTCTACCTTAGTCATGTACCCCTCTTTCCATTTTTTATACTTGTCTTTTTGTCTCTCAATTTATCAGAGTCCGCTATGCAGCCATGCTGACTTCCATTGAGATCTCTTATTTTTCTTCATTGGAATCGTACTAGATTAGGTTCAAAGGGGATAGGAAGTTGTTTTTTTTCTCATAAAAAAACTAGGACTAGATTCATCCAATGACACTGACAGAAGGACATGAAAAGCACGCAAAATTTATGTGCAGGATATTAAGTGCCCGATGTATTTGTTAATCTTCTGAATTCATCAACATATATATTATTAGCTTTGATGGCTTTAAAAAGATATTGGATAATTCATGGACAACAGACTTATTAATTTATCTTGAAGATATAGTTAGCAAAAATGAGAAGTAAAATAATGGCTATATATAGACCCTTGGCCATTTCTAATGTTTTAAGATAGACACTAGGTTTTAAGAGGGAAAAAATAGGAAGAAGTGTTTCTTGTAAGATAATCAAAAGTAGGATTCAACTTTTAAGTTCTGATCCCTTTCATACAATTCCTCTGGAAATATTGGATTCAAAATCTGTTTCCAAGTATTATAGAGCATTATCTTAAGTAATACACAGTATAATTAACCAGACTAATTTATATATTAATTTATTCTAATACTGTATCTTCTATATAAAAGTAGAATTCCCCAATCAATACATTTGGATAATTAAAATAATATTAAAAAACCAACCTACCTTCGTTTATTTTGGCTATATCTACGCTAGAATTATTAAGCTGCAAGGTAGCTTGAAGAGCAGGCAGTAACTGTCGAAGGAGATTGGGATCCTGAAGTAATGGAGGAATTGGTGATTGTGAGACAGGTGAAACTGGGACAGTAGAAGCAGATGAAGCTGGTGCAGAAGATAGATTTAATCCAGAAGCAGATGATGTAGAAGGAGTTGTACAGGTGTGGGATAGAGACTTGTCCAAAGATTCTGAAAATGAGGGGGGGAAAGTGTTTTTTTTTTGTTTTTTTTTTAAACCTACTCGTACCTACCATGTATCAGTTATAGAAAATTGGATCCCCACCCCTTCATAAGGTATCATCATGAGTTAGGTTTTAAGGAAATAAAATTGCATTCCCCAAAATATGACCTCTTGTCAATATTTGTGCCTCTTCTGCTACCTCATAAGTGCTCCAGGGAGAGGTGAGAAATGTGACACATTGTCAATTTGTCAATTACTATTCTAAAATTTTCACATGGCTGAACCTTAATTTCCCGAAGTAGTTAACCAAAGAAAATAATGTTATTGAATTAACGTTCAATGTAAAACACCCATTGGATGACAATGAATTTATACAAGCAGAAAGCAATAGCAACCTAATCTGAATATAGCATCAAGGAACAGCAACATCTATATAAAATCGACTGAATAAAAACAGAAGCTCATTTGATCAGATAGTACCAAAGCTTTCAATACATAAAATATGAGCAAATTCTTGTTTTATTGAATATTTTGCTCTTTTGCCTTTTTGAAAGTTTATAAATCTCTTGGTTTCACTAAGATGAGTGGTGTGGAGGCCCAGTGGTAAAGACACTCACCTCCCTCTTGGAAGTTTCTTCCTGCCCTAGGAGAAACATCTGCCTCTTCCTAGAAATGGACTAATTCTAGAAAGAGGCAAATGTTTCTCTCCTAGAGCAGAAAGAAAGGTCTTTCTTTCAAGGTTTGAGAGTCAAAATATATCAGGAAAAATTGGAGGAACTGAATATGTACAGCCTGAAGGACAGAAAGGAAAGAGGAACATGATTCAAACCTTTAAATATATTAAGGGTGTGAATAAGATTCTAGAAGGGTGTCTTTTCAATATTAAATAAAAATCAGGAACACAGGGACACAACCTCAAACTGATAGGAATTAAAGTTAGATTGTTTTACTTCACAAACAGAGAGTACTGGAAGTTTGGAACCAACTCCTACTTTAGGTAGAGGGCCAATCATCATTAGCTATCCTAACATGGTTACAATAAGCACATGCCCATCATCCAACAAAAATTTAAAAATAAAATTTAAAAAAATGAATAAATTAAAATTTTTTAAAAAAACTGCCACCAATTTTCCATGTTTCTAAGGTTCATTAAATATTTCAAAGTACTTGCTTCATTTCCTCCATAACCATATAAACTTATTTCAACCACACTTTTATGTAGGATACTCTATCAAATCTAATTAATGGCCAGGGCAAATTTATCATTAGTATTAATGCTATTAAAGCTGAAATTCTGATCATCAAATCTTACTACATATTATAATTAAGTTCCTTTGGTCCAATAGGTAAATTTCAGTGGTTTCAAACAAACCTATTTTACAGAACATGTAGAAGAGTTTCATTTCCTGAGCTTTCCCACTGTCGATAGGAGTTCTTCCAGACAGTCTTCCAGTTACGCTTCCTTCACCGACGGACTGAAGACCGCGATTGTGCAAGGCTTCGATCCGTGCTCTTCCCGTCGGAGGGCTCCGAATGGGGCCAGAACCACCCTGTAGGTGTGGTGAAGAAGGGGGAGACCACCAGCAGGGTTGAGGGGAGCCGCATCTCCCCTCCCTGGCTAGGCATACTCCCTCTGAAGACGGGCTGTAGTGGTGGTCAATATGGCCACCCTGAAGAAGAAGAGCTAACCAGGACAAAGATCGTGCTGGAGCAGTGAAGAAGAGGACAGTGTGAAGACCAGGCCAACTAGGCGCAACATTTGGATACAAAGATACCCCGGAATTAAGACATTAAGACATTTTTAAGAAAGATAGTAAAAGCGGCGACCAGAGAAAGTGGGGGGGAGGAGGGGAATTGACAGTTGAAAGTGGCTTTGAACTTTGAAAGGAGCTAAATTCAAGGAGGAAGCCAGAAGAAAATACTTGTTTAAATTGGACAAATATATGATTTTGGCACTAAATAGGCATAATTAAAAGCTGAACTTGAATGTGTCAAAAAAAGAACAGTAATTGATATTTGGATCCATTGGATTTTTGAAATTTAAAAGCCCTAAACAGAGAAAAGAAAGTGGGGGGAAAAAGGGGAGGACTTGGGTATAAAAGAGAGGGCCACCTAATGGTAAAAGGAACATTTTAGTGATTCTTTAAAAAATGCCTGGTTCTTTTAAAAGTGGAATTTGATACAAAATAAGGGAAACTTTGTTACAACAAAATAGAAACCCTGGAAAGTGAAAAATGAAAACATAGAATATCACAATAAAAGAAAGAAGTGTAAAGAATTTACTTTGGATTGTTTGGTGATTCTGGCATAAATTTAAATATGGATATTGGACTATTTGATGAACTTGGAAAAAACTTAAAGAGGAATTAATAGAAGTTGATCGTTGGAAATAAACATCAAAGATGCTGGTTGAATTAAATTAATGGACAATTGCTCTGGATTTAAAGACTAAAGAAAAGGATAAAGAAAATACAAAAGTGTTTAAAAATGGCAGAACTTTTTATGGAACTAAAAATGGAATTAAGAAACATAAAAGAAATGTTACATGAAAGAGGCGAGTTGTGCTGTTTCACCTTACAAGAATTAGAAATGGCAATTCTGGAGTATGAAAAACAACAAGGAGTGCCAGAAGGGGAGGAGCTAATCAAAGAAGAAGCCAGCTTCAATGGAAAAATGGAGCAACGAACAATAAAGTAAAGAAGAAAAAGAATGGGAATAAAAATTGGAGATCTGAGGAGGCAATTAAAAAGAGAAATGTTTTGAAAGCCAAACAAAGAAAATGGAAACAGCAGAAAAGGGAATTACAGAAGCAAATTTTAAAGAGGGAGGGGGAAAGATTGGAGTAAGAAATAGAATGGAAAAAATGAAAGAAATAAGAAATAAGAGAAAGGACCAGGAAATAAGAAGATATGGAAATCGTACAAAAATGAAACGAAATTTAGTCAAGGAAGATAGAGATAACGGGTAGATAAGGATTAAGAAAGGTGATTCTGCAAGGTAATGTGGTGTAATATAAATGCATTTGAAGTAAAAAAAATTATTTAAAGATAGAAAAATATTGATTTTTAAAATGAAAAGATTGGAACTGATGTCCATTTGTCATTAGACTACCTGTTCTTGTTCAATTACATAGAGAGATAAATGGAATAAATGTGATAAAGAGAAAACATAAGTATGCAAAATATGTTTAATAAATTTAAGAATATAATTAAAATGAATGAGGATTGTATAAAAAGAGTAACATCAGTTTTTATGATTAACTGACTAGATTAATTTATTTGAAATTATACATGATTTAAGATAATTGTAGGGGAAAATACCATGCGGAATCTAGTTTAAAATATATGTGTGTTATGTAGTTGCTAGATTATTCTTATTAACTCTTAAGGTGATAATTAAAAATGACTATATTGTGATAAATTATTATGAATTAAAGAGGAGTTAGCTAAATGATGTATAAGATAAAGGGGTGGTACACTCAAATTAGTAATTAAAGGGGAAATCTGTTGAATTATTAGAATTAAGATGGAACTTTTGGAATAATTAAATAAGAACATGCGATAAAATTGCAAATGTGACAGATAAAAATATAAAGTATTATGAATATGAAGATATAACAACTATTTACATAAATTTGAAGAATATAAGAATTTTCGAGAAAATGTATAAAAAAATACGAAATGTAATGATATGATATGAAATCAAATGTGAAAAATGAATACGTAACCAGTCATATTTGTATGGAAATGTGAAAACCTGGAACCACGTTCACTAAAAGAGATGTTTTTGAAATATATAAAATAAAAAACTTGTTTACAAAAAAAAATTACAGGAGTTTCTCCAGATTCAGTGTGGAGTCCCTTATTTTTATATAATTTTTCTCTACGATGATTTTGTATTGTAAATTCAACCACCATGCATATACTGACATCTTTCAAATTTATTCGCCTGTCCCTACCTATTCTGTTTGACACAGTATAGGGCATTGCTAATTGACCAGGCACAATTTCAGATTAGGTATGAAATTATTCCCTTGTTTTTCTCGTTTTAAGATGATCAATGGATAAAGCATAGTATAATGTTCAACTCTGATCATTCCATTGAATTCAAGGCTGTTAGTTACAGGTCTCTGCAATCTAAAACAATTCGATTGCCTTTAAAATTGTTAAAATATGCTATTTCAATTGAAGTAATGTATGCAGATTTCATTGTTATAAATTTATATTGTTAACACAACATGCTTTACTTTTGAGCATATCCAATATTGGAAGGATTTGCTGGTGTCTGATAAATTTCTGTGTGTAACCTGACTATAAAGTCAGAGTTATTTAGTTTTTACTTATATTTGAATCACTATATCACAGTTTAGTTCTGGGTCTTTGGAACAGATATGTAACTTGGAATCAAAGCACTACAAAATTTTAATAACCACTAAAATGCTACTTTTTCATGGGGGAGTATGAGCTTGCTTCAAAATAGATTCTCACCTATAACTTTGAATGTGTAGAGGTTAGTGTCATTATAGGGCAGTGGCCCCCAACCTTTTGGACACCATGAACTGTTTCCATGGAAGAGAGTTTTCCTGCCGACTGGGGGGGGGGTGGTTTCGCACACTGCCTTGATCCTGCATGTAAGTGGATGGGGCTTCCCTTCTTTGTGCAGCTGGTTCCTGGCGGGCTGTAGATGAGAGCCAATCCACAGCCCAAGGGTTTGGGACTCGTATTATAGGACACGGACCTCTTATTACAGAGGGATTTTATTATATAAGACTATAACTGGATGTAACATACCGTTGAATCAACTGATTTAAGCAATGTTTGAACTACTGTTAGTTATAAGCACAGAATAAATAAATTACTACCACCACAGACTGTTCACACTTCATCATATACAATTATGTGTGAGCTGGGTGATGTAGTAACTATGTAGAAGAATGCTTACCAATGGTTCCTTGTCAAAATAAAAATGGGAGATCCATTAGGGCTTCACAAACTCCATTACTGGGCCCTGTACTCTTTTACATATTATTAATGGCTAAGTCAAACACTTAATAATTATGTTGACAACATAAAAATGGAGTGCAGGAGGACTGAAATAATTGAGTACAATAAAACTATAGAAATATAATTGAAAGTTATCTCAATTGGTTAGTGAAGCAGCAAAATTAAAATCTAATAGAAATAAATGAAATATTATGCATTCAGGAAACATAATCCAGTGCACAGGTAGGGGGCTCTTTGGCTTGAGAATATTATTTCTAAAAAAGGATTTTAGAAATTACTAATAGTATGGTTCCTTAAACAGAAAATGCAATTTTAAATTGCATCAATAGAAATATAGTTCACGAATCTCAAAAGCTAATACAGGTATTCCTTATTTTATGACCACAATTGAGCATAAAGTTTATGTTGCTAAGTGAGACATTTGTTAACTGAATTTTGCCCCATTTTACTACCTTTCTTGCCACAGTTGCTGTGAATCACTGCAGTTATTAAATTAGTATCATGGTTGTTGAGTGAACCTGGCTTTCACATTGACTCAGGATACTGCAAGCATCATAAATATGAATCAAGTTTGCCAAGTATCCAATTTTTGATCATGTGACCATAGAGTTGCGGCACCCATTATAAGTGTGCAAAATAGCCATTTTATTTTTTTCAGTGTTGTTATAACTTCAAATAGTCATTAACAAACTGTTTTAAGTCAAAGAATTCCTGTTATTATGTACTGTTTTGCATTGGTCTGAGCACTTTAAGTACTATATCCAATTTTGGGCACATAACTGTCAACCTAGTACTGAGCTTCAAAGAATAATAGTGATCATTGAGTAGTTGACTAGTATACATCTTTAACTACAAAACACTTGACATTATAAACTAATAACAAAAAAGTATAGACAAAAACATGACATATGAAGGAACATCCCTCTGCATTTAGCCACCTCATTTCCACTACGAGACCCACTCTTTATCAATGAAGGCTTTGTTAACTAGTTTCCTGCTACAAAGATAAAAGTAAGATTAATGGTTTCTAAACAAGGCAAGATATAAAACCAATCATTAATTATTACTTCGTATCTTGATATAATCAAGAACTAGTAAATCTAAACTCCTTGTTCTCAGATTTTATCTACTGGAAAACAACCCACTATTTGTATGCTAATGTAGAAGTACTAATATCATTATTAGAAATGGCTGGAAATTTACAGATCTTCCATAAACTAGAATCATGTAACACATTTAAAAACAAGTTTTCAAGACAGAGCAATAAAGATGATACATAAGACAAATTTCTCAATTATGAACATAAAGGACAAAGTAAAAGCGAAGTATTTTTGGCTTTGAAGATAGGAATATACCGTTTTCCACAAAGTCAGACTATTAAATCTATTTAGCTCTGGACTAAACAGAAAAGAAAGCTGGGGAGATCAAGCTCCCCCCATTAAGTCTTGGAACTGAATTCTTCATCTCTGCTCTCCAATCTTGATCCATTTTAACCACCTCATTTGCTAAATTTACTGCATATCTTACCATGATGAGTGACTGCCAGGCTGAAGAGTAGAGGAAATGAAGGAAGCAAGCAAAGGAAAAAATTTCTCTGAGCACACTTCCTTTAAACTGCCAGCAGGAACAGAAGGTGGGTCTCTCAAGGACTCAACTGCTGCGGTAGGCCATTTGCTGCACATGTTGTTCTCTAGCTAGCTGAACTTTTTTTTTAAATTACTTTTCAGCAGAAACTGAGTCCTTGAAAAGCTTTTCACTGCTAACTGACTCCCTTTAGGACCCAGCTAGGACTTCTCTAAAGGGAGTCAGACAAACAGCAAAAAGCTTCTCAAGGACCCAGCTTCCGTCTCAGCTGGCATTTATTGCAAAGGTTGTGCTCTAGCTGACCAGAAATTCCTTGCTTCCTTTCCTCTACTCTTCAGCCTGGCAGTCACTCATCGAGGTAAGTAGCACACAGATTTTGTCATCCACTTTCCTGGATGGTTAAAAGGGATAAAGATTGGTGGGTAAAGACAAAAAGTTTAGTTTCAGTATCTAATTTGGGGGGGGAGGGGAGGGAAATCAACAAGTTTGTTCTCCCCAGATTTTTTCTGTTTTCTTTATTAAGAAATGTGGGTTTCTTGCAGAGGGAAGGGGTTAAACAAGGAAAATCCTTTTGGGAAGATCGCCTGAAGCTGTCATCTTTACATGCGGGCAGTGGCTTCCCGAAAGCTAGCAAAAACCAGGAGACATTTGCAGTCTCCAAAGAGATCAAGGCAGAGGCCTAGCCCACAAGCATGGCTTCATCATCGGCCAAGCAGAGGCTTGTTTGGAAGCCTCTCTAGCATTGGAACATAGTGCTAGGCCCTAAGCTAGCTGAGCTCTTCCTTTCTGCTAGGCTGCTGTTGGCTTTGCAAAGCTTTTTGCTATTTATCTGCCTCCTTTACGATCCCAGCTGAATATTGGGCCTCAGAGAGCTCCCACTCACCCATGAGGAACCCCATGCTCCTCTTAACATGTTTGTTTAAAGGGGCATTTGTGAGAACAAAGCGTGAGAGTTGTTAAGTGAGGCTATCTCACTTAATGGCCATCCACACTTGTGACCATAATATGCAAAATATGCTCCAAAATATGCAGAGTACATGCTCTTATTACTAAGGTATTGCACTTTTCCACAAGCTTAAGGTTCAGAACTAGGGATAAATGTCCAAAAATGTTGAAATCGAAGAGAATGGGAAAAAAAGGAAAAAATTGGGAACTGTAACATGTGCAATACCAGCCTAAATCTATTTCATTATTTTAGTAACATTAAAACTAATAACTTGACCAGTAAATCAATGGAGAAAATAAAATTCATAATAGCAAACTCAAAATATCATTATCTAGAGACCCACTCATGTGGATTTTTCCTAGCTACCCTTCCACAAAACTTCCATATTTTAAAATGTGTCTTGAAAATGAAGATGTCCTTTGAAACTTATCACATGATCAGTGTATCATATCATATCACATCATATGCATATGATTAGACTAAAGAAATGAGGAATGCCATGAAGTCTTTCTTCTCATACAGTATACTTCTATATTGAAATTCCTAAAAATTAATGAATTCAACAATACGGCATATGAGCTTTACTACTTTGTACTAAAATGCATACATAGAAGTACAGAGTTTGTAGTTAATAAAAAACTTCAGGTTTCCTATTAAAATTGAACTATTATTTTAAGGATACATGTTTCAGTTCCAGTATTCAACACAAAATAGATTAATACACACCTGACAAACTTTTTCTCTCTGTTTTTTGAGAAGGGATGGAAGAAGTGGGTGTAGGCAGTTTTGATAAAGAAGATGCCCCATTTGCATCAAATGATTTCTTTGGCTGATGATCTGACTGTAGAGAAAATGGACTAGGAGGAACAGAACTTGGAGTAGTAGATGGGTGAACCACTGGTTTGATGGGATGTTGTACTGGGGTAGAACTACTGTGAGTTTCTGTCCTTGGCAGTCTGTAGTCTCTATCATTGTGTCTACTTGTCTGAGACAAAATATTCTGTGGAAGCATGTTTGCAGCATCACTGGAATGCTTTTCTTCCACTTTATCATTCACCAAGTTGAAATGAGAAATAGAAAACAGCAAGTTAGTGCTTTATTAACATATTGCATTTACTATTTTTTCTATTCCAGCATCAACAGATATTAGTATACAATTTTTAAAGTACTTAAACATTGCTTAAACCAAAATGAAGTTCTGCAACATCCCCATTATCAAAAAATAGTTGAATGTTTCAGAAGAGCAGGTATCTATGAATATTCCTGAGAACTTGAAATTCAATAGGTTGACTTTTAAAAATCTACAGGTAGTCTTCAACACACAACCACACTTAGGACTAGAATTTCTGTCACTAAGTCAGTGCATTGTAAAGGTTATACAGCTAATTGTTAGGTGACTACATCAACTGATGATGGTTATCCCTGTTCTCCCAGTTGTGGTTAGTAACTGAGAACTGCAGGTTGTTAAGTGAATTCCAAACCCAAACTAAGCCATTCTGGGCTTAGTCCTTCCCAGTCTCAAGCCTTTGTTAAGGGACTATCCCCAACTCCAAACTTTTCAAAGGCAGCACAACTTTAGCCACCTTGGAGGGGGAGGTTGTGAACACAGCAGTTTTATCCACTTTGGAAAGCTGTGCTATCTACAGAAGCCTCCCTCTGCAATATCCAAACCGACATAAAGCTGTGTTCATTTGTGGACAAATGAATGCTTGTTGGCACTTGCAGAGAATAAATGAATGCTTGCTGATTTGTTTGCTGGGGTGTATATCATGTGGGGTTGGGAAGAGCTGAGCAAATAAAAACTTGCTGGTGCTTCCTGAGGCTTCCTGGGATACGGTAAGCAGTGCAGAGCCATGTATGTTAGAGCTGCTTGCCACCTTGAAATGCAGAGTCCAGGCCAACCAAAAGGGCAGAGATGAGGGAAAGAGAGAGATAAGCAAGGGGGACTTGAAATACCCCTGTGGCTGAAAAGTGCAAGAAAGCTGCCAAACACCTGCATTTTGATTAAATGACTGCAGGACCGTGCAAAGGCTGCAGCTTCAGGATCCATTTTTTTCAGCACCATTGTAATTTGAAAAAGTTGCTGAATGAATGGCAGTAAGAATATGTATCCTGTATATAATTTGTATTGTCAGTGCTATCACAGCATAGTAGTACAAACAAAAGGGGGAAAAACTTTATTTTCTTCTGCTGATATACAATGCATACTTTTCAGTGACCATATTAGATAACTAACTGTAAAGGGGGAAAGAAAAGCATAAATTAAAGCATGACATACTTATAAAATGTGGTCATCTGAAGAAAAATAATTTCAAAAAGAACATGCACAGGAATATTATTGAGTAAAACAGACATACTTCCACTAGAAAACCCACTAGCAGCAGTCGCTTGCATCACCTCTCTTCTGTAATCTCTATCTTTTGGAAAACTGTTGACAGACATTTTGCTTGCTTCTTTTTGTCTCTGCTCTCTAGTATAAAAAAAACAATTAATTAAATTTGGTAAGCTTGGTAAGTTTACTATTATACAATTTATGTTTATATTATTTACCTTTCAAGCCATTCTTTTGGTTTTTCCCACTGTGAAACTTCTGTTCGGCAGTTATAGTAATATTTTTTGCCAGAAGAACTAATGTGCTCAGACCAGTCATCTGCAGAATCATAAGACTTAAAAAAAAATTGGAATCAAGCTGATGGATTTCAGAAATATCAACTTCTCAGTTTTGAACATTACACATGTGTTATTGAAAACAGTCCTTTCAAAAAGCAAAGCAGGAACCGTGGTGGCACAGTGGTTAGAATGAAGTATTGCAGGTTAATTGTGCTGACTGCCAACAGTTTGATTCACCAGCAAGGTTGACTCAGCCTTCCATCCTTCTGAGCTTGGTTAAATAAGGACCCAGATTGTTGGGAACAATATGCTGGCTCTGTAAACTGCTTAGAGAGGACTGTAAAGCTCTGTGAAAGGATATATAAGTCTAAGTGCTATTGCTATTTTATATTATAATTTCTAATAGCTCAACCCAAGCAAGATGGAGTCGGTTTGAGTATTTGGATTGTCCAGTATGGGTAATCTTCCATTTGTTTGCCTTGAATGAAGTGGCATTGGCTTAGACAGATCCAGTGTATGATTTGGAACTCACAGTTCATGGTCAAAGAACAGGTAGCAACTATGACTAGGAGGGCCTTTGTCTATCTGCAGGTTATGTGTCAGTTGCATTCATTCCTGGACAGGGGCAGTGAAAGGTATTTCTCACTGTCACTCAGGCCTTCATTACCTCTCACATAGATTATCTGCAATGTACTCTGCTATTCAATCTCAGTGTTTCTGGGTGCAATTCAAGGTGCTAGATGTCAACTCTCAAGCCCTGCCTGGCTTAGGGCTGGTTACTTAAAGAATTGTCTTTCACAATTTATTTTATCTATACAATCCCATCAGACAGGATGGGCATGTTTCAGATTTCATTGGCCAAAGAATGTCAGGGTGCAGAAGGGGGGCTGGCTAAAAGCCTTTTCTGCTTTAGCACCAAGCTTATGGAACACCCTATCTCTGAAGATCAGGATAGCCCTGACACTGCTGGCCTTTCTTAGATCCCGGAGACCTGGCTATGTACTCAGGCCAGAGGTGCTGAAGATGTGCAAGGGCTAGATTCTTGGTTAGGCTAGTAACTTCAGTTGATGCTGCTTGGCTGCTATGTATATTTTTTTAATGTTTATAATTTTTTATTTTAACTTATTGAGATGAGCAGCCATATAAACTTGGTGAATGGGTAGATAAGCAGATTAGTTTAGAAATCATAACTGCTTTAACAACGTAACTCAATAGCTTTTAAATGGTAAGAGAGAAAATAGTTTCATTTGGCGGTGCAGGCTGTTAAATGCCTAGCACTTAAGTTCCAGCTGCCTGCAATTAGCACAGGCTCGAATCCCACCAGGCTCAAGGTTGACTCAGCCTTCCATCCTCTCGGGGTAGGTAAAGTGAGGACCCAAGATTGTTGGGGGCAATAAGCAGACTTTGTAAAAATGCCGCTTAGTAATAAGCAGGCATATACAATGGAAGGAAGGCTATTGCTGAGCACATTGGGTTGTATCCCATAAATTGTAAGCCGCCCTGAGTCTTCAGAGAAGGGCGGCATATAAATGTAATTAAAAAAGAGAGAGAGAGAATTAAACTAATGCTGGTACAATGATGTCCAAACTGCTATTTTTAAACTTTGCATCTGTTTTCAACTGAAATACTGAATTTATCTGGAACTTAAATTGCTTAGAACATAGTATATGCAATTTTGCTTGCTTGATTTCTATTAACTGTAATTATCCAGAATTTCTTGAAAAGGGAGTCAAACTGAGTGCAAAATATAATAAAACAACTTGATTGGGAAAATTCAATATAAGTACTTACTGCATCAGATGTTTTGCTTGGATTATTGCTAGGATTAGAAGAATGTGAATTTGAGCTATGAAGAGCACTGTGGTTATGAGAGTTTTCTTGTGGAGAATAACTGGTCCCTAGAAAACAATGAATTATGTTATTTCTCAATTATTTAAATTCAACACACTTTAATTTGCCTTGGTGCAGGAAGGCCAACCATCCTATCTCTTTCATACACACACACAAACACACACACACACATACGTACACATATACACTTTGTTCTATACCAATTTGTCACTGCACAAATATAGCTAATATTTTCTAAAGAAAAATTTTTTTTGAATTGAAATATAAAATAAACAATAACATTTGATATATGTAAAAATCATTAATAAAACTGCCCCAGAAAAAAGTTCAACCAGAATAGAATTCAAAATTTCCACCAGCATTCTAAAAGATTACTTGAAAAGTATGCTAAAGTATAACAGCTATTAAATTCACAACAAAAATTTCTACCATCCTACAATCCATCTATCTATCCACCCATCCGTCCATGCTAACAATACCTTCAACTCCCAGCCCTCAAAGGCAGTCCAGGAAGGTACAACAGTATTGGTAACTGCAGAGGATCAATTAAGATTAGGAGACTATTCTGCCCATGCCAAGTCTTGATGACAATAATGCACTAGAGTGACCAATGCCATTTCATTCTATGTGATTTTAATTTAAATCTTGACTGGCAGAAATCTAGATAATCTCTGCTCTGGCAGTCTCTGAAGTTGAATCACAACCCCTTTCTCAAGAATACAAGTAGTCCTTGATTTACAACAACTGTTCACTTAATGAATATTTGAGGTTACAACAGATATCTCAAAAAGTACTTACAACCCTGTTAGGTCTGCCACAATATTGTTGCGGTTGTTTGCCCTTATGATCAACCAGAGAGATGATGCAGCACCTCCCCCCCTATTCCCCGTACATCTCCACAGACAATGGGCCTACTTTATCACCCAATTCTGTTCCACATACTCCTCCCCACCCTTGGTCACTAATTGTTCACTTACGTTTTGAAGATCTTCAGAGATCAGCTTGGAATAGGGAAGGAGGGCAAGTCACTCTATTACTGGACCAGATGGCACACTCCTCCCAGTGGATGTCTTTTTCTGACCAAAAAATAACACTGGAGAAGATCTGTTTTCCTTTCATTGCTAGATGGCAAGGAATCTAGTAAGGATTCCTGACTGTCTTGTGAGGAAGGAAAAAACTTGCTTTAACTCCACCAGCATTAACAAAGCTCTCGGTTTTCCTTTTCTTGCTAGACATAATGGAACGATCCATCCTCCTTCCCTACCTTCACCTCCTGAGCTCTTAAGACCTTGAAAAGGAAAGTGTGCTATTATGACCAGATGAGGTGGAATGAAAGCTCAAGGGGCTAGGGGGAGAAAGCAGACCATGGGGTATCTCAGAGGGTTGAGGCGGCCTTGGGAGGCCTGATTCAGGTAGGCTTGTGCCTGCACTTAACTCCCCAGTGTCTCCCAACTCGAGACACCTGATGTTCCACTTAATGATATGCATGTTCATTTAATGAATATGTTGGGGACAGCAGGGATGGAGAATGTTTACTTAATGGTCCTCCCAATTATCAGGCTCCATTACAGTCATAACTCAAGGACTAACGGTATTCCCATGAAAGGAAAGATTCTAGAAAGAAGTTATTAAAAAATTATGGATGCAGAGAAAGTTTATTCAAGAGGGAACACAGCTATATTTTAAAACTATTCTATCCTTCAGAAAAGCAGCGACAATTTTATCGATCTAAAAAATCATAACCTGCCTGGCTCCTGAATGTGTCAGGGAGGACGTGGGTTCAAGACAAAAGTTGTAGAGCTTATTTTACAGAGAATCCTGTCCATTTCCTCAGGCAAAATAACCTCAAAAGTCTTGCTTACTGCATTGGTGTCTATCTAGTTGGCAGTCTTTCCAGGATAAATGTAAAATGCTTTAGCCATCAAGACACCCACAAAATTATACAATGGTCACCAGGATTTTTAAGACTAAAGGAAGATTAGAAATAGGTAAATTACATATTCTTTTGCTCTACTGAGATTCCCAACCATCTATAAAGTGCTATAACTACATCCAGGTCTTAAATGAAGAAAAATCCTGAACTTTTAAGTTTAGTTTTTTATAATACAAAACTAAGCAGTTTGGTTTTTTAACTTTAAGGCAAGTACTTCCCTAACCATGCTGCCATCCTCCATGTTTCAATTGCTTTCAACCTGCCTTAACCCCTCATCAGAGATCTTAAAATAGCAGTTGATATCAGTTCAAGCTCAATTATAATGCACTACCAATTTTGTTTTTGTTACATCTTTGCATACATCTGTTTATCCAATTTCATAATAGAAAGAATTATATAATTTTCTACACATTCATTCTGCCCCAATTTAGCTTTGTGACATTCAATAATGAATTTATTAGGACAGAGTAGCATATTTACTGTTTTTATTTAGATATACTATAAATATAAGTTGCTCATTTTTAAAACTTTTCCTTAAAATGCAAGCTGCTTTTGTTTTTGCAGCACAAAGGACATATCTACATTATTTTCCTGAGTATGTATATTTAGGTTGTTAGATGTCACTATGGAAGTCTTATTCATTCATGGCTGATGCAGCATTGATTTTTTTAAAAGGAAGAAAAGGGAAGACTAAAAAGAAACAAAAAAACCGCAACAGACACACCCCTCAAAAAAGGTTGGAGAGCCATATATGACTCCATAGTTTTCAGTTTCCGCATCCTATTCACAGAAATCAAATGGATAAAATTTAGTCATTAGAAACTTGGCTAAGAACTGAATAAAAAGCAGAAGTAGGACAGATCCCCAAATGTCACTGAGAAATAGCCATTTGGCAGCAACATTCGGCAGAAATGTTAAGGGGGATGCCCCAACTAAGTATTTCTGGTAAGTATAGTCATCTAACTAGAGAAATAAATTCCATCCTATTGCTGGTGCTTTAAGAAACAGAAATGAAAAGTGCAGACATAACTCAGTTGTGTTTGCAATGTTTGTACTGCATTGGTATTAATCCTTGCATGTGTATGTAGCAAGTGAAAGCCCGTAACAGTGCTTGAAGAAATAACTAGAACAGCAAGGAAAAAACACTTCATGAAAAATCATCAAATCAGATACAGGAGATCTACAATATAAGATGATGTGTAAATGTAACCAACAGATGAAAAGATCAAAATCAAGTAATACAGAAGATGTTTTGCTCTGCTTCACATCAGAAAAAGTTTTAAAAATCAGAAAAGATCAATCAAGCGTCAAGGGTCCCACGGGGGTGGGTGGGGGGAAATCTGAGAACTCAGTACCATACTAGCATTCCATGATAGGAAAAGCTAATGTCAAGATAGAAGGGTATTCCTAAAAGAGAAAATGCACAATTTAGACTATTCCAAAGAAGAAAAAGGAATGACAAAATCTACCAATGTGGTTTTACACAAAGATTATGCAGGATCTTAAAACAACATCACTATCACACATAAACCACTAAGAAACACTAAATATATAAATGCACAGATGATATACTAGTCTAACAAATAATTATTATCCAGCAAAAGAAAGCAGGTACTGGACAGGGAAGAAACATTATATAAAGGCTTAAAATTAACCACAGAAGGGAGGAGCTCATGCTTCTCAATGTTCAAAGGCATGTTAAAAAATGTCTACAACCATCTATTTGTTTTTGATGGCATAGATATTTCTCTTTACAAAACTAATTAAGTAGAAGGAAAACCTCTCAGTGATATAAATGCAGGAATTATGACATGAAGCTGATAAAATAATTCAAAGAGATTGGGTTCTTGCGTTTGTGTACCAATTCCTGCGCTTCAGCCAGTATAACCAATTTATATAGTCAGGCTTTTGTTTGAGTTTCTTTCTCCTATCTGTTATTATTTAGTTTTCATGGGAAGAAAGTGGTTCAAATTGGCTCTGTTTGTTTATTAATTAAATTTGTTTGCCACTCATGTAATTGCAAGATAACTCTGGGCAGTATACCAATCCAAGTAAAACTAGGTAGATAAGATTAGATTAGATGGTGATAGATCCCCATCAAGTGGGTAGGTAGACAGACACTCACACACACACTCAAAGATGGGAGAAGAATAGGGCTGAGGGGATGGCAGCTGCTACTAATTAACCAACCACCTGCAGTATAATACTCTCCCACTGACACCCCCCCAACTGGGGGAGTACCATAGTGTAGGTGGTTGATTAACCTTAAGTCAGGTCTTCAGGCTCTTATGGAAAGTCAGGAGAGCGGGAGCCCTTCTCACTTCAGGGGGCAAAATCCAGGGCCATGGCAGAGAAGACTATTCTCTTGAACCCTGCTGCCATTCCTTGACTGATGGGATATTCCATAAGCTGCATGCCTCCTCTGCCAGCAGAGGTAAGACAAATTTGTTCCATACGGAAGTGACCATTCCTCAAGTAACCTAGACTCATGTCATGCAGGAGCTTTATGGGTAATAACCAATACCTTGAATTGCACTGGAAAGCAAACCAGCACCCAGTGCAGCTTATGGAACAGCAGTTTAAATATGCCACTCAAGGGGTCCCAAAGACAGCTCACATCACTGTACTCTGCACCAGCTGAAGTTCCCAAATGCTCTTCAAAGCTATCCTTCCGTAGAGCATATTGCAGTAGCCCAAGTGGGAAATGACCAGGGCTTCAATGACTGAACACAGGGACTTCTGACCCAGGAAAGGCCACAAGAGGTGTATAACTTGAAGTTGTGCACAAACTCTTCTAGCTATGTCTGCTACCTGCTCTTTGAGCAGGTGCGAGTCCAGAAGAACCCCCAAGTTATGGACCAAGTCTGTCTGGGGTAATGCTACCCCATCCAGATCTAAAGAGGCATCAGCAGAATCATGCAACAAACCCCCAGAATATCCCCCAGTTCCTTCTGGAACCCACCTGAGTCCATCAGTCACCAGGGATGGACAGCTCAACTGGATAGAAGGGTGAGGGTGGCATAAAAGAGTCTTAAGGACACCTGGGCATGATCTGACCATGACAGGAAGGATAATATTAAATTCATCACCAGATCACATTGCCTTTGCTATGATAAGAACCTGGAAATCTTCTGTCCCAAGTTGGCCCGGTGATGATTTGGGGTGGAGCAATGTCTACCATGGTGGTCATGAACTCCTGAGGCGCTTTTAAGACTGAATCCAAGAATGGAAGGTTGAAGTCTAACAACCATAAATCTGGGACACTCTATGGCCAACCCCAAGACAGCCTCAAGTATATCAGGCAGGAAGACTGCTAACTGCTGTTAACTGACCTGGCATTCATCAAAGCAAGCAATACTCTGAGCCACCAAGACTATGCTATCTAGGGACTGGGAAAGAGCTAGAATATTACACATGTACTGGAAGTAGCAAACAACAATATGGTTTTCTGAATCTTTCATCGTTTTAAACTTTATTAATATTACAGTGCTGCTGCTTGATATTATGTATCATGCATAGCACATATAAGAATTCATCCTGTTTTATTTCTTCAAATTAATAAGTGTAGTTCACTTACAGTTGCTCTTACAGAGATCAAAATTTTATTATTTTAATAATTATTTATATAGTCTTAAATCAAATTTGATTTTGATTAGATCTGATTCCATTCCTCCTCAGACATCTTATTACTATGAACTTTCTTATCACTGGATAACTCTATGCTCAATTTTACAGCTCTTAACAATTAATTCTGAAATCATTGATTCAAGGACAAGCATCAATTTTTTTTTGAACAGCTATCTTAAGCAAGAATTAACATCCTGCTTAACAGCAACACTCTATTTAAACATGTTGAAAATTATTCAATATATTTTAGTAATAGTTATACTGAATATAATTCATGAATGTGAATTATGCCCCCAAAATTTTAATCTCACAATGACATTACTCTCCATCAAGCTTTGGTGGCTCAGGCTGTAAATGCCTGCTCTTAAGATCCAGCTGTCTACAACTACTGTAGGCTCGAATCCCACCAGGCTCAAGGTTGACTCAGCCTTCCATCCTCTCGGGGTAGGTAAATTGAGGACCCAAGATTGTTGGGGGCAATTAGCTGACCTTGTAAAAATGCCGCTTAGTAATAAGCAGGCATATACAATGGAATGAAGGCTATTGCTGAGCACACTGGATTGTGCTCCAAAAATTGTAAGCCGCCCTGAGTCTTCGGAGAAGGGCGGCATATAAATGTAATTAAAAAAAAAAAAAGTATATTGTTTGCTAGCATTATTATTATTTATGTATATACCTATTGATACAATTTTTGTAGCTGCCCATCTCATGGCAATGAACCTGGGTGGCATACAAGGATTAAAATCAACAACCAAAATCAATAATCCAAATAACAAATATCTAAGATTGCACAAAAAATGCAACTACAGGAAAAAGAATAAAGAGCAATTAAGTAACAGAGTCTAAATGCCTTGAGAAGCAATGGCATTGCTAAAGCCTTACAAAAGTCTAACACAGGCCCATTCAGATGTTTAGAGTTATTCTGATCCAGAGCAGGGATTGCAACGCAGAAGGCATAACTCCTAAATCTGGCAAGTGACATTGCTTGAAAGAAAGAGCCAGAGAATCCCCTCCCTGTTAGTTCTAATGGGGAAGCAGAGGCAAGCAGTCCTCAAAATAGCTCATCCCCATACTACATATGGGCTTTATAGGTTGAAAACCAGTACCTTGAATTGTACCCGGAAGCCCAATGAAGCTAGGGCAATTCAACAGAGCAGCTCAGTGACATGAGCACAGCTTGGAATCCATGTCGCTGTGTTCCAAATCAGCTGTAGCTTCCAAATGTTCTTCAAGGGCAGTCTCATATAAAATGCATTACAGTAATCCAGACAGAAGGTGACTAAAGCATAAGTCACTATGAGAAAAGCCTCTTGGCCCAGGAATAGACACACGTGCTACATAAGACAAATCTATGCAGAAGAGCCATGGTCTCTACTTGCTCTTTCAGCAGAGTTGAGAATCCAGAGAACCTTCAAAATGTGCACTGACTCTGTCTGGGGAAGCGTAACCCCATGCTCAGTGAGAGAGACCTTTTTATTTTTTGAGGGCGGGGGGCGGAGCGGATAAATGTTTCAAAACCCACAACCACTTAGTTTTGCAGGGTTGAGAGGAACCCTATTCTCTCCATCCAAACCTCACAGCTTATAGGCACTAAGAATTTTGTTAGTCCTATTCATTTAAAACCATGATGGTGAACCTATGGCACATGTGCCGGAAGTGGCACAGAGCCATCTGTCCAGACACACCAGCCAGTTGCTCTTCTGGGTTCTGGCACACTGGTCTTCTCGTGCGCAGGAGCACTGGAAACCAGAAGAGCAGTTCCCTGGTGTGCATGCATGTGCCGGGAAGCCAAGCTTCTGGTTTCCGGCATGCACATGCATGCTGGGGAGCTAGTCTTTCAGTTTCTGGTGCACGCGCCTCCTGTTTTGGTACTTGGTGTCAAAAAGGTTTGCCAACACTGATTTAAATATTCAAAATCTACTACCTACAGAATAAGGCTTCATCTGCATTAAATTTGCTTTGCAAAATTTTATCAGGTATCAAAATTTTCCATTTAACCTCTTCTTTGAAGCATGAAATCTAGTAGCCGAAATCTTAGAAAAGAACAGCCTTTATCTAAACAGTTAACACAATTTTACCTGAAAGTATCCAGGTAGTTCTCGACTTATGATCACAACTGAACCCCAAATTTCTGTTGCTAAGTAAGAGAGTTAAGTGAGTATTGCCCCATTTTACGACCTTTTTGCCATAGTTGTTAAATGAATCACTACAGTGAATCTGGCTTCCCCATTGACTTTGCTTGTCAAAAGGTTGCAAAAAGTGATCATATGTCACATACCCCCCGGCAGGGTAAAGCAACTGTCATAAATATGAGCCAATCAGCAATCATCTGAATTTTGATCATGTGGTTATAGGGCTGCTGCCATTAGTGTGAAAAATGGTAAGTCGTTTTTTGTGCGCTTGTAGCTTTGAATGGTCACTAAACAAATGGTTGTAAGTTGAGGACTATCTATACTGTATGCTCAAAATGCCAATATTCAGGAAAAAGCAGTTATCACCTCAGAATGTGATGACTGTAAATCCTCACAGAAAAAGTAAGAAAGGTGAAGAAAAGAAGATGATCAGCAGGCAAGTGGATGAACTCAGTTACAATGTTAATATGTGCACCATTCGAAGATCTGAAGGATGCTAGGGACAGATCATAATGTAGAAAATCTATGTGATTATCAAGAGTCAACAATTACTTGATGGCATGTAATCAACCAAACTGCGCTTTTATTAGTTATGCAGTAACAACAGCACTATTTCTTCTTGTAGTGCTATTAATACCTAAATACCCAGGTTTTTCAATCCTCCCACCCTTAATCATGTGTCCCAAAGAGCTGATACCAGAGTGATGAACGAATGTGGGAAGAGCTATACTATGATGTTAATAATACAACCTGGTACCATCCAGATGCCTGTACATTAAACTCCAAACAACATAGCTCAGTATTATTTGCAAGCAGGACAGCAATGATTGTATGGATTTTTCTCTCTCTTTTGACTGTTACTGTCATAAGCTTATCAACAAGTTCAAGGCTATGAGAGGATCTACTCTAAATTCTCCATCATTTGCATTTCAGCTGCCAACCTTCTCATTCCAACTTTTAAATTCCGAAAATTTAGAGATTCTATCATATAAAAATACCCAGGAACCCTCACATGGAGTCAAAGTCATTTCCTTATCTCCTGTAGATCAGATTTTCAATATATATTTACTTAAATCTTCACAGATTTGAACCTGAACAAATGTTTTTCCATTCTGTGTCTGAATTTTAATTAGTACTTAATCACATCCATATGAAACACATTTATTAAGAGAAACCAAGGAGCATGTTTTCTAAGTATTCATATAGTTTTATGCTCCTTGTATTCAATGTGACAAAGCATTGGAATTATGAGGCATACATATATGTTGCAGATCAATCACTTCTGCAATTAATGTATCAAAATTCTATTTTCTGCTATTTCTGCTCAATCTCTATTTTATTTGTTAAAGTTCTTTGCCTCTATCTCACAGTGGGGATACTCTTAGGTCGCTTACAACAATAAAATGGAGAAATGAAGTGTAAACTTAACAGTGAATAATAATAAACAATGAAACAATAAATAGAATAAACAATGGTAAAGGGAAATGAGAATACAGTAATATGAGAATAAAAGATGGGTGGGTAAGAAAGGAGGAGAAGGTGCTATCAAACTAGTAGGCACCTCCAATGTGATACCCCCCACTGGATCCCCAGGCCAATTGGCAGAGGCAGGAGTTTAGCCTTTTATATAAAGATATGAGGGTGGAAGCAGATCTCACATTGGAGGGTAGGATGTTCTAAATACTACAGCAGAGAAGGTTCTTCTTCTGGATCCCAGTAGTTAGAATTCTTTAACCAACAGGATCCACAGTAGGCCTTCTCCCAGCCGACCATTTATATACGCTAATTTTTTTTCACATTGCCCTAAAGGATTTTTTTACTGCCAATCAGAACTGAGCAGTCTATTTATTCTTCTCACTTATTAAAACATATTAATAGGAGATCTCTCAATCTAGTTACCATTATAAATCCTGGTTAACTTAAATCAGTGTTACAGAAATGCAAAAGAAATCTGAGTCTGAGAGGTATTTTCTCTTTACATATTTTGTCTGTATCTGTCACTAGCCAAAATTAATATGTCAGAGATCAAAAATGATGCATTTACAGTCCAAAACTAGTGAGGAGTCCCACTCCCATGCCTGCACTAAGATCTAATACATGGGAATTGAAACTAGAAGACCTCCAAGGCCCTTCCAGAATACTGTATAATTTAATCAATTCCCACAAATATCCAAGATAAAAGAAGAGATTCTTAAGCACTAAAACAGATAATGATCATTTTAGAGAAACTCTCCAAACAACAAACCTAGTCTTTCAACAGAAATATAATTTTACTAAGAACCAAAGGATTCGTCTTGATCAGTTAATTTTACAGTCCAAAGCATCACTGCATGAACTTAATTTTTATTCATCTCCAAACCACCTCTGGACACCTATTTAAAAATTCAAAACTTGAATGGTCTGGGGAAGGGGTCCCCAACTCTTGGGCCATGGCCTGTTCGAAACTGGGCTGTATGAACAATGGCCAAGCTTTTGCACACAAAACTCTACTCGTGCACAAATCTCCATTTGCGCAAGGAAAAGGTGCTTGAGCAAAGAGTGCTTGTGCTTGCGTGCAAAGCTACACTTGTGTGAACCGAAGACACTCACACATAAAGCTTCATTGTGAGCACAAACACCCTGCACTCATGTGGAGCTTCGCACGCAAACACAAGTGCCCTCCGCTCAAGTGCCCTCGTTTGTGCAAATGGAGCTTTGCACATGAGCACAAGGGCCCACCACTCATATGCAAATCCCCAGTCACATGAGCAGAGGGCACGCACGCCTGCCACTCACACCAATGCAGCTGTGTGTGCACATGCGCCTGTCAGTCACATGCCCCTCCACGTGCCAGGCCACCAAGGTGGAAAGGTTGGAGACTACAGGTCTGAGGCATTCACTATGGTAACACTGTGATATAAATCTCCACGTAACTTTCTCCAGTGCTTTCTGTAATTGCTAAACAATATTGGGAGAGAAACTGATACCAAGAAATATCTTTTAAACACCAAAACGTGAAATGAAAAATGACCAACACTTGTGAACTAATCCTGCCAGGCCTGCAACAGAAGGCTTTCAAGCCATACCTGATTAAGGAGTCCAGAATTACACTACTGTACTATTTCAATGAAAGTATAAAAGTTGGCTAAAAATTTGAAAAGTTAGCTCAGGTATCATTACTTCCTGGTAAATAGAAGGGATAGAAATGGAAGCAGTAACAATTTAATTTTCTTGGGCACCAACATCACTGCACACAGTGACTGTAGCCATGAAATTAAAAGACATTTGCTCCTTGATATGAAAGATATTGCACATCTAGAAAGTATATTTAAAAGCAGAGATATCATCTTGCCAACAAAGGTCCGCATAGGTCCGGAATGCTATGTTTTTCCCAGTAATAATGTATGGCTATGAGAGCTGGACCATAAGGAAGGCTTGATCAAGTAATTGAGGATTTTAAAGGTCAATATTACAATTCTGCAAATGTATTTAGGCAATAAGTAGTCCCTTAATTTAAGTGAAGGGCCTTGGTGGTGCAGGCTGTTAAATGCCTGCACTTAAGTTCCAGCTGCCTGCAATTATTGCAGGCTCGAATCCCACCAGCTTCAAAAATTAGTACTGGAAAGATATGCATTAGAACATATCTCAGCAATTAAGAGCATTTTAATATAGTATTTAATTTTAGCATATCTGGAGGACCCCAATTTTTAAATAAGCCATTTTAAAAGATATAATTTGTTTTTAAAAATTATCAAGCATTTGCTTATATTTTAAATGAATATATACTGTACATTAATGACAACAAATGTTATAATGTTGAATATATTCAGATCTGTAAATTAAATTGTTTAACTTCAAACAGAGTAGCAACTTCTTACTATAGAAAGTTATAAAGGGGTTTAGGTATACATAAATAAATTAATTTATTTATTAAATTTCCATGCTGCCCTACAAGGTGACTCTGTGGTTTAAAATTACAGAAACAAATGAAAAATAGTTAAAATACTAAATTAAACCAACACTCAAATATTAAAAACTGCGCTAAAACCATGCCCATAAGAACCAAGACACAGATGGGATGGGGATGAGATCTTCTTACCCCCTCGGCCACCTCCAGTGTTTTGATACCTTTTCGAAAAGCCAAAAGGGAGGGGGCAGTTCTCCCCTCCAGTGGAATGATGTTCCACAATATCAGGTATCATTTGGACTAAATTCATCTCCCATTTAATTAGATTTCTATACTTATCTGTCCCTATCCTGTACAGTGCTGATTAGGAAAAACTGAAGAGGATTTCAAAGACAGAAAAATTAAGAACATTCCAACTCCCTGGTATCTCTGGTTCAATCCACTGAATCAGCCATGGCCACTATACAGCCCCTAAAAGGTATCTGAGAGAATGCACTTTTAACAGCTAAAAGTTTAAGAGAAACTCAAATGTGTGCCTTCCCATTAAAGTATATGGTAAAGGAAAACAGAAATATTCTTATGGTTAGCTGAACTGACGAGTTAGTCATTTCATTTTTTTAAGTCTCACTGTGAACATTAATAAAAGTTTGGACTTATTGGTAAATAAATTGTGTGTTGTTTTTTTCTGAAATAAATGTTATTGATTCAAAAATTAGAAGCAAAGTTTAACATGGTA
Source organism: Naja naja (assembly GCA_009733165.1). Classification (NCBI taxonomy): domain Eukaryota; kingdom Metazoa; phylum Chordata; class Lepidosauria; order Squamata; family Elapidae; genus Naja; species Naja naja. The sequence goes on from CM019155.1 coordinate 21,589,697, forward strand.
TGTCCACAATATTACTTACACAAACAGAATATTAACAGCATTAACTTTGATAATATAAATACATATATTATATTACATTATAATACTATCTGCAACCCAGCTGCTACATTTATAGCCACCCAACTATCTTATCCTGGCTCTGATGAGCAAATGAAAAGACCCCTAACAATGAAATTAAGTTACACTTGTATCTGAGCAAGTATATTGGTTCATACAAGAGATTTACAGAGAATCAGTAAAAATAAATCAAAGTACTGCTCAGAGAGAGATAATTTGATTTTGCTTATTTTAGTCTCGTTCACAAGATTCTGGGTACAGCTTAATTATTGTTTTTAAATTGAGCTGCATTATAAATATTCAAAATGTATTATTAGCTTAGAAACTGAATTTAACGTATGAAAAGCTAATTAAAAACTCAGTCCTAGATAATTTAAATTTCCTTTAATATTCAATTATACATTAGATTAAATCCTAGTATGGCTTACTGTAAAGTATAAGATTACAACTGTAATTCATAACTATACTCAGAATCATTACAAAGTTACTGCTACCCAGCTGAAGGACATGACAAGTAAAATATTATCTTATTCAAATAATTATATTTATTAAAATTGCTGTCCACTGAAAAAAATACTTAGAACTTGGAACACTGGAAGGAATGCTTTTATTAAAGTGATTAAGTCATGAAAAGTTATACAAAAATCATGAAAATGTTTCCACCTGTAGCATTTTACCATATATTTGATACTCGTGGTCTAAAGGCAGTATCAACACATTTGTTTAGTGTGGTTAAGTTACAAACCATTTTCAGGGACCTCAGAAAAAGTGGGCAAAATTACTTGTCAGGTTGCTTTTACCTAACTCATATAACAACAAATTATTGATGTATTTAAACTCTAAGGAGTATGTTCAAAATATATATTTTTAGGATGGAAAAAGTAATAAGGTTGATAGAGATAGCAAAACTGCTGTAATTAAAGGAAAGAACTAACCCAGTTTGTTTCCACATGGAAACCACTTATTGACTTTATTCTTAAAACAGGAAAAAGGAAACTTTGATTTTAGGTTTTGACAATTTTTTATAAAAATGGCTAATTATCATTAAATACCTAAAGCAAAAAGTCGAGGATGTAACTGTATTCTGTATTCTACCGCACCAAAAAAGTTGGAACATACTGTTTTTTCTTTTTTACTTTGCACCTTCTCCCCTTTATCTTTCCCTATCCCTTTATGATCTTGTCTCTTGTATTTTATACAATAAACTTCAATCAAAATGTATTTTTAAATCAGATTACAATCTTTGCAAATTATTTTCAATACAAATAATCTGAAATATCCCTTACCTGCATACATGTAGAATATACTCATCAAATCCTATTGTAAAAGAACTCTTACTATTAAATTACATCTAAAACTTTATATACATAAACTAAGTGTTTATGGAAATATTTTTGAATTTGTAAAGCACAAATAACTATGCCAACAAGCCAATGTGTAAGATTGTTTTAATGTATAACACTAATTTAATTTATCCAATTTATAAAAATCCACTATACAGTATGTGACAATATAACCCTATTCTTAATTTTTCTACAACCCTAAATATTTGAATACAGATGAGGAAAAAACCCTTCAGGATTGAATGGAGGATTTGATGCCAAGACTTACAAGTTACAATATTCAGTCAACTAGACTACTGAATGTCCAGGTCCATATGAAAACATAGTTTCCTGAAAGCTATGAAATAGCATGTTAACATTTACCTGTTTTCAATGTTTGTAAACTGCCCAGAATTGTTTCTAGACAAGATGGGCAGCACATAATTTAAATAAATGAAATCTCCAGGTAGGAATATTTCACAACTATGATTTTATTTATACTTCTAAGGTAAACCTAAATAAAAAGTTAATATTTTAAAGGAACAATGCAATAGCAAAATATCTAGCATTATGCCACTGAAACCATATTCAAGTTTCTAAATCCTAAAATCTTTTAAACTTCTAAGATTCATGCCTTTATGCTCCTTTCCTGTTTATTTTTTCACCCTTTTCTTTTCTTTTCCATACATGCTCCCATATATCTCTATGCTGGGAGAAAAAAACCCAGTTGTTTACACAAACAAGGAAAATTGTGTAAGTTACTTGAGCAAATTCAATTTAGCTTAAGTGATCCACTACTATCGGAAGTCCACTAATTTACAGAATCCCAAGCGAAGTCTACCCTCTTATTTAACTCAGAATTGCAGGCTTTACATGATATTTTACAATAATCTTAAATAAAAACTAAGATATATTTAAAAATACTTCAGATTTAACCATTTCTAAGAATAAATTAGCAAAAGCTTAAATTGCCAATAAGAATTAATAAAATGAAGTATATGTACAATGTGTCCAATTTTCAGATTAACAGTAATGAACTGCCTTTTTGACATACAAACTTGAGTTGAAAAATTGCTTAAGCATAAAACACCATAAATGCTTTAATGAATCAATAAGTAGGGTTTAAAAATAGTAGTTGAAAGTGCTACTGAAAAATTCAAGAAAATCTAGTAAGAACAAAAAACCCTATCTAGATCACTGTGTACAATATAGAATACTGCTATGTACTGTATCTACACATTAAAGCAAGCCTAAAGATTAAAAGGGCTCTGTAAAGTTCTCTTTACTTCCAAACAGTTAAAGCAGCAGGCCGAACCAATAAGCCCATGTAATGGATTTACCGGATTTATTCTCATATACAGTCAGCAACTGTGTAGTCTGCTGTCATATTAAAAAATATGAGGTCCTTTGTGCTCTGAGCTTGGTGGTTTTCTTGTAGACATTTGCTAGTACTGATGGTATTATCTAGTTTGGTAATGAACAAACTGCAAGAAAATAGCCAAGCTCAGAAAACACCAAGAACCCAACAGTTCAACCCTGTGCTACAAATATTTTCTTCTATTGATGGTAAAAAATATCAGAAATGTGTCCCCAAATAATGGTTAGTATGCTTTTTGAACTGTCTACACTTGTAAAAAGCTTTTCAGATAGCCAATGCTATTTATGTATTGGCTAGTTTTAGATTTAATGTGCTAATATAGCTTGCTACTGGATTTAGCTAATTGTCAAAAGAATTCTATAAAAGTAGTAACCTAAACATACTTAACATATATACACAAAATAAGATGGAGATTTCAAAGAAAATACTGCAACTTGCGAGATCATGTTTCTTAAATATAAAAAGCCAATAATCTGGTTATGATAAAGGAGAAGAAAATAAAAGTACCATGAAAAAAACTATTAAAAACCTATTTCACTGTTATGCAGTGTATATGTATTTTATGTAGTGTTGTGCCATGCTGAAATAATGGTGAGACAAAATTATTTAAATATTAAAATCGAAGTTGAATCAAAGGTTAAAGGAAACTCACCACCATCCCTCTCTCTAACTCTATGAGTATGAATGGTTTTAGCTTTATTGTGTCCACTATTGTCACTGTATTTGTTTTCAGGACTATCGGATCGCCGCAACATTTTATTTGGCGGTGAAGGGTCTGTGGCGTCTCGCATCTTGTCATGCCGGTGATCACCACCACTGGGGTGACTCTTTGATGTGTACTTAAGAGCCTGTAAGAAATTTTAAAAAATAGATGTTTAAGTGTGGTATTATACCTAGAATTTACAATGATTTTTAAGATAGTAGCTGACATTTAAAGTATACAGGTAAGCATATTCTAGATTACTATTATTCTTGGACACAATCTCTATGCTACATCACCAACAGTTTTTTAAACAACTCAATTCAAAACAGTTCAAAAATAGTTGTGTTGCAGCTGTCCAAAGCAATCTGCAGATCTACTTATCCAGAATGTGACCCAATACAGATTCTGGATGTTTTATTTTTATTTTCTATTAATGAACTCTATCACTGATTAGTGAAATCTATTAAAAATAAAGCATTTAAAATTCTGACTCAAAACAGACAGTGACACCACTATTTTTAACATATTGTAATCTATTAGAGAATATGTTCATACTTATAGCTATTTAAGTCAGTGAATTTTTCAAACATGGATGTAATATATTCATGATCTTCCCCTTAATACACAACCACAGTTTAACAAATAACTGTTCATTTTATAATTCCTAGATGATACTGTGATAAGAGGCATTTCATGTTGATACTTTGTCTTTATCAAAAGCTTATTTTTATAATTTATCCAAGAATGTAATTTTAAGTATTTTTGCTTAATTTTAATCAATCTCATTTGTGAAAACAGCAATTAGGTATTTTGCAGAAACAGGTTATTCAGAGACTACAGATTTAATAAATTCTCAGACTATGTGTAAGTAGGTACACAGCAACTGCTGCACCTGTACTTTCATAGCAAAATCACTTTGTGCTGTATTGAGTGCAACCTAGAAGCAGCTTTAGTTAGCAGCTCTTCATCTCAATGGTTTTGCTTAGTGGATGTTTACACAGGTTAGGTTGTTATTTAGTACAGCCTCCAAATATTAAGCTTGCCTTGATACCTGATAGTACTTTAAAGGGTCATATTATTATTTTCATCCTATTCTTTGGTGGAGCAAAATTGTGGGTCAGAAAAAGCAAGGTACAAACCAAAGTTGTGGCACACTCCCGCAGGAGTCTCCAACAATCTGCCCGAATTCCTCCACTCCCACACCCCCACCCCCAATTTGCAAGGTCTTTTATGAATAGGAGGATTGAAGAACTAGAATTCCCCACGGCCTTATCCACCCCCACTCCGCGTTACGGGTCAGGGGCCCAGGGTCCTTTATTGTCTTAGGGAAGAGTTCCTATAAACAGCTGCCCTCTAAATTAGACTCCCACCGGTTTCCTACGGAGGGGAAAGAGAATAAAAAAAAACAAAGCCTTCCTCCCACCCCGCAATGGGCCTAGGCTCCGTTTCCTTGCCCCGCCAGGCCTTCGCCGCTGCCTCCCTCAGACGAGCCGCGCTTGGCGAAGGAAACCAGCCGCAGCCGCCCCCTCCTCCTCCTTTCCCCCCCTAGGCCGGCCGGCCGCGCGCGGAGCGAAGGGGAAGGGAAGGGGCGGCTCGCGTGCGGCCTTGCAGCGGCGGCCGAAGCCTGCGCTCGAGTACTTTAACTCGCCCTCCCACACTTTAGTTGTTGCCGCCGCAGGGCCTCTCAATGTGGGGACTGCGGCGGGCGAAGTAGTCGGTACCTGGTAGGGCTGCGAGTCCCCCTTGCGGTCGTGACAGCTGGAAGAGAAAAAGAGAGAGGGACAGAAACGCAGCGTTAGCGAGCGACCGTTACTGGCGGTTGGCATCGAGGGGCGGGGGGGGGAAGAGGGGAAAGAGACATAGGCGCAGTCGGGGAGGGCGGGACGCGAAAGGGGTATTTACCCATCATTGAGTCTTTGCTGTTTCCTCGCATACATTACCATCAATGCCCGGCCTGTGAGAGAGAGACTGAGGGGACCAGGAGGGCGCGGCCGGGCCACGGGCGCCGCCGAGGGGGGAAGGGGAAGCAGCGCTCCGACCGGGGACGGGGAAGAGGAGGGGAAGGGAGGGAGGAGGGGCGGCTCAGGCAGCTCGGCTGTGAGAGGAAGCAGCGTTCACGGGCCCATCTCCTCTCCACACCCGGCTGAGAGGAGAGGCGGCGCCGCAAATCACGCACAGAGAGGAGCGCGGAAGACGACGACGTCCCCGCCGCCCCCGCGGTCCGCCTTCGCTCGCCCGCCGCTGCCGCCGCCTCCCCCCCCTCCCTCAGCCACTGCTCCCAACACTACCGCCGTCCGATTACATCCGGGAAACTGGGACGCCACCGCCTTCGCTTACCGTCGGCTGCGGTCGGCTCTTTCCGACCAAACTCCTCCCCCCCTCCCCACTATGTTTTTTTTTTTAAATATCAACCTTCCTCTTTCTTAGGCCTAAGCCCCACCTACCTCCCCTCACAGATTCTGAGAGCCTCTCTTCCGAGAGCCATCGGCCGTTTCCGTTCAATGCCGGAAATCCTTTGCTGTGGAAGGGAAAGCCTGCGCGCTCGGCTCTCGAGTAAGACTCGTCACCTTCGGGAAACATCGGAGGTTTCCGTCAAGCCGATGGCCCTCGCTTGGATCCAATCTTGGGTTTTCCCAGCGCTAGTTTAGTTTATTTCATTGTCATTGCACCTCGTACAACGCAATTAAATACCATCTTCAGTGTACATTATGGCTATGAAAATAAACATAAACACACATGCTTCACATTCTATAAACTGATGTATAAATTGAAGGGCCTTGGTGGTGCAGGCTGTTAATAACCTAGCACTTAGTTCCAGCTGCCTGTAATTATTGCAGGCTCGAATCCCACCAGGCTCAAGGTTGACTCAGCCTTCCATCCTTCTCAGGGTAGGTAAACTGAGGACCCCAGATTGTTGGGGGCAATAAGCTGACTTTGTAAAAATGCCGCTTAGTACTAAGCAGGCATATACAATGGAAGGAAGGCTATTGCTGAGCGCATTGGGTTGTATCCCAAAAATTGTAAGCCGCCCTGAGTCTCTGGAGAAGGGCGGGATATAAATATGAAATAAATAAATAAATAAATAAATAAATGTTTCATAGGTGTTTCCTTCTCCCTTGGTCTCCCTATCTGCTGCTCCTTCAGTTGTTTCCGTAAACGAGACTGGGAACGTGTTCGATCGGCACTTTTCGCAAATCTTGTAAAAGCGACTCTCGTAAACTATCCCAGGTGCTGCGAATAATCCCTGGCCACTGATTGGTTGAGGCCTTTCCTCCCATTCGCTCGCCAAACTTTAAATGCGTTGCCTGCATGTTGCGAGGTTAAGAGTTTGTTGCAGTTTGGCTAAGGACGGTGAAGCGGTAACGCCTCTGGTAAGAGTTTGGCTTTATTTTCTCCCTCTATAACCCAGGACCTTTCCGTGCTAAACTCTCACTAAACTCTGTTTGCAGCCTCTGAGAAAACCGAATGCGGAACGAGATTTAAACGGTCCCTGAAAAGGATTCAGCGAAGCCACGCTCGAAAAGTAAGTCCTGTGCATTTGCAGCAACCTCTGTTTCATAGGGGGAGCTGGCGTAAAACTTGGCGAGCTTTTCGTGCATTTGGACTGCAACTCTCGTCGTCCTGAGTCGCTTTATGCCCCTGCAAGGCGGGAGTTTTAATCCAAGTTTTTTTCCATTCACGGGATATATTTCATGCACCGGAGCGTCTGAATTTTTAGCGGGGTTGCTGGCGAGACTCCCACAAATAGGCGCTGGACGCCGGCACCCCCGCACACAAGCCGTGGGGAGAGAATGAACGCTCCAGTGCACCTGGCTGGGACCCACTTGTTGGAGGTTTGCTTTGGGAAAGGGCGGCGGTGGTGGTGGGAGGGCAGTGGTGTATTAACCATTAAGCAAACCAAGCACCTGCTTAGGGCACCAGGCCCAAAGGGGACAGCGCAAAGTTGAGAATATAGCTTCGTTTGTACAGTAAGTACAGAGGGGGGCACCGGCGAGCCTTAATCCGCCACTGGGTAGAAGCAGAAACTCGGCGTCCTTCATTATAAGCAGTGCGCAGGCGCGGAGGTGAAAGTTTGTCAGCTGCGCCTGGCGCCGGAGCTTCTCCCGGCTCCTCCAGAGGTGCCCGGTGGCCATTTCGAGGGGAGCCTCTGCAGCGCCCGAGGCTGGAAACCAAGCTATTCTGGATGCGGGGCGTTCTGGGCCCAAGGACAGAGAGGCTCGGCCTTGTCGGGGTTTACAGCTGACGGAAAAAGCGCTCTCGCCTTTTCTGCTGTCTTGGCGGAGGCGAGAGGGAGACGGGGCAGCTGTGGACCCTTCCTCACGTCAGTGGCCAGAAAAGGGCGGCGGCGGGGGGGGGGTGGGCGGGTCGTGACATCCCTCGGCCCTGAACTTGCCAAATTGGTTACACTTTCCAAACCTGGTTTGTTTTTTCCTGGTTTGTTTCTCCTTGTCTCAAAAATGGAAAAATGGGCAAAATTAAAAGTGGCTCCTCTGGGTGGAAGATTAAGTAATGACATGGCAAGAACATACAGTAGTCAGCTACTTACAACAAACTGATTGTTCAATGGTGGTTTAAAGTTACAACAGCACTGGGGGGGTGGCTTATTAACTTTCTCACACAACCATTTTGGGAAGACCACCCCATGGTCACATGATTCAAATTCAGTTGCTGGGGTTGCAGTGTCCCAGGGTTCACCTGGTCACCTATTGGGCAATTGTACTGCTGCTAATTTGCTTCAAGTACAATTTAAGGTATTTAGTTATCACCTTTAAAGCCATGCATGGCAATGGGTCCAAGTTAGCTGAAAAACCATCTCCCCCACCCCAATTTGGGGATTGGGCCATACCACTCGGGTAGAAGGAGCATGCTCCAGATCCCATCCGCTAAGGAATTGCAGTTGGCAGGCTCCAGGAAAGGAGACTTTTCTGCCATAGCTCCCGCCCTTTGGAATATCATGTCCCACAAGGTAAGATCCACTCCCACCCTCTTTGGCCTTCCAAAAAAGCCTGAAAACCTGGCTTTGTCAGCTGGCTTGGGGCCCTGGTGAGGGTCTCCCATTTTGGAAGTGGATAGTAGACTAGTATAAGATTTTACTTTCACCCCATCTACACATTGGTTTTTAGTCTTTTTACAAAAAACACATTTTTTAAAAGAAATTACACAAGGAACAAAACGCAACCAAAGAAACAAAGATGGCAAATCAACTTGGATGGAAAAACAATAAGTTTAATTCACCTTCACGAAAGGCCTATGAAACACTAGTGGGCCGTTTGGCTTTCGGGAAGGAACGTTATTAGCCATATCAATCATCTAGAGAATACTTGATGGGAAAGAGTGACTTCGAATAGTTTGATACCTCAGGCACTTATAGGTCTTCACATTAAACCATATGTGTACAATGTAGGATTACTAAAATACCCATTTTCTTTTCTTCCTTAAATGAATTTAGAAAATTGGTGAGGATATAGCCAGCAGAAGAAAGGACCCTTGTCTCTTGAGGATAAAGTCAGCAAGATGATTCAACAGGGATCTGATTTCCAGTTCTGTGATATTGAACTTGTGAATTATATGGAACACCTGTGCGCTCAGAAAATTCAAGTAGACAACCAGATTGAACAATTGATGAAGGACAAGATTATGGTTCAGAAGGATATTGAGATGTTAACCCACCAACTGGAAAATATACGTGAAACTTTAGCTTGGAAAAGTGCTATACAAAAGGAGCTTGATAGCCTTCTTGTTGAAGGGCTGTTCACCTATGACCAGATTTTGGAGAGTTCTAAAATGCTGCTAAGTGTTTTGGAAGAGGAAATTCAGAAAGTAGACCATCTGATAGCATTGAAAATTCAATTATATGAATTACTAGGTTCAGACTAAACTATGTTAACATTGGCAAATTGTTTAACAAATGCTACCTTTTTTGTTTTTCTATTTACTTTATTAAGCTATCTTAATGGGTAAGAAAAGTAGTTCTCAAATAATAAGTAGAAATAAATCATCTGAAAACTAGCTAAGGATGAACTACTGAAAAAAAGATTACTCAAGCCTAAGTTCTAGAATTATTTGTCAAATAAAAAGGTGGAGACCAAATGTTTTGTTTCAGTTAAAATGAGATGTTAAAAGATGTAATTCAGATGATAATGCTATGGATTACTGCATTAAAGAAAAGCAGTTTGGGGGAAACATATTACTAACTTGTGGTCAGCAATATCCAACCCAGGTTTTGGAAGGGAGAGCAAGATGTAATGTATCAATGCTTGTAGAATTGGTTTTGAGGGATATCACTGCCAGAAATTTTCCTCTTGTTATTGCTCTATAAGAGGCAAGGCATTTAACTGTAACTCCTTAATAATTTCCCTTTAAGTCTTACACCCCTGTTCCCAGTAAATATGCAGAGGTGTAAATTAAGAATGTAAAGTGGGAGAGAAATTCATTTTTCTCTTTCCACATTTATCTTATCCCTGGTGGATCACTGCTGACTTTTTGTTCTGTGAAGAAGGATATGCCAAAATGCTGACTAGCTTGCTAGAGAAGGCTTAAAGTGGGAAGATTGCAAAAGTAACCTTGTTTGAATAATGCTGGGCCATATTTAGTGTGTGGTCTTAATGTGACCAATTTGGTTTTGTTCTGTATGAAGTGTGACATTAAAAGTTGCAAGCCATGGTTAATGGTTTACTGTAACATGGGAATATAGCCAATGCCTGGATGTGCAACAGTTTAATAAACTATTCTATTTATCAAATGTGTATCTCATCTTTATTTTATGCAAGGCCTACTCAGCCTGCTTTTGTGTCTACTAGAGGACTAAAACTCTAAAACAATCACTCTGTTTCTAGTTCAGTATCTTAACCTCCCACACCAGACCAACCTTTTTGCTCTCAAAACATCAACTTACTATATAAGTAGATCAAATGAAGCAATTGGATAACTTTATTTTATTTTCAATTTCTAAAACTGCTAACAATAAAATGCTAGTAACACATAAGTGAATGATGCCAATCTGAAAGTGCTTGGTTGAACTGGCTTTTAGGGTAAAATGAAAGCACTGAATCTTTAGGATTTAAATTTGTCAGTTTCACTCATTGTGTTTTATAAAACTAATGTCATAATCACTGGTGTTTGAAAAAAGGCACAAAAATTTGGTCATTTATTCACTGTCTAAACCCATTCTCAGAATACGCAGCTTATATAAATAAGTGTAGGAATAAAATGTGATGACCCAGAGTATCTCAGAAATATAACAAAATCCAAAACGTAAGTAAAAGTCCTTTAATGCCTTCAACTTGGCTTCACTGTTTAATTGTTTGCAGTGGAGGAGTCGAAATAACATTTCAAAGGCAAAAAACACAGTTTGCATTTAAAGAGCTGATAACGAAGAAAAAGCCAAAAACAAACCACATTAATACAGTTCCTCAATAGACCAGGATAGATAATTGCCAGCTGCAGGAAAATAACCAGGGACAGTCCGTTGGAATAATGCCAACCAAGATAAACCACCTTTAGAACTAAAACACTAACCTTGACTCCAGCAGCCTGACTGTGCATTTCCGAACTTATATACAGAGCTCCCATCTGTAAGCCCTGAGGAGGATCATGGCCCTCTCCTCCTGAGTAGTCCTCCTGAGTAGACCATGCTTTTCCCTGATCCCCTCCTCCCTGCGTCCTCTGGGATGGATAGGAGATGTGCCTGGATCCTCTTGAGTGCTCAGCCGGCCTCTGCCCTTCCCCAGCCTCCTCCACCACCTCTGGAGCCACACTCCCACTCCCTGTTGGCTGTTCCTCCTCTTCCTCGGAGTCAGTCTCCACCAGGGGCATGACAATGTCCTTATTCGTAAATATTCTGGTATTCTCTCCTGGAACTTTGAAAAATTGGGTTAACAATTTTATTAACAAACAAAGTTATGCAGAAGTTGCTGCATTTTATTATGGCAGCTGTTAAACATCCCTAGAACATCCGGAGAGGAAAATTTGCATACAACTCCAGTTTTCTCATTTCTTGAAAAGAATAGGTTATAAATGCCTATGTCCCATCACAGCTCTTTTCAAAGAAGAATGTTTTGGTCTTTATATGTTTAATTGGCAATAAAGATGCCAGATTCAAAAAAAAAGATCATTTCAGCAGACATGATTGGCAGTTGTTTTGCTATTCACTGCTTGGGGTGATGTCCACATAGTATTCATGATGTCTACTTTTAGATTGGAAGGGATTATATTGCAGTCATGGATTGTAAATATTTTTTATTCTTTCACAATCCTTTTCTTTGTACATAAGAATGTACATACATTTGTATGGAATAGATTTATGTGAACTTTCTGGTGAAAAGAACAGACTGCAATTTAGAATTAAAACAACATTGGCATAAATAATTTAAAATTTAAAAAACCCAATTATTGTAAGAGACAGCTGCAATCAGCTTTGGAAATAGCTACTGTAGGTTATCCTGCAAAAGATGCAGGTGTTTTAATATTCCAAAGAGAGGTACTTTCATAGTCCCACAGAGTACAAAAAAGCCACGTTTTATGCAGACCTGGTACATTCCTGGTACCTGGTGAATAATACAGGATAAGGCTTTTTCCTCCCAGGCAGATCTTGGTGTTTGCAGAAAAGCTTTTTCTACAAAAGTAGGTTATTTTAGGATATACATTGATCACTGGAAACAATTTTGTATTATATGTCCATATACTGTTGTTGCATCTAATTGCTTCACGATTTTTAATATCCAGAAAACCAAGTAGTTCTTAAAGTTTTATATGTTTTTCCTGCAAATTTCTACATAGCATGTGATTTTTTTTAAAGTAAAAATTACTTTAATATGGTATCTTTTGAAAGATACAAATTGGCTCCATTCTTTTAAAATTATCACATTTTCCGAACTACCATATATTAATTTTTTTAAAGTTTTCTTGCTCAGGAATTAATAAGTTCTGTTTTTTGCTTCCTCATATGCAGGACTAACATGGTGGATTATGGAACTTCAAAGAGGCCTTTTAAAAAAAAATGCTAGCCTCAACCTCTGCATTACAAAATTTGTTAGGATATGAAAAGAAAATGTAACAGGGAAGTACAATGTACTGAAATATATAAGACCTTGAAACATGAAGCAGATGTTTAACTTGAATAATGAGTATCCAACAGAAGAAGGTCCTAAATTTATTCCCAGTGGGAGAGAACTGCCATGATGAAATTTAGGTATATTAGGCAAGTTCTTTGCTGACTCTTCAAAAAAAAAATTGGTTAGTACTTGGATGGGAGGCCATCAGGAAATCCCTTGATTTTAGCCACATGGGGAAGTTATCAGAAAAAGGCAGTAATGAAACATTTTGCTTTACATTTCAACCGGCCCCTATCCATTTTCCTGAAATCACTAGATATTGAGACTCTTATTTTTAAAAAGCCAAAAGGCTTTGCATCTTCTAGACCGCTGCTTTTCAAACTTGGCAATTTTGAATGTGTGGCCTTCAACTTCCAGAATTCCCCAGCCAGCATGCTGGGCTTTTGGCTATCTCTTGGAATGCCCTGCTTTGCTCTCCAATGTTAATGGGACATGTATTCAGGCCATATAGCCTGTATAGGGAGAGAACAAAGTTGTTCTTTCAGTGTATTTTTCCTCAACTGGAGAAGGAAGCAATGAGGCTAGGAAGATAGATAGCAGGATCAGAAGGCGAGATGCTCCCAATCAAGAAAATTCTGAATCTGGCAGCTGGGATGTCCCAACTTAGCGCAGTCAGCCTCCGGAGATGAAAAGTGCCAGCTAATGATTGCATAATGTTGGTTGGGAATTAAAGCAGTTGCAATCTTGAGATTTATGTTAGAATATTGATTTATAAAAATGGAACATCTGTGGCACCGTTGCCCTGCATACATCTATCTCAGTCATTGAAAATGACATGTTCAGGACCAGCCCATTCCAGCCATGTTGAACCTCAACACCCTGTTTGTTTACTTATATCCTGCTTTTATTATTTTTGTAAATAACTCAAAAGTGACAAACACAATAGTCCATCCTCCTCCTATTTTTAACATTATGGGATACACTTAACAAGCAATATTGATTTAGGATGAGAGTAGTGACTATTCAATACTAATGACTTGTTAGGCAAAAATGAAAGAAGAGACAAAGGAGATGTTAAACAAGAGACACATGACCTTAACATTTTCCCAATGAAATGAATGAATGCTTAGTTATACCTCCAGCATTTTGTATACTGTACTGCTGCCTCAGAATCAACAGAAAGACAAGTTCATTATGAAATGAAGTCTGTCTCCTCAAAGCTGACACGTGTGTGTGCAGCTCATAGACTCCAATGCTCAGCACTGCTGAAGTCTACTGTTTCTTTTTCCCCTCTCATATATCAAACTAATTTCTCTGATGGTTGCTGCAGTTCAGATCTTACTGGCTTATAGACAAGGATCTGAAGGAAGGAAACAGAATCACAAGAATTCCTTCTCTGAAAAACAGAAGAGCCAGGGAAAAATCAAACCTATATCATAGTATTGGAGTTTCATGTTTTAGTGATTGTAATTAGTCCCTGGGATATTGTTCAATTAATTTACTGATGTTAAAATATGGAGGAGAGTTTTTATTGTTGTTAGAAGACATGTGAGACCAAGTTAGGGAGAAATTGCCATGGAGAAAAGCTAGCTATGTGCTCACTAAGTGTCAACACTATACAGATAGTCTTCGACTTACAACTTTGTATAGTGATCATTCAAAGCACTGAAAAAACATAAATCCATTTTTCACACTTGCAACCATTGAAATATCTCTATGGTCACATAATCAAAATAAAGCCACTTGACAACTGACTCATATTTATGATGGTTGCAGTGCCTTAGGGTCATGTGGGCATCTTTTGTGACCTTCTGATAAAGTCAATGGGGAATCCAACAACCATGTCGCTAACTTATCAACTAATTCACTTACTAACTGTAGCAAGAAAGATTGTAAAATGGGGTAAAATTCACTTAACAATTTAGCAACAGAAATGATGGGCTCAGTTGTGGACTACCTTATTTCCCTCCATTCTAGTCTCCTCCAGAAATGTTGGTCTACAATTCTCAGCCATTCCCGAGAATTACATTTATAACTACATTTGTTCCAAGCAATCTTTAAGTTGTGTGCACATAACATGCTAAGCCAAAAGGTATGTGGATAGCCTCCATTTTGGACTTGCAAAAGCAAGAGATAAAATATATGTCAAGAGCAGGTTTGTACACATTCAAAATTGTCACCACCTTAGTTTTCAGAAGAACTTCCAACACTGATTAATAGGCTGGAGCAAAAAAAGATACTGGTGCATGCATTCTCCTTAATATTTTCCTGTGGTTTAAGCTTCTCATGTAATGCTGAACCTACATGAATATTATATGGTAGTCTATTAAAAGATAAGGCAGACCAAAATGTAAGGGAACACACCTACTGGGCAAGAAGCAATTAAAGATTAACACTCCACTACTGGAGTCGGTAGGTAGAAAGCTGAAGGGATCTGGAAGCAGATGAGTCTCTTGTCTTAGTTGACAGAAATCCAGACCCTTGCAGCTTAGCAAAGATTGCTCTGCATCACATTTCATTATTTATGTTTGTGTGATGCATAGTTTGGGTGACATCTGTCAGTTATCCCATTAAAAGAGCTTATGAGATAATTAGGTTTAGCTCTTGGATGGTATTCTTATGTTCATTCTCTGTTCACATGTGTTTATAATCAAACAACATTTCTAAACAAACATTATGATATATGCCAACTGTGTCAGTGGTGGGATGCAAAAGAATTTTACAACCAGTTCTGTGGGCATGGCTTGGTGGGCATGGCTTGGTGGGTGTGGCAGGGGAAGAATACCATAAAATCCCCATTCCCACCCCACTCCAGGGGAAGGATACTGTAAAATTCCCATTCTCTCCCCATCCCACTAACCAGCTTTCCAACTCTGTTCTGTGCAGGGCAACAAAAGAAGACCCAGCCAATCAGCTGGGACTTGGGAAGTGGAGAATAGATGGGGACAGGGCCAGTCAGAGGTGGCATTTGCTGGTTCTCTGAACTACTCAAAATTTCCGCTACCGGTTCTCCAGAACTGGTCAGAACCTGCTGAATACCACCTGTGTATATGTTGAAGATCCATGTGACCCATTCAAATCCCACTGGGCTTACATCATTTGCAAAGCATGGTTTACATAACCATGTTGTATTTAATAAACCATGGTTTATTAAATATACCATAATAGTTTACACTGTGATTTGCCACAAATTGTGAGTCCTACCCCATATTAAGCTGTGAGCTTTGCGTTACAAAATACAAAGCCTGGCCATACAAATTCTGGGAATTGAAGTCCATAAAACTTAACTGTTGTCAAGTTTGAAAAACATGACCTTAGAGCAATTGGTGAATCACCCACAAAATAGAAGTGGGGGGGAAATTCTAAACTTGCTAGAATGTGCAGTGGCAAGACCAAAACTAATTTTCTCTCCAACTTTATCTCACTGTGCTTTACAAATCTGAGCATTTTGTCTTCTTCTGAAAACAGATTCAAACTGAGAATAAAATTGGCCAAAGGATTACAATCAAGTGCCTTAGGGAAGTAGGCTGTCCTCCTCTTCTCTAAAGGATCCATTTTTGCAAAGCACCAAAAGTGATTTTGGGGGCGGCGGAGGATAATAGCTATTTTGTATCTTTTTTTTTTAGTAAAAAGTAATGTCACATCACAAATTTATTTATTTATTTATTATTTTATTAATTGGATTTCTAACCCGCCCCATCTCCTAAAGGACTGGGGCTGCGTACAATCATAAAACAATACAAAATATACAATTAAAAAAATTAAATAAGAAACCCAATTAAAAGCTAAAAACAATAAAACCATCATCTAAACTCCCCTCCCCACCCTCAGCCCAGGTCAGCATGTTGGAACAACCAGGTTTTGAGGCCCCGGAGGAAGGATCGGAGGTCAGGGGCCACCCAAAGCTCCAGGGGCAATTGGTTCCACAGGGTGAGTGCTTCCACAAAGAAGGCCCTACCCCTAGGGGTCGCCAGCTGACATTGGCTGATGGAACCCCAAGGAGGCCCACTCTGTGAGAGCACACAGGACGATGGGAAACAGTTGCTGGCAGCAGGATCTCCCGTAAATATTTGCCCATGATTTTCTCAGTGAACTCAATTTTCTGAGTTTGCAAGGCACATTGGGCCGTCACCTAACCACATGCATTATCTGACTGTATTGAAGCAGTTGGTTTTGTAGTCCAGTGAGGCATGAAACCATAGCCAGACTAAGACAATTTTATGGATTCTCATGTTATATACAAAAGCATTCCCCATTATTAGCCCCAAACAGCCACACATTCAGCTTCTATCAATTATCCTGATTTTTAAGGTTAAGGATATCTCCAGACACAAACTGGCTTTGTCCCTCTTCATCTATGCAACAACAGCTTCAACCTAGAAGCATTATTTTAATAGCACAACAAAGACTGTCCGTCCTGGGTCAACTCTGGAAGTTCAGACTGCCTGGGAGCTATTGATACAGTTTTACAGAGGAATTATGGAGTCCGTCATTTGTAGTTCTATAACTGTAGATACTGCTGCCGAATCAGAAAGTTTCAGGGTCTCTTAAATATTGTATTTATACCGTTTTCATTGGAACAGCAGCAACAAGTTAACTGCCTCAGCTTGGGAAATCCTCCAGAAGCCTCATAACATCATAGGGAAATGATAGTAATCGCAGATTGATGCACCTGTTATGCTTGGATGGGGCCTTAGGGAGACAGATGAAAACTTCATTCTATCCATTTTTTCCATTCCATGCATAACTGTACACACACACACAGAGTGATGATATGCTCTGTTATGTATGCAGGTTTGAATGTCATTGGTTAAGTTTGAACTGTTCTTGTAAAATGTCAGAAATGATTGGTTTAAAAAGTGCGGGAAAACCCTGCACTCTGATTGGCTGGCAACTGCGGCTGCTGGCTATAAGTAGCAGCCGCAGCCCAGCCAAATCAGGTCTGTTATGAGCTGTAGTCACTAATAAACTCTTCACTGAAGCACTTCGCGTCTGACTCTTCATGCAAATCTAACATGCTCCACCTTTGATTTATAATGGAAACAGCAAGACTGATAATGGCACCACTTCTACTTAGAAGCCAGTGGTGGTATTCTACTGGTTCGGCCCGCTTTGGCTGAGCTGGTAGTGCTGATGAGCCATGGATACCAAACTGGCTCTCTCCGCTGCTCTGCTTTTGGGCCCACCCACCCGCCTTTATTCCCTGCTTTTGAAGCGCAGCTGCTTTGCATAGCACAGCAGAGTGCTGCGCAGTAGCTGCTGAAGCGACCGGGATAGTGCAGGCTTGTAGGAGGTGAGTTGGAATGCCTCTGTGCCTGTGCAAACACCTCGGCGCCTGCGCAAAGTACATGTTTGGTGCATGCGCACATGCAAAGTGTGTGCAAGTGTGCCTACCAAGCCACGCCCACTGAACCGGTAGTAAAAATCTTTGAATCCCACCACTGTTAGAAGCATAAATGTTTATAATGATTCATGGTCAAGTCTGCACTCTACATGAGGATGTTCTGTTCCCCCTTTTTAAAAAAATCTACCTGTCCTTGTTCTGTGCGTTGTCTGTTTGACCTCAAATCTTCCTGTGAGACCTCTGATTTCCCACACATTTCTTTTAATGTTCCTTCTTCAATGCCAATTCCCTGAGCTGGTCTAATTTACAAGCAATCACTTTCTTTGGGCTAAAAAGAGACAAGCTTTTGAATGGTAACAATTGGATGGATGATTCATGCTGTGCTTGCTTCAAATAGGTAGACAGTTTTGCTTTTCCTTACTTAATTTCCCCAACACCACTTTCTGAACGATGGGTACAAAATAAATAGCTGCAGCTGCCTTTGAAAAACTTACTTGAGGCCTGACCTCTTCTTCAATCAGGGTGACAGCCACACTTCATTTTTTACATTTGACTTTCTATAAAATCAAAAGGCAGATTTTCTCCTGAAAGCTTAACTCTTCTCTCTCTGGATTCTTCACCATCTTTTAACTACATGGCTCCGTGGTTTGGTATTCCTTCTATCCTGACAGTGAATAAGGTATTGAGAAATGCCAGTGAATAAGAAGGCTGATGTAAATAAAGAGAGGTGACTATCATTTTAATGGTGGAAGTGGTAGAGTCATCCTTCTCTGCAGGGCATTCATCCATTTCTTTTGTTGTTCCATTATAGTCAAGTCCCAAACACATGGTAATTCTTCCAAACTGAGTTCTTTAGTTTCACACCTTTAGATAAAATCTTTCCATCTGCCCTGTTGTACTGTAAGCAGGGGTGGGATTCTACTGGACCGGTTCAAGTGAATCAGATGTTAAATTTGCATCTGGTTCACTGAACAGGTATTCACTGACCAGATATTAGAACAAGAGCAGGAAATTCCCAGTCCCACCTCAAGTATGGAAGCTACCTTGGTGACTTTGGGCTGGTCATATTTTCTTACCGGGGTGGGATGCAAACATTTTTACTACTGGTTTTGTGGGTACGGCTAGGTGGGCATGGCCATGTGACTGGGTGGGCATGGCTTCTTCTCTTTTTTTGGTACAGCAAACACACACACACGTGCTCTATTTTTTTTTTTTTGCCTCCTGGGCTTTAGGAAAGTCACTTGGGGGGGGCGTTTTTGCTACCAGGAGGGTTCTCTGAGGCCCGGGAAGGCAAAAAATGGAGCACGGGGGCCCCTCCACATGCTCCTTTTTGCCTCCTGGGCCTCAGGGAAGCCTCCTGGGTGAAGCAGTAAGACAGTGAGGGGGATCCCAGCACAGCTGATCATCAGAACAGCTGATTGAAATACCAGTTCAGCCGAAATACCAGTTCAGCCGAACCGGTAGCTGGTTTTTTTACTACCAGTTCAGCTGAACTGTAGCATTTTTTACTACCAGTTTGCCCAAGCCAGGCCGAACTGGTAGAATCCCACCACTGTTTCTTACCCCTCATAAGACAAAAGCAAGGGCAAACCACTTTCAAACATCTTGTCAAGAAATCTGCAGGGTCCAGTGAAGGCATTTGCCAGAAATCAAGACTGACTTGAAGGTGTGCACACACACATACATATGGGTATTCAAAATCAGTATAATGTGATTATGTTGTGTCTGCGCAGACATGGACACATAATTGCCCACCGCAACTAATGCGGGAAAACCTGATAAACTGATTGGGTAACGGCATGGCAGATAAACCCTATATATGATTGCCCACCAGCCGTTACAGTTGTTGTTTTGTTGGTTTTCCAAAATTTACAAGTGAAGCTTTGTTGCGGATCCCTGGCTATGGCTCGTCATTCCGGCAATTCAACAACTGGCGACAAAAGTGGGATCGCTTGACAGAGACAGCCTCAGATCGCCGCAGATTGCAGCACTCAAAAGCAAATGATCGGAGCTGCACCAGAACCAGAGAAGCAGCCTCTGATCAATGAGGAGATGCAGGAGAGCCCGCTGAAAGAAAGAGGCAGGACAGCCCACTGATTGGGAGAGTTGATCGCTGATCGCTGATCACTGATCACACTGACCATCAGAAGCTGTGTTGCCACAGGAGGGGCCAGCTGACCCAGAACCGCAAAGGCATTGGAAGCCCGGAGAAAGCCGCCACCAAACTGCATAAGTCAGCTGGCCAAGAACCATCACTGCGGGACAACTCAGGACAGCCCAGGACAGCCCAAGGTCAGGTGCCATTGTCAGATCACCAGGGAAAGTGTCAGGACAGCACCCAGGGGGTCACCTGAAAAAAAAAGATGGCAAATACTCAAAAGTACACTCCTTTTGACCCTGAATTAGAAACATGGGACTCTTATCTAGTGCAATTTGACTGCAATCTGGAAGCTAATGATCTTACCAACATCACTGACAACCAGAAAAGAGTGATATTCCTTAGCAACTGTGGCAGAGAGGTCTTTGAAATGGCTCGCACTGTTATCGTTCCAGACCCCCTGCAAATGGTCCCATGGGCCACGCTAATACAAAAGCTGACCCAACCCTACACTCCCAAACCTTCCTGCATTGCAAGGCGGCACGCATTTTACCAGAGGGACCAAGCAGAGGGTGAGTCCATAAGCTGTTATATGTCCGCATTCTGAAACATTGCCTTGTATTGTGAGTTCCACGACCTGGGTGGGGTCCTCTGAGACTGGTTAGTGAGCAGTGTGATATAAGATTACAAAGATGCCTACTTGCCAGGGCCACCCTAATGCTAAAGGAAGCCCTAGATGAGGCCGTCGCCGCAGAGCAGTATGGCAGGTCCGCAGAAGAAATCCAAATGCTGAAATGAACAGTCCAAGAACTGCCAGGCGGGCCACCATGGTCCATCATGAGGAAACCGAGGGCATAGAGGGAGATCAGGATGAAGACGACAACGAAGAAGACACGCACAGAATGAGAGCCGCAGCCCCCCCGCAGACACAACAGAGAAGTAGAACCTAAGGCAGTCCAGTGCATGGAGTGTGGGAGAAACCACCTGAGGGCAGTGTGCTGACATAAAAGCACAGTCTGCAGGTGGTGTGGGGAAAAAGGACACCTAGCATGTCTGCTGTACAGCCTTTCCCGAAGCCACACCCACTTATACAGAAAAAGGCAGCTCAGGCCATCCACACAGCAGGAAGTGGAGCCAAACAAAATGGAAAACCAAGGAAGGGGAAGGCGGGGCTGGCGTCGCAGCGATACTACGCATGATCTGGAAGCTCCCGGATCGCCGTAGATATCTTCTCTGCTGGACGGTCCTTTTGGACCTAAACCATCCCAAAGAGACGGTGAAGGTGAAGAGCACGTCCTGTTGATCCCAGAGACATCACAAAGTCCCTGGTTGATCCAGGAGAAGCTCTTTTTACTGGTGGAAAAGAGGTGGCCATTAAGCTGCTGAAGCTGGGACAGCTCCAAAAGAACTGCAAGACTGGAAGAGAGTGTGTCGGTTTGGTGAGAGGTTTTTTCTATTTACTTATTCTTGAAGAGAACACCCTAAAAGCTTGAAAGTGGACTTAAAAGTAAAGAGAACAGTTTATAAGCGGCGAGATTAAGTTTTTTTAAAATTGATGGTCTTTTTTTCCCTTTTTTTTTTGAACTTGGAATTTGACTAAGCTTTTAACTTTAAAATGGACTGGGGTTTTTTTCCATTTAAATAGTTTCCTGTTCTGAAGGTCTTTTTTTATTTATTCTTTTTGGATTAAGCTCTGTTTATGACTTTAAGATTTTTTTTAGAAAAGAGGGAAATTTCATTATAACTTTTTTGTTTGTTAGGGGAGGAGTGAAAGTGAAAGCACTGCCATTTAGAGGCTTGGATATATTGTTTCCTTTTTTTCTTTCACTTGTTTATGTATGTGTGCTATACTCAAGGACTCTGAGTTTCTCCCTGAAAGAGATAGTGGGGTGAGCATGACAGGCTGTTTACACAGGTGCACATCTGTGAACTATTGATAGTGGAGTCTGGAGTTGGAGTTGAAATGGCCTTGAAAATATCTGCACTGGAAAGTCTAACTTGATTTATTAAAGAGCCTTGGATATTTGGTGGCAGTAGCTTTTTTCTTTTTGCTAGAATTTGTGGTTACTCTTTTTTTTTCACTCCCCCCCCAATTGACTTTTTATGGTTTGGATCTAGCTTTTTCATTTAGGAATTAGACTATATTTTATTTTTGGTCTTTTTTTTTTAAGAGAATTTTTTTTAATTTTTTCTTTCTCTTTTTTTTCAACTAAGATTTTTTTTCCTTTTTTTTCTTTTTTTGGCTTGTTTTTTCCTCTTTCTTCCTTTTTCTTTTCTTTTCTTTTCTTTTTTTTGGCATATTATTGCAACCAATTGGATTAGGGCATACAAGTGCCTGAAGATTTCTCTTCCCCTTTTATTTTTTGAAGTGGGAGCCATTTGTCTTTGCCTTTCTCTTCTTCCTTTTTCCTGGTTTTTTTTTTTTGTCTTTTTGTGTAAGCACTAAGATGAGCAGAAAACCAACAGTCCCAACTTCTTCAATACCAGTAGCCTCTTCTTCACCATCTGGAGGACAGCAATCGATTCAGACGATGTTACAACAGGAGGCACAAGCCAAAGAAAAGGAAGTGCCACTGCAGATGATTATGCAAGGAATCCAGAATTTACAAGTAAAAGCAAATGACATTGCAAAGAGAACAGATGATATAGTAAAGAGAACAGAGAACATTGAGAAAAGAACTGAAGAGACAGGTGGGAAAGTGGAGAATATCCAACAGATGATGATGAAATATGAAGATAGATTCAAGAAAATTGAAGAAGATATACAAAGAGACCAGAAAATTGAAGATATTGATACTAGATTGAGCGAAGTCAAAAAAGGCAACAGCAAATCATTACAATGGGAAGTGGATAGATCAGAATTTTATTTGAGATTTCAAAATATAGAGGAAGAAAGGAGTGAAAATTTGAGTGAAACAATGACAGAAATACTGGCAGAAGCACTAGAGATAACCAAAGAGAAGATGATGGATAAGATGGATGAAGTCCCTATTAAATTCAGACTATAAAATTTTTGCTTCAATTTTGGCAGAAAGATTGAAAAGATATTTAAATAACTTTATCCATGTTGATCAAAATGGATTTCTGCCAAAGAGACAAATTAAACATAATATGAGAATAATTCTGGATACTTTGGAATATTATGAGGCACATCCCGAAAAGCAAATGGCTTTGATGTTTCTAGATGCTCAAAAAGCCTTCGATAATGTGAGTTGGCACTTTATGTTATTACAATTGGCACAAATGGGCTTTGGTAAAAAATTTATACAAACCATCGAGACGATATATCATAAACAAACTGCAAAGGTCATGATAAATGGAGAATTAACAGAATCTATAGATATAAGAAAAGGGACTAGGCAAGGTTGTCCACTGTCGCCTCTGCTGTTTGTGTTAACATTGGAAGTGTTGAACAGGAATATTAGAGAAGACAAAGAAATAAAAGGAATGAAAATCAAAAAGGAAGAGTATAAATTGCAAGCTTTTGCAGATGACCTGGTATTTATACTAGAGGATCCATTGGAAACAGCACCTAAATTAATAGAAATGATAGAATATGGAAAAGTACCACGTTTGAAAATTAATAAGGATAAAACAAAGATATTAACAAAGAATATGCTAACAAGATGAAAGAAAGAGCTGAAAGAAGTTGTAGAAATACAGGTCACAAACAAGGTCAAGTAATTAGGGATATACATTACACCAAGATGTAGCACACTGAAGGAGAATAATTATATCAAACTCAAACAGCAGATTGCGACAGATTTGGAAAAAATGGAAAAACTTACAATTATCATTGATTGGGAGAATATCAACAATTAAGATGAATGTATTGCCTAGAATTTTATATTTATTCCAGACAATTCCAATTAGATTAGGGAAAGAGGTTTTTTTTGAGACTTAAATAAAATTGTGTTGAAATATATTTGGCAGGACAAGAAAGCGAGAATAAAACTTAAACTGTTACAAGACTCAAGAATAAGAGGAGGGTTTGCTCTGCCCAGCTGGGAATTGTACTATCAGGCAGCAAATTTGTTGTGGGTAAAAGAATGGATAACATTAAGGAACAGTAGATTATTGACCCTAGAAGGGCATGACCTGCTGTTGGGGTGGCATGCATTTCTTTGGTATAAGGGAACTAAAACACAAGGGTACTTTACAAGTATCGATATTCGAGAGGCTTTGTTTTTAAACTGGGAAAAGACTAAAAAGCAATACTATCTAAAAATTCTGTTATGGATATCTACAATGAAGCATCGGAGAGAGCTGTTGGAGGTCCACCCGGTCCGAATCAAACCGGTCCCAGGTGAGGGCCTTTTCTAGGACTTACCTGGCAGTGATGAAAGCGGTGAAGAAGGCTTACTTCTCTGCTCTCATCGCATCCGCAGATAATCGCCCAGCCACCCAGTTTAGGGTCGCACGCTCCCTCCTGGATCAGGGGATGAGGGGGTACCTTCTGCAGGGGCAGGCCAAGGAGTTTGATCAGCATCTGCTGGATAAGATCGCTTGGATCAGGGCCGGTTTGGACACCAACTGGCTAGAGTCAGACGTGGAGGCGACGACGAGTCTTATCAAGGTTAGCTGGGATGAGTTTGACCCTGTGACTTTAGAATTGGTGGACAGGATTATGCAGAGGCTGAGTGCCACCACCTGTTTATTGGACCCATGCCCCTCCTGGCTGGTTTATGCCGCCCGGGAGGGTACACATGGCTGGCTCCAGGCAGTTACCAATGCATCCTTGCAGGAGGGGTCCTTTCCCCCCCCACACCTTGAAAGAGGCAGTGGTGAGGCCCCTCCTCAAGAAGCCTGCCCTGGACCCAGCCAATTTGAACAACTTTCGTCCCGTCTCCAACCTTCGCTTTGTTGCGAAGGTTGTTGAGAGTGTGGTGGCCCAGCAGCTTCTGGCTTCCCTGGAGGAAGCTGATTACCTAGATCCATATCAATCGGGCTTCAGGCCCAGTTACAGCACGGAGACGGCATTGGTCGCACTGATGGATGATCTCTGGAGGGCTCGGGATAGAGGATGTTCTTCTGTCCTGGTCCTATTAGACCTCTCAGCAGCTTTTGATACCATCAACCATGGTATCTTACTGCGGCATCTTCGGGGATTGGGAGTGGGAGGCACCATGTTACGGTGGTTCTCCTCCTACCTCTTGGGACGCATGCAGTCGGTGTTGGCAGGGGGGCAGAGGTCGACCCCAAGAGCCTTCACTTGTGGGGTGCCCCAGGGATCGGTTTTTTCTCCCCTCCTGTTCAACATCTACATGAAGTTGCTGGGTGAGATCATCCGTGGTTTCGGGGTGAGGTATCATCAATATGCTGATGATACCCAACTCTTCATCTCCACCCCGGACTATCTCAGTGATGCCCTCTCCATGATGTCCCGTTGCCTGGAGGCAGTACGGATCTGGATGGGAAGGAACAGGCTCCAGCTCAACCCAGAGAAGACTGAGTGGCTGTGCCTACCGGCATCTCAGGTTATCCATGAAATTCCATCACTGACCATGGGGGGAAAGGTGTTGCCCTCCGTGGATAGGGCGCACAACTTGGGTGTCCTCCTGGATGCACAGCTAAGTATGGAGGAGCAGGTGAGAGCCGTCGCCAAGGGGGCATTTGCCCAGGTTTGCCTGGTGCATCAGTTGTGCCCCTATTTGGACCGGGATGCCCTATGCATGGTCACCCATGCACTCGTCACTTCCCATCTTGACTACTGCAATGCTCTCTACCTACAGCTGCCCTTGCAGACTATACGGAGGCTTCAACTGGCGCAAAATGTGGCCACGCGGGTAGTGATGGGTGACCCGATACTCCCATGTGACACCCCTCCTGCACAATCTGCATTGGTTGCTGGTTGCCCTCAGTATAAGTTTCAAGGTGCTGGTGTTAGCCTATAAAGCCCTTCATGGCCAGGGTCCAGGGTATTTGCAGGAGCGCCTCCTACCGCCATCAAGATCCAATTGCCCAGTGTGCTCCCACCGACAGGGCCTCCTCAGGGTATTGTCTACCAGACAATGTTGGTTGGCGGTTCCCTGGGGGAGGGCCTTCTCTGTGGGGGTGCCCACTCTTTGTAATCAGCTGCCCCTGGGGTTGCGGTTGGCTCCTGACCTCTGTTCCTTCCGCCGTGATCTTAAAACTTGGCTGTTTGTACAGGCCGGCCTGGATTGAGGTTGGTAGGGGTCTTTTTTAATTAATTAGGTTTTATTGTATTTTAGGGATTTATTTGGATGGCTTTTATATGTTTAACGCCTTGTATTTATGTTTTTGTATTTCGATTCTTTGTGTGAGCCGCTCCGAGTCCCCCCGGAGATGGGGCGGCATACAAATCCAAATAAATAAATAAATAAATTGAAGCTTTTTCATATCCAATAATATACAAAAAGGAACAAACAGTTAGATATGGAAAGATATTGAATGAAAAGGGTGAACTTAAATCTATGCAAGCGTTGGAAGAACAAGGCACAAAATTGAACTGGTTTTCATATTTGCAAATACAATCTAGATTTGATGAAGATATTAAATTAGAAGGTATTTATGATAAGTTGAACTAGATAAAATTTTGATAGGTACTGATGAAAATGTAATTAAAAAACTTTATGGACATTTATTAGAATTTAAACTGGAGGAGGAGCAAGTTAAAGAAACGCTTGGGGAAAAAATTTTGGATATGGGATTGATTTAGAGAAATGGCAAAAATTATGGTCTCAAAATTATAAAATGACAATGTCAACTGCTTATAAAGAAAATCTGTATAAGATGTTTTACAGGTGGTACTTACCCCCGACAAGAATTGTGAGAATGTTTAAGAATAAATTGGATAAAGGTTGGAAATGTCATCAGACACCTAGTTCGTATTACCAAATGTGGTGGACGTGTTGGACGCAAAAAATATTGGACTAAAATCCACACGTGGTTGGAAAAAATGATAAAACAACATATAGACTTTAAACCGGAAATATTTTTATTGGGAATTATACCAGAATTTTATAGTAAAGAGTTAAAATATTTGATTGTAAATGTTTTAACAGCAGCTAGAATTGTATTTGCTAATAATTGGAAAAAATGATAACCTTTTATATGATATGGGGCTTGTTTTATCAATGGTTGGACAAAAAGAATAAGCAATGTAATAGAGTATAATTTTGTAATAGAAGTTTAATAGATTGATACAAAATATAATATAGACATATATAACCATTGGACAAAAGGATAATATAAATTTTAACATAAAAATTAGGAATATCTTGTATTGAATGATGGAATAAATAGCCTAGTCATAGATGTTTAATAACTGATAAATATATAAGCATATGTTAACTTGACAATGTGAAAGTTTATATAAATTGTGAGTGATGACAACAAGAATGATAGCACAAAGGATTTGTAACCAACTGACACACTGTATGAATATAATATGGAAGATGGTATTATGTTCTTATGTTTTGTTTGTATTTGCTTCCCTGGACGTACTCATTCTCCTAACGGGGATATATCTTAACAATCTCTAACGCTTCTGCCAGTATTTCTGTCATTATTTCAACAAGATTTTCACCTTTTCCTTCTTTCACATTTTGAAATCTCAAATAAAATTCTGATTTATCAATTTCCCATCCCAATGGTTCAATCTCTGGTGGTTCAATGAAAGGGCCTTGGTGGCTCAGGCTGTTAAATGCCTGCTCTTAAGATCCAGCTGTCTACAATTACTGTAGGCTCGAATCCCACTAGGCTCAAGGTTGACTCAGCCTTCCATCCTCTCGGGGTAGGTAAATTGAGGACCCAAGATTGTTGTGGGCAATTAGCTGACTTTGTAAAAATGCTGCTTAGTAATAAGCAGGCATATACAATGGAATGAAGGCTATTGCTGAGCACACTGGGTTGTATCCCAAAAAATTGTAAGCCGCCCTGAGTCTTCAGAGAAGGGCAGCATATAAATGTAATTATAAAAAAAAAATCCTGCCCTTCTCAACATCGCTCAATCGAGTATTAATATCTCCAATTTCTTATCTTTTTGTATGTCTTCTTCAATTTTTTTGAATCTGTCTTCATATTTCATCATCATCTGTTGAATATTTTCCACTTTCTCATCTGTCTTTTCAATTTTTTGCTCATTCTGAATTCCTTGCATGATCATCTGCAATGTCACTTCCTTCTCTTTCTCTTTCTCCTGCTGTAACATTGTCTGTATAGATTGTTATCCTCCAGATGGTGAGGAAGTTGGTATTGAAGAAGCTGGGGCTGTTATCTTTCTACCCATCTTGTAATGCTTATCTGTGAAGAAAGAAAGAGAAAGAAGAAAAAAGAAAAAAGGGTGAAAAAAAGAAAGAACAAGGGCAGTTGCCACTCCAAAAAGAAAAAGGGGGAAAAAAATCTTCAGGCACTTGTATACCTTAATCCAATTAGTTGCAATAAGATATTTAAAAAAAAATAGAAAAAAAGCAAGAGAAGATATGGAAAAAGGGATAAAAAGGTTTTTTCTTTTTAAAAAAAGAGGATAAGGGAAGAAAAAAATAAAAATCAAAAAAAAAGAGAAAGAAAAAATAGTCTATGTATTTCTCTTAATAAAAAAAAAAAAAAGCAAAAGTAAGAAATTTACATTCTAGTTCCTGGTTTGAAAAATCAAAATCCAATTTTAAAAAAAGCCCAACTAGAGAGGAAGTAGAAAAGAAGGCAAAAAATAACAAACAATTCTAATGTAAAGCAAGCCTCTGCCACTAAATATCCAAGGCTCTTTGATAAATCAGCCCAAAGTTTCCAGTTCAGTGTTTTCAAGGTCACTTCAATCTTTTTTCTTTCCACTTCAACTCCAGACTCCAGCTATCTATAGTTTCACAGATGAGCACCTGTGTAAACAAACTGCTATGCTCATCCCACTATCTTTTCCAGTGCAAAGCTCAGAGTCCTTGAGTATAACACGAATACATAATCAAGTAAAAGAAAAAAGAAAATGTATCCAAGCCTCTAGGTGGCAGTGCTACTTATTTTCCTTCACTTTCACTTCCCCCTCATACATCCAAAACCAAGAACATAAAAAAGTAAATTCTTTTCTTTAAAAAAATAAATCTCAAATCAGAAATAAGAGTCTTAATCAAAAACAAACTTTCAAGGGGATTGTTAAAAAAGAAATAAAAACAGAAATATAAAATTTAAAAAGGACCAGTCCAGTTCAAAATTAAGAAGCTTTACTGAGTTCAAAATTCCAATAAAAAGGGAAAAGAAAAACTTTCACTTTAACTAGCTTAATCTCTCCACTTAAACTCTTTTCTCTTCACTTTTAATTCCACTTTAAGTCTTTCAGGGTGTTCTCTTCAAGAAATAGTAAGTAAAAGTTCATCTCACCAAACTGACACACTTTCTTTCAACCTCTTCTGTTCCGGAGCTGTCCCAGCTTCACCAGCTTGAATGGCTGCCTCTCCACTACTGGCAAAAAGGGCTTTTCCTGGATCAACCAGGGACTTTGCAATATCCCTGGGATCAGCAGGACCTGCCCTTATTGATCACCGTCTCTACGGGATGGTTTAGGTCCGACAGAACCGAGCAGCAGCTGAGATATCGATGGCGATCTTAGAGAATTAAGATTGCATGTCGTACCGCCGCGACACCAGTTCCCCCTCCTCCTCACACCTACTACACTCATTGAAGGCAGCAAAATCTTCACAAAACTCAACCTCACCCAGGCCTACCAGCAACTCCCCATGGATGATAAGAGAGCTGAGGCCCAGACAATCATCACACACAGGGGCGCCTTCCGGTGCAAACAACTGCAGTTCGGGGTGAGTTTTGCACCCAGACTTTTCTAGAGTCTGATGGAGATGATGCTGCATGGAATCCCTGGAGTCATCCTGTGTGTATTTCAATGACATCCTGATCCCAGCAGCAAACAAACCAGGACTATATGAATAATTGTGGGCAGTACTCAAGAAGTTCCAACAGGCGGGGCTCAAGGTCAAAAAGGAAAAGGACCTGGTAGCCATGGACCAGGTAGAATTCCTTGTATACCTCATCGACACAGCCAGTCTACACCCCACCAAGGAGAAGACTCAGGCAATTAAAGCAGCCCCAACGCCCATGAATAGGACGGAGCTCCAAGCTTTTCTGGGGCTTTTAAACTTCTTCAGTGTGTTCTTCAAACAAAAAGCATCCATCGCAGAACCATTACACAAGCTACTGGACAAGAAAACACCATGGGCCTGGGGTCAGAAGGAAGCAATGGCTTTCAAACAACTCAAAAACTTAATCACATCAGACAGTGTACTGGTCCAGTACAACGAGACCCTACCATTAACACTGACATGTGATGCCTCACCATATGGAATTGGAGCTGTCCTGAGCCACAAATTCCCAGATGGAGAAGAGGCACCCATTGCATTTTTTTTCAAGAACACTATCCGGGACAGAGTGGAATTACAGTCAGCTCAATAAGGAGCTGTTAACTGCTGTCACAGGGATAAAAAGATTCCATGAGTATGTTTATGGGTGAAAATTCGAACTAATAACAGACCACAAACCACTATTGGGCCTCCTCGCAGGAGACTGCAGGCACTGCAAGTTCTGTCCCCATGCATGATTCGGTGGACAGAATTCCTAGCAGCCTATCAATATAAGCTCATACACTGCCTGGGCACAAGCATAAGCCACATAGATGCGCTTAGCAGATGCCTGTTATCTAAACAAGTGGAAGACCCAGCACCAATAGCGACAGTACTGCTAATAGAGACACTACAAACAGGACTGATCATGGCCACCAAGATAGCCAGAAAATCCAAGGAAGACCCAACAATAATAAATGCCTACTATGGGGGAGTCACATAGTGATACCCCACCAACTAAGAGAATCGTTGCTGCAGATGCTACATGAAGGTTACCCTGGGATCGTCCGGATGAAGGCGTTAGCTTGCAGTTACCTGTGGTGGCCATCACTGGACAAAGATATCGAACAGTGGGTGGGCCACTGCAAGCCCTGCCAAGAGACGTGGCCGTCACTCCCCGTCACACTGCCACAAGAATGGGAGACTCCTAGAAGCCCATAGTCCAGGCTACACATCAATTTCTCCAGGCCTGTATATGGGAAATTCTTCTTAATCATCATCGACACATACTTCAAGTGGTTAGAAGTGGCTGTCATGACCACAACAACTACAGACGCCACCACCAATGTGCTACATAGACCGTTCACAACCCTTGGCCTGCCAGATGTGTTGGTCTCCGACAACAGACCACAGTTTACGGCAAGGCCATTCGAGATATTCCTGGCAAACAGGGGCATCTGCCATGCGCTCACCACTCCATTTCACCCTGCAGGAAATGGCCAAGCAGAGAGGATGGTGCATACAGCAAAGGAGGCCCTCACCAGAATGGGGCAAGGAAATATACAAGAAAAGCTAGAGAGATACCTACTAACCCAGCACGTCACCCCATGCATGGCTATGGGCAGGAGCCCGGCGGAACTATTAATGGGGAGAAGACTGAGAACACAGCTGGATAGAGTACACCCCGACTACAGGACAGACGTTCAACAAGGAGAGGACGACAAGGTCAGAAGATTCCAACAAGGTGAAAGGGTGTACGCAAGGAACTATGCCAGAAAACCTATTTGGGTATCCGGACACATACTGGAAGTCATAGGGCCCTGGTTGTATTGTGTGGAACTCGGCAATGGTAAGGTGTGATGCAGACACATCAGTTGCGGAGAGACCCTGAACGACAGACCGATAATGAGTCAGAGGACACAAATCACAGGGGGATGAGGAGAGAGACATGCCTGGGAAGCCAAGTGCAGCGCCTGAGGTGACACCTGTCATGAACGCCCCACCAGTGGGAATCCAGACAGATATACCCAGTGATCCTGAAACAAGACAAGGCAACACCGATGAGAGTAACGAGCAACCCAGGATCCTGGATGATCGAAAGTTGACTCAGAACTGGAAATGACCCGCATATTTAAAGGACTATGACTGTAGCTAATGATAATTAAAGTTCCAGCTGGATGGTGAGGGGTGTTGTGTCTGAGCAGATGCAGACACATAATTGCCCACCGTGACTAGTATGGGAAAACCTGATAAGCTGATTGGGTAACGGCGTGGCAGGCAAACTCTATATAAGGTTGCCCATCAGCCGTTACCATTGTTGTTGTTGTGTTGGTGTTCCAAAGCTTACCAGTAAAGCTTTGTTGCAGATCCCTGGCTCTGGCTCGTCATTCTGGCAATTCAACAGATTAGTAGATTGAATAGTCAATTTGAGTTAAATGACTATCCTATATTTCTTTACCAACACAGCTAGTCTTCAACTTAAAACAATTCATTTAGCAACTGTTTGAAGTCACAATGGCCCTGAAAAAGTGACGTACAACCGATCTTCATATTAACAACCATAACAGCATCCTCACAATCATCAAAATTCAAGTGCATGTATTTATGGCTACTATAGCATCCTAAGGTCAGGTGATCACCATTTGTGATCTTCCTGGGAAGCTTTTTGTTAAGTTTGCATGAAGAGACAGACGCGGAGTGCTTCAAGCTCTTTGTTTATTAGTGACTACAGCTCAGAACGGACCCACTTTGGCTGGGCTGCAGCTGCTACTTATAGCCAGCAGCCACAGTTGCCAGCCAATCAGAGTGCAGGGTTTTCCCGCACTTTTTAAACCAATCATTTCTTACATTTTACAAGAACAGTTCAAACTAAACCAATGACTTTAAACCTGCATACATAACACTTTTCATGAACGAAGTCAATGGGGGAAGCCAGATTCACTTAACAACCATGTGATTCACTTAACACCCACAGTATTTTGCTTAATTGCAATGTCCAAAAAGGTTGTAAAACCAGACAGGCCTCCCTTAACAATTCCCTTGCTTTGCATTGGAAATAACCAGTTGTGGTCATTTAGTCAAGGGCTATCTTATATATGTCTATCTAAAAAATGGTGGTAGTGGTATCATTATTATTTTTTATTATTGACATTTTGATCGGTTCACTGAGCAGAACATCTATTTCTTAAACAGGGTATTTTCAAGCAACCATCTGTGTTAAATCTAATTAGACCTGAGGGATAATTTCTTTTTCACTGCAATGTATTGTTTTCTGTGGCAAAATATGCCTAATTACAGTAAATACAATAATGTCTGCAGTAAATTAAGTTCCACGTTTGGAAGCACAGATGGAATTGTTTGCACTTCTCCCTTCAACAAAAATTGCTGAATTTTCCATAGTGAAAGCAGAGAAACTGAACACTTGGCTTATTTTGAGGCATTCAGCAAGCAGCACTGCTAATTTGCAAGCAAAGGAACTCTGATTGGAGAGTTCACTTGCAATCAGGGGAGTAAGAACCAAGATTTGTTTGCAAGGACTCTACTAATTCATCTTGTAAATTTATACTTCTTTATACTTTACAGAATGCCTTTTGAGGCAATATACAAGTAGTACTAGACTCGTAACTAGTTGCTTACAGGAGATGACATAGTTCAGGGGTGTCACTCGATTTCATTGAGGGCTGCATTAGAGTTGTGTTTGACCTTGTGGGGGACATGGTGAGTGTGACTTGGGTAGGTGTGGCCAGGTCAACATCACTTGTGTCGGGGACACCTATGGTGGCCCAAGTGCTCTGTCAGCGAAAACAGGCTCCCAAGCTCCATTTTCAGCTTCAATGGCCTCCTGTAACCCTCTACCACTGAAAATGGAGCTCAAGAGGGCCGTACGTGACCCTCCTGAGCTCCATTTTTACTGGCAGAGGCACCACAGGCCAGTCTGCTGTTTCCCCTTGCAATCCCACAGGCCAGATCTAAACACCCCGTGGGTCAGATCCAGCCCCTGGGCCTTGAGTTTGACACTCCTGGTATAGTTGAATAGATGTTTTTTTTAATTGGGTACAGGATTTTTCTTGTTTGTCTGTTGGATTGTCTTATTGTTGTGTTATTATTATTGCCATTAGCCATCCACAATTATATTTCACAAGATCAGCAGCCATGTAAATATTTAAAATTAATAAAATAAATATTATAATTCATTCATTCATTCATTAGAAGTCTTCTGTCTTATTCCATGTCTCTGCACAACTATGTGGACATTCCCTTTCTAAGACACAGACAGACAGACAGACAGACAGACAGACAGACAGACATATATATATTGTTCTAAAGCTGAGGGTTATCGAATAAATAGAATTGGGCCTGTATAATACCCAAACCAATCATGTATCTATTTAATGTGTTGCATGAAACTTGCCATTCAGATTTCACTTTAAGACCTTCTACATCAGCTCCCAACCTTTGCGGCTTAGCGACTTAGCGGAGGATGGGGGAGAGGGGAACCAGACCACAGGAACAGGAACAACAGGCTGGCACGCACACACTTGTGCACACAGCTCGACTTGTGCAAGTCAAGCTACATGCATGTGTGCACACGTGCCAGCCTGCCACTCACACAAGTCAAGCCAGCCCATTTCTCATGTGACCCCATTGCAAATAGCGGCCCGAACATTGGGGACCTCTGTTCCAAATCATGGAGGTTGAGAATGCATGAAAGAGGAAGAGAGAAGATAGATGTGCAGCAACTACATATTTCACCCCCTCTGTGTCTTATTTTACTTCTGGAGGAACTTTTTGTCCTCTACAGATCTGATGTTTAGTATTCTTAAAAAGGAAATGCCAAGACAACTCATAAGCAATTGATATCCCCAATTCCTATAGATATGCATTAGAATCACTAGCTTTCTCAGCAGTTACTATCTCTGAGTAATAGTTAAATTGTTGAACAAGCCATAGTGGTTTAAGTCAAAGATAAATAAATCATGGAATCGCATGAGGATCAGGTGCTGGAGGCAATAGAGGATAAACATAGGATAGTAGGGTTAGGGTTAGACCCTGAAGATCTTCTAATCCAACTCCCTGCTCAAGCAGGAAAGAAAGTTATTTTATTCATTAATCAAATTTAAATACCACTCATCTCACTCTCAGAGTGACTCTGGGCAGTTCACAGATTTAAAAAAATATCATGGTCTGACTGCTGAGATTTAAAAATATTTGATTGATTATAACTGGAGACTGCCTATCTGTAATGGTATGCAAGAATAAAATTGGGAAAATGGTGCCAGGGACACTACCTAGGGCAATGGTCCCTAACCTTTCCAGTTTAGCAGACTGCCAAGGAGAGCAGGGGATGGTTCTATGTGGGTGGCAGGTAGGCACATCAGTGCCTGTTGTTTGCACAAATGGAGCTTCGCGCACAAGATGAGCACCTACCATTCTTGCAAGTGGAGCTGGGCGTGTGTCCCCGCTTGCCTGCCGCCTACATGGCCCAGTTCTGAACTGCCCAAGGCCTGGCAGTGGACTGCAGCCCAGGAGTTGGAGACCCCTGGCCTAGCAACAGCATAGTCTGCAGCTAATAATTGACGGGACAAGAAACCAAGAAGAGACCCTCCCTAATTTCTTGGTGTATAAAGGAAACAAAGAGAGAATTGTACTTTCAGCCTTGAAAGACTCTGTTACAATAAGTAGAATTAGCTAATCTGATACTGTTTTCTATCTAGTCCACCTGGTGAGACTGACAATGATGGACTTTTGTGTGATTCAGCTAGTTGCAGTCTTAACCAACACTTTCCACAATGCTCTCAAAAGAGGTCTCCTTTGCCTGCAATGCAAAGCTTGCAAATTCAGGGTTGGAAATATATATATAAAATGCAAATTCTGTCTCAAGCATGCTCTGTTTACATCTTTCCCTGAGGGAATGAATTATTAATCCTTCTCCAGTGCAAACTCATTTTAATGAGTGAAGTTATGGAGTGGAATGTGCCTAAGAATAACCCTGTAAGGATACCTCCAGTGGAGACCCCAAAGAACAATGGTACTATCAGCTGAAATTGCATGTTGTTCCGTTTGTGAGGTAATGGTGTCCTTAAAGGCTGGGTTTACCTACCAGTAACTAGGTTACTTAATGTTAACCTTGATTTGATTGTGTTTATTTGCTTCTTTTCTTTTCCATGGCTGAACCAGTGGTGGGATTCAATTTTTTTTACTATCAGTTCTGTGGGTGTGGCTTGGTGGGCATGGCAGGGGAAGGATACTGTAAATTCTCCAGTCAGAGATGGTATTTGCTGGTTCTCCAAACTACTCAAAATTTCCACTACTGGTTCTCCAGAACTGGTCAGAACCTGCTGAATATCACCTCTGGGCTGAACCTACTGCACATTTCAGTAGCTTGTTAGATATTGTCTACAGTAGGTTGTTACATATTGTCTACACATGGATTAACTAGATAACGAGGGCAAGTTTTTAAGCGAAAAGGTACCAAAAAAGAAAAAAGGCATGGCATTTTAAAATTTGTAACAATGTCACTAGTAGAACAGCAGGTGGCGCTAAAATATCTTGAATATACTGTTTGGGTGTGGAATGTGTGGGGGGGGGGGAGGAATCAGTCACTTCTCTTACTGGATTTGAAGGAACTTTATGATTTCAACATAGTTCTCCTTATCTCCAAACTGATGCTAGGTTGCTCAAGAGCTGCACTACTTCAAGACTAACAGCAAGCATAGCAAAGATGTGTGACTAAAAGTGAAAATGCACTCCTTTTCCCACCAAAATTCTTGGAAAATTCCTCTAAAATTTGGGGAGATTCAGGGAGCTGAAGTGTACACAAGTTGTCAAAGTTGAGAAAGGTTTTTTCTAGGGATGTCAGATTGTTCGCTCCTGTTCTAAAATCCAGTTCCCCATGAAGTCGTTGTGTTTCTGGAGGAGACCATGCTGATGAAACCTGCTGAGCGGGTCAAATTGTGGAAGCAAAGCAGGTTTAAACCAGTAGGTTTTTAGAAGCCAATGTGCTGCAGGAAGCCATGCTTTCTTAAGTAAATGTAATACGGTGCCATTATGTGTTACCCTGATGGAATTGAAGGAATACTGCTTCCTTTCTTTAAAGAAATATTTTACTGGTAGTCCTTGCTTAATGACCAGTTTTTTTAATGATCATTCAAATGTCACAGATCTTTCAGGAGCTTTATGACATGTTTTTGAAATTCCAGTGGCTGCCCTTGGTGATTATGTAATTGAATTTGGGAGCCTGATAAAGGATCCACATTTACAACCATTTGTAGTGACCCTCAATCAGGTAAATGCAATTTATGTTTGTTTGTTTTTTTGCTGGAAACCTGCATTTACTTCCAGTTTTTGGCAAAAAGAAAAAGAAAGCCACCCATTAGGTTAAACAGGTACACTGAATAATTGCTATGTCCACTTAAGAGCTGTGGCATTGGTTTAACAACTGCAGGATTTGCAGTTGCAAAAAGATTATAAAATTCGGTAGTGTCCTGCTTAATGACTACCATGATTTTCAACCATAATTCTGGGTTCAATTATAGTCATAAATTGAGGATTACTGGGAAAAAGAGAAAGATAGCTTTCTTTTTTTTATATAAGAGGTTTTATTTTTCCAAAAACACAAACATAACAAACAAACATGCAACACATAGATCCATATCAATTTCAAGTATGTCGGTCGGTCAAAAATCACAGTGCCTTCCCCTCATTATTCATACTCAATATTACAAAAAGGAAAAACTATCATCATTATTATTAATCCTTTATCATATTATAATCTCTATATTATTTCAACAGTTCTCTCTATCTTTATATTCCCAAAAATATATTACCAAACTTTTTTGTCTAACCATTGATAGAACATATTCCATATCTTATAAAACTGCTTTTCTTCTTGGTCCCTAATTTCAAATGTTAATCTACTCATTTCGGCACAATCCAAAATCTTCTTAATCACTTCCTCCTGCGTAGGTGTCTTGTTATTTCTCCAGTTTTTAGCAAATACAATTCTAGCGGCTGTCAGTACATTAACAATCAAATATTTCAATTCTTTGTTAAATGTCTCTGGTACAATTCCCAACAGAAATATCTCAGGTTTCAAGTCTATATGTTGTTGTGTCATTTTTCCAACCACATGTGGATTTTAGTCCAGTATCTTTTGGCATCAACGCAAGTCCACCACATGTGGTAGTAGGAGCCAGGTATCTGATGACATTTCCAACACTTATCCGATTTATCCTTGAACATTCTTGCAATCCTTCGGGGATAGGTGCCACCTGTAAAACATCTTATACAAATTTTCTTTATATGCAGTTGACATTGTCATTTTATAATTCTGATCCCACAGTGTTTGCCATCTCTCTAGATCTATCCCATAATCGAAA
Organism: Naja naja; assembly: GCA_009733165.1. Taxonomy (NCBI): domain Eukaryota; kingdom Metazoa; phylum Chordata; class Lepidosauria; order Squamata; family Elapidae; genus Naja; species Naja naja. The sequence goes on from CM019155.1 coordinate 21,627,833, forward strand.
TTTTTCCCCAAGCAATCATTGTTTCCTTAACCTGCTCCTCTTCCATTCTAACTTCTAATAGATAACCATAAAGTTTTTAATCATTTTTTCGTTCGTGCCCATCAAGATTTTATCTAATTCAGTTGGTTTTTATAAATCCCTTCAGTCCTAACATCCTCATCATATCTAGATTGTATTTGCAAATATGAAAACCAATTCATTTTATACCTTGTTCTTGTAGTGCTTGCATCGATTTGAGTTCACCCTTTTCATTTAAAATCTCTCCATATCTAACTGTTTGTTCCTTCTTGTATATTATTGCATATGAAAAAGCTTCAATAGTAGATACCCATAATGGAATTTGTATATAATGTTGTTTTCTAGTTTTTTCCCAATTTAAAAATAAAGCTTCTCGAACATAGTGTCTTCTAAAATATCCTTGTTTTTTGTTCCCTTATACCATAAGAAAGCATGCCATCCTAATAATAAATCATGACCCTCTAAAGTTAATAATCTATTATTTCTCAATGTTATCCATTCTTTCACCCACATCAGACTTGCAGCTTGATAATACAATTCCCAGTTTGGTAGTGCAAATCCCCCTCTTGACCTTGCATCTTGTAATAGCTTAAATTTGATTCTTGGCTTTTTGCCCTGCCATATAAATTTGGATGTGATTTTATTTAGATCTTCGAAGTACCCTTTCCCAAGTCTAATTGGGATTGTCTGAAGTAGATATAAGATTCTAAAGATAAAGATAAAGAAAGATAGCTTTCAATGCAGAACAAAATTTGAAACATATTTTAAATTGAAATATCATGATTTTTAGTATTCTAATATCAAAGTGTTAATATTATAGTAACTTTAGTTACAGCAATTAAGAGTTTTCTATTTGCCAATACCTATCATTAAATAAAATTCTTATATTGTTCCAGATAAGCTTTTAAAGTGTTTTCTAGAGTGGAACGGAATTAGTAGTTCCTTGTTATTATCAAGTTTGGCGGTATAATGACTAAAATTGACAAGCAATTTATCTTTAAAGTACATATAATAGATTAAATTCAAATATAATTGATATATGTTGTAATGTATATAATGGTATGATTTATTAATTTTAGTAGACAATATTTAAATATTTAGTTCATTGGTCCACTACAATTTGAACATTTAAAACTTTAACTGGCTGAATCACATTCTTGCTAGTCAAGGGATAGCAAACCATTCTGTATAATCGCTCTATATAAAATGAAAACATTATTCATTTGGGTATTTAAACAATCTCTGTAGCAGAGGTGGTATTCAGCAGGTTCTGACCAGTTCTGGAGAACCAGTAGTGGAAAATTTGAGTAGTTCAGAGAACCTGCAAATACCACCTTTGACTGGAGATTTTACAGTATCCTTCCCCTGCCATGCCCACCAAGCCACACCCACAGAACCAGTAGTAAAAAAAAATTGAATCCCACCATTGCTCTGTAGATAGTCATGTCTTCTACTTTGATAGTGAGCAGGGGAGGGATAATATAACAACTGGTTCACCCAGAGTCAGATTGGCCATCACGGGAGGCTCATCCCGCATGAAAGGGCCACACCTCCCGCGACAGCCAACCTGACCCTGGGCAAACTGGTTGTTAAATTATTTGAATCCCACCACTGAGTTAACCCACAAAAAGGGTCATATAATTCTATTCTTGCAGTTAATACTTCTTAAGATGACCATGGAGTCACCTGACAAAATATAGCTAGAAATCCAGCCTTTTGTCCTTGCTTAGTCAACACAGCTGAATATTCTGCAAATTCAGTTTCACAGTGTGTAGTTATTGGTTTCTGATCCTGGCCTAATTTCTTTTATGATTTGCTTTGCCTTCAATCATCCTAAGCCCTAACAAACAGAAATTAATTTTGTACACAGTACCTGCAGTCTTAAATTAATCATCAGTTAATATCGTTCACCTTCAACTGCACAGCAGAGGCATGTTTAATTAATTATGAACATGCTTTTCATTGCCCTGAGTAATCAATATGAGGTGAAATTCTCCATAAAAGTACAATATCAGAGTGGCTTGAACTCTAATTCAAGTTCCATTCTCGTGACTTGTTCTGTTCTCATGATTTTGTTATTTGTTTAGACGAACAGTTTAGCTGGTCATTTTATTTTTACACTATTTCAGGGGTGTCAAACTCTATTTCATTGAAGGCCGCATTAGGGTTGTGTTTGACCTCAGGGGGCTGTGGGGGGCCGTGGCCAGGGGGCATGGCCAGCTCAATGTTCATTTTCAGCCTCAATGGCCTCCTGCAGCCCTTTGCCAGCAAAAACGGAGCTCAGGAGGGTCACATGTGGCCCTCCCGAGCTCCATTTTTGCTAGCAGAGGCACTGAGGGCCAGTCCTTTGCTGTTTCCAGGGCAGCCCCACAGGCCAGATCTAAGTACCCCGCAGGCCGAATCTGACCCACCGGCCTTGAGTTTGACACCCCTGCACTATTTCATTTAACAAACAAATTCTCTGCAAGATTTCTCCCCAGAAAAATGGTCTACTTGGCACCATTTATGGTCAATGCGTGATTTGGCAAGTAGAGAAAGCACCAACTGTCACTTTCAGCAATCTCTCAGTGATAAGGCAACATGGACCAAAAATAACTAATTGAAGAGAATGCTAGACTGAAGATCTGAGAGGCCCTATTTCACTCTTTTTAGCAAGGCTGGCTGATTTTATGATCCTTAACTGAGGACAGCAGAAGCTCAGTCTAACAATACATGGTTTCACTGCAAGAGCCCAACATCTCCAGGTGTTTCTCATCAAAGATCATGGACCCAGAAACCCCAGCACTGCTTGCTGCCTTTGAAAGTCTTAAGCACTTTAGAGGCCTCTAAAAATTATTACCAAATTGTAATTTTTAATGTGACAGAAAACGAGAAATACACATTAAATGGATGGAGAATTGAATCATGAATCATAAACTTGGTGGAGACAGTTAAACCATCAAACTCAACCTGCTATTATGTGCAGGAATCCAAGTTAAATTAAACCTAAGTTAAAGAGTTATCCCAGGTAGCTGTCTAGCTTCCATCTGAATATATCTAATTTAGGGAGCCCACATACCTAATAATGGTTCCAATACTGAAGTGTTCTTACTGAAAGGAAGCTTTTTCTATTATTCCATCAGAATCTATCCTCTTAAACAACACAGAAGATATTTTCTCTTTGTCCTGTGTTATATTTCTTCGGGTATGTGAAGAATGTTGCCTTGTACCTTCTCAGTATTTTCTTCTGTAAGGCAAAATATTGTTCATTTCCCTAATTTCTCTTCAGAGGACAATTTGTGATGCTCTCATCAGCCTGCTGGCATTTTCTGAACATGTTCCAATTCGAAACCATTTTCAAGTGCACTGCCTGAAACTGGACACAATACTTGAGGTAGAGTCTGAAACATGTGGAATAAAGAATCAGTACCGTTGTCATCCATAAGGAAGCATGTTCAAACATGAACCCAACTCTTCATACATTTACTTTGCAGATAGCAAAGGACAAAGTTTGCATCACAACATTCCTCCCCACTTCTCAATTCAAGGACTACCCTCAGAAAGGAATAAATTGGGGTGAGTATCTAAATACCTTTGAAGGGTATTCCAGAAAAGCAATTTTCTGAGGAAAAAAATTGATTATTTTTTACAAAGGGGAAAGAGAAAAAAGCTTTAAACATAGGTTGATGTTGTATCCTGGAAAGGACAAGCAATTCTGGAGTTAAAGAAGCACTCCATGCAATAGTGGGATTCAAATTTTTTTACTACTGGTTCTGTGGGCATGGCTTGGTGGGCGTGGCTTGGCTTGGTGGGCATGACTTGGTGGGCGTGGCAGGGGAAGGAACTGCAAAATCTCCATTCCCACCCCACTCCAGGGGAAGGATACTGTAAAATTTCCACTTCCTCCCCACTCCTGGGGGAAGGTTACTGCAAAATCCCCATTCCCTCCCCACCCCACTTATCTGCTTTCAAGCTCCATTCTCCTGTGTAGGCCAACAAAAGAAGACTCAGCTGATCAGTTGGGACTCAGGAGGCAGATAATAGATGGGGGCGGGGCCAGTCAGAGGTAGTATTTGCTAGTTCTCCGAACTACTCAAAATTTCCACTACCGGTTCTCCAGAACTGGTCAGAACCTGCTGAATACCACCTCTGACTCCATGTCATTTTAACTAACTTGGATGCCAGCCTAATGATGACAGAAGTTCATCTAGGACAGGGGTCTCCAACCTTGGCAACTTTAAGCTTGGCAAACGTCAACTCCCAGAATTCCGCAGCCAAAGCTGTCTGGGGAATTCTGGGAGTTGACGTTTGCCAGGCTTAAAGTTGCCAAGGTTGGAGACAACTGATCTAGGAGATGGAGAAAATGCAGACAAGAGGGATGTTCTGAGCCATATTTCAGGAAACAACAAATTTCCTTCTTCTCTTCTTATAGCTGTTTTTTTTAAACTTGTCATCTTTCAGATGTATTGCTCCCACCCCCAACATCAACCCTGCTAATAAGAATGATGAGGGTAGCAGTTCAAGGCATATGGTGAATAACATACTGGCAAATTATAACTGTTCTTATCCACTTTTCACCCTCCACAAAAAACACTTGAATGCTTTCATTCAAATCTTGTGTGTTTTTTTATTAACAATCCAAGAGAGCTAAGAAAAATGGATTTAGAACTACATTCCCACTGATTTCAATGGATTCTGTGTTACTATTGGCATTTACAGAGGTTCCTCTGAAATTGACACAACATTTTCCAGTGATTAGTAATTCTCAGGCATTTCAGATAATAATTATGCAAGCTTGGGAATAATGAATTAGAGCCAATAGCATATTAAATTTTCAAAAAAGTAGTTTGGGTAATGTGAATTAGGAACAAGACACCTTCATTTACCTTCATTCATGAGAAACAACACATTTTCAACTTTATGAGATATTCTTGCAATGCACAGGAAAAATTATCCAGTAAATCTGTCAAAGGAAAACTTTACCAACTTCAACTTTTTTTGCCAAAACAATCCTAATTTAACTCATTTGCATAATGGTTTTGTCAAAGGGGCTCATGTAAACACAATCTGGTTCCTAATCTTTTAAGTTGTGCTATCTGTTGAACTTTGGAGATGGAATTTAAAACTGGCTTAGGTACCTCAAGTTACACATCGATGTTCAGCATATCTCTCAACACCAGTCTGTAGCAAACATTCTCCGAAATTGTGATATGAGAAGCAAGATATGATGCTCATTTGCTTGGTGAAAACATAACAATAAGCTATTATTGTTACTTTTGGTCTTTTGTGAGAATCAGTCCATAATGGCCTTTTCAACAAAGTTTTCTTTCAGTCAAGTCTGACTTCTGAGGACATGTCTAGGTCATTTTCTTGGCAACAATGCAGAAGGAGTTGGCTTTGCTATGGTGATCATGATTTAACATATCCAGTGAGCCTGAATAAAAATACAAGTTGTAAAGGAAAATATTTTAAAGCAGTTCTCATTTCTTAAGATAGAAGAACTTTCATCATCAGAAAAGTTATAAGAAAGTTACTCTGGGCATTGTCATGTCTATCAACACCTTCAGAATAAATCTCCAGCACTTTGCTGAACTCAAGATAAAAGTTTTGCAGGTCCAATATGTCGTGCAGAAAGGAAAACAAGTTAAGTCAATGTTTTTATAACTTCACAATTATAAGATATGTGCACTTCAGCCAGCTGGAGAATTCAGGGAGTTGAAATCCACATATGGTAAATTTGCCAGGTTTGAAAAACACTGTGTTAAGTTACTCGCCATAAAACCTAAGAGTTTCAACTTAGGGAGAAAATCAATAAAGGTAAAGGTTCCCCTCACACATACGTGCTAGTCATTTCCGGCTCTAAGGGGCAGTGCTCATCTTTGTTACAAAGCCGAAGAGCCAGCGCTGTCTGAAGATGTCTCTGTGGTCATGTGGCCGGCATGACTAAATGCCGAAGGTGCATGGAGCGCTGTTACCTTCCCACCAAAGTGGTCCTTATTTTTCTACTTGCGTTTTTTGCATGCTCTCAAAGTGCTAGGTTGGCAGAAGCTGGGACAAGTAATGGGAGCTCACTCCGTTACGCAGTGATAGGGATTCGAACTGCCGAACTGCTGACCTTTCTGATGGAAAAGATCAGCGTCTTAGCCACTGAGTCACCACATCAATCAATAAATCAATAAACAGACTCTAATTCATTCCAAGGCCTGGGAGAACAAGTAGAGTTTTAGTCATTTCCTAAATATTGTAGCAGTGAGAACTACACAGATCTTGTGAGGAATATTGTTCTGGGGGTTGATACAGCATCAGAATTAAGGTTCTATAAGCTGACACTGTTTATTCAGTGTCGGGACCTGGAGTGCACCTGCTCTGCCTGAACATACCAGATAGGCAGAGTTTGTGGGAGACAATTAGATTCACATATCAGGCTATGGAAAAATGAATCAACGGTTGGTCATACATGGAAATTAGCCATTCCCCCACCCCCGGCCTTGCAAGCTTCATGTGCTTTCAGTATTGTGAGTGGGAGCTTACAATGGAGCATTTGATTGCTCTTCTGAGGGTGAACTTCATAACACTCTGGTTCTTTTGAAACACTACTGAACGCTTTTCTATTGGGACAGTCTGTGTGCTCAGCATTTGAAGACGTCACAGCCTGTCTTTGGAGCTCCTTGAGACTTTATTGATTTAATCACAGTGGGCAATGATAAAAATCTAATTCCAGCAACTTGATCAGAAATGGGAGAGTTGCTAGATGGCCACAGTGTAGTGTTTAACTGCTGCCAGTTGCTGCAAAGAAGCTCCACCAGCCATTCTTTACATGGCTTTTTATAGTGTTGTTTTAAGTTGTGGTATCCAGCTCTAGTTGGTGTGATAGGATGCCACAATAGTCACGGCTCTATAAAGAAAAGTTATGGTGGGGGAAGATATTGACATAATTCACAATATGTTTTATTGAGTATATCTGTATGTCTCTATCAAACTCACAATAAATTGTATTCTGTCAGTGAGGTCTTAAATTATAACTTGTTCAGTGATGCAAGAACTCGTGAAAGTAAGATAAAATACATCTAAAGTCAGAATGATTCATATTTACCCATAAATATAAAGAAATAGCGTGTCATATGAAACTTATTTGCTCCATTCAGACAGGAAATAAATATCAGCTTATCACAATAACATGTGAGAGGATTTGACCCGCTGTTAGGAAACTCATTAACCTTGAGGAAATAAAGCCATGGAGTGAGGGAGGGGGAATTGGGTGGGTACCCTCTTTGTTCTTGGCAATTCAAGGGGATCCATTGTCTGTTTAAATAGGAAAACTGCTTTGGTGTTTAAAGGGAACATTGATGTAAAAAAAATGAGTTCATTCAGGGTGTTCCGTCTCAATCATCAGAACGTGTTGAATTCCAAGCTGTTTCCCAGAGAATCCATTCTTTAGATATGTTGCTTTAGATGTGACTACGTGAAACAGATATACATTAAATCAAATTGAACTGTGCCGCATGTCCATTTTGCTACACACAACATGCATAGAAAACCTGATGTGGCCTTTAAGACACTGTTTTTCAATTTACAAACTTTTCAGATGACAGACTCCTACACCCAGAATTCCCAGCCAGCAATTCTGGGAGTTGAAGTACACCCATCTTCAAGAGATTGAGAAACACTGTCTTAAGCTTATGAAATTACACCCGTGTATGCTAACTATCATTTGTTGAATAAAAAAACAATTGCCAAGTTACGTATTAAAATGTAAGTCAAACCAGATTATGGTTTGACCTGATATGCAAATGTTATGGCCTGTTCAACAACCATAGTTTCCCCTCCCTGAAGGATTCTGCTTCACCTTGTGACTATTTAATTTTTGAGGAACTAATGCATTAATTGAGCAACCTTATTAATCTTATTTATTTATAATTTTACTCTCATAAAGCTGGCCAACCCAGCATGGACTCTGGATGGCATACAAATTAAAATTTTACAATTCCTAAAAATGAACAAAAGTAAACACAACGATAAATCTAATTACAACAAGGAAACTAGTCTACTTTAGCCAAAACAAACATCACCTAACAGATGGGTACACCCTGACCTATCCCAGAGCTTGGACAAAGGCCAAGTTTTTCAGGACAGTCAGGCAGAGACAAAATGATCTGAACCTCTGAGAGTAAACTATTGCAGAAAACAGATGCCTTGATAGAAAAGGTACACTTCTTAGGTCCAATCAGATGAATTTGGGTGACAGAGGGAGCCCTAAGTGTGCCTGTTATGTCAACACTTGCACAATGGGCACAAATTATGGAAGAGAGGCAGTCCTCATATAGCCAGCCCTTTTGCTGTGATGGGCTTTATATATGAGAACCTTGAACTATATCCAGAAATGCAGTGGTGATCAATGCAATGTTCAATGTGGAAATGGAAGTGTGCCTATAACTGCTCATGCTGTTGCTTTCAGGATCAGTTGTAACTTTCAAGTAATCTTCAAAGAAAGCCCCATGTAGAATCCTATAATTCACACCCAGTGTAATTCAAGGCATGAGTTACTACGATAAGTGATTGTTGGTCCGGGAATGGGTACAGCTGATGTAACTGGATGAAGGCCTTCCTAGTCATAGATAATGTTTGCTCTTGGAGGAGGAGATGTGATATCCCGAAAGGACATACCAATTCTAAACTGAGGTATGCAACTCCATTCAGAACCAAAGATGGAACTCCACAAAAACTATACACCTGACAAGACTTGTCAAGACTGAGTTTCAACTCGTTCTTCTCCACTATCACCATCACCAATACAGATGCAACAGCCTTCAAGCAGCGGGACATGGCCTCCACATTATCACTTGATCACTATGAATTGAGATATGCAGCTGATGATACTTGACCTCACATAAATAGACACCTTCATTAGGAAGTTTCATGTAGATATTAAATGGGAAAAGCAAAATTGTTGAGTCCTGAGGCATCAGTCTGGACCGCTTGTCATCTATCAACACTGACTGAAACCAGCCATGGACAAAGAAAGAGAACCACTACATGCCTTGTCTTTCACCCTGCAAACTATATCAAGCTCAGTGCTATTAAAAGCTGCTGAGAGATCAAAAATCAGCATTAGTGTATTACCTCTGCCTGGCTTTCCAAAGGTCATCAATAAGTGTAATCAAATCCATTTCCATATATGCCCTTTTCTGAAACTCAGTTGAAACTGCTCTAGGTAATCCATCTCCTCCTGGGTCCTCTGGAGCTACACTCCAATCAAGAAGCCAAAAAGTAGCAAGGGAGTGATCTGACCAGGATGAAGACTGATGAAAATCTCTTCCACCTTACGATCATGAGCAACTGTCCTGAGATAAAAACTAGATTAAGTCTACCTCTGTGTGTTGGGCCCTTGATAACTTGGGTCACATTCATGGATCAGTAGCCAGGAGTCTGCATCCCATGAAGCAAGTTAGTTTTCTTCAGAACTATCAGTCTTGGAGACTTCACCACCAACTCAGCCATGGAGTCAAGCAGCTCAGGCAAGAATGTGGCTGAGCAGCCCCTACAACCTCACCTTTGATCACATCCATTTAACTGCTATAGAGGGTTTTTCTTTGGTTCCATCCTTTTTTCTTTCAGTATGATGAACACAGCACATCTAACATTGTACCAACAGTCCTTTCATTTTGTATAAGTTGCCAGCTTTGAATACCCTTAAGTGCATTAAACCCACATTCCAAATAAGTTCATCAAACTTTTTTAGGGGGAGGCAATGACACTGCTTGGTGGTTTCAGAAACTGGTGAGTTTTGACAAAAAGCATCTTATAAGTCGCAACACCGTTCCTCAGCTGGGTGCTCCTATTGAGAAAAGGAAAGCAAAACAAAGGCAGAAGATTTGAACTGATGACCTTTCTTAATATGCCATGTGCCCCTGAAATTAGAACACCACCATCCAGCAACAAGCCAAAACACAGCAGGACTGAACTGGCAAATGGTATAGCAAATGCTATGCTGCTAGAGTTTTCTGCCAGTTGATGGATAGAACAACAACACTTTAGAACTGCAGGGAAAGGATGAAATCCAGCAAGAATCCTGGTGAGAGACAATGATGCATTTTGTTTGGTATTATGTTAATGTGCTTTATGGAACCATAGTCCATAAGTCTTATTTTCTGATTCAGCATGGATGGCGGAATTCTTGCTATGGTGAACTGTAAATAAGTTAAAGATCAAGATACATGTTCTTAAAGATTATTCATATGTATTGTACTGCCTAGCATATGAAGCAGAGGTGGTATTCAGCAGGTTGACCAGTTCTGGAGAACCGGTAGCAAAAATTTTGAATAGTTTGGAGAACCAGAAAATACCACCTCTGACTGGCCCCACCTCCATCTATTCCCAACTGATCGGCTGGGTCTTCTTTTGTTGCCCTGCACAGGAGAACGGAGCTGGAAAGCAGGTTAGTGGGGTGGGGTGGGGAATGGAATTTTGCAGTGTCCTTCCCCTGCCATGCCCACCACACCACACCTACCAAACCACACTACGCCAACCAAGCCACGCCCACAGAACCAGTAGTAAATCCCACCACTGATATGAAGAGATATGTATGGGCAGAGATTAGTATATAAATGTGATTACTATATAACATTTTCAAATATATTTTGAAAGATTTATACACATACTCCTCAACTTACAACCCTTTGTTTAGTGACCATTCGGAGTTACAATGGCACTGAAAAAAGGGACTTATGACTGTTTTTTTACATGACTTGTTGCAGCATTCTGTGGTCACATGATCAAAATTCGGATACTTGGTATGTATTAATGCCAAATACCGGGGTCATATGATCACCTTCTATAACCTTCCAACAAGCAACGTCAAGGAAAAACCCAGTTCGATTAACAATCATGTTACTAACTTAACAACTTCAGTGATTCACTTAACAATTGTGGCAAGAAAGGGGGCAAAACTCTTAATTGTTTTGCTTAGCAACAAAAATGTTGGACTCATTTGTGGCAGTACCTATTCTTTCATTCAAATTCATATGAAGTGTAGATGTTAGGGTCAAAAGGTCAGTGTTTATTCAGGCTATCACTCACAGATTTCTATCCATTTATTCTCCACAGGACATGTGTAATAGGAAGGAAGATGAAGGTGGAGTAGAATAGATATGATGACAGGCTGAGGAAGTGTGGAACATCTGTGGCCATATTAAAATACTAATAATTATCACAGTGAGCATAGAATGTTCTCTAAGAGGGAATGGCAGGTGCTTGACTTAAAACATAATCTGAAAAGCATTTTTGGAACATATTTCAGAATATTGTGCAAGAATCAAATCTGATCAAGAAATATTGTAAAATTGTGGAATATATTAGCCTAATTAGCTACTCTTAAAGTAGACAGAATTCAGGATTCTAAGAACTGAGTTACCAAACGTAAAATCCAAAGGTGTTTAGGTTTTCAGGGGAGCCCTTTATGCCTACATAAGAGCCCCAAAAAATTGACGTAGAATGTTATTATATGACTAATAGTGTCTGTAGGCTTTTTCTGATTCTATTAGAATGGCAAAAGCAGCATTTCTTGGCTTCAGACATAATGCTTTTGCCTGCATTTTATTTAGCACTCGGTGTAATGCAAATGTATTATGCAACTTGTGGTGTATTATTTATTTTAATTGTTTCTTTCAATATGGCTGTTTGGTTAGATCATCATTAAATAAACTATAGCTTTGTGAGATTTATGAACTGGCCATTGACCAGAAAAACATATCTGTTTCTGAGAACAGATGCTTAGAAAGAGGCTGTTGACATCTAAACATGAAAAAATATTTATTTAAATTACAAGTTATATAGTTATTTTCCCATTATTCCAAGAGCTATTGCTGAATGAAGATATTCAATTATCTTTTTTTTCATTTTAGAAGATCTTAGACAAGTGATGTGGCTTTAAACAGCTGTAACCAATCAGAGAACACAATGGTGTGGCCATTGCTTTTTCCCAGACACTATTGTAGGAAGTTAGCACACACCCCTCTCCTAGAAAAATGAAATATCCTAGGAAATATTAAAAAGGCAGAATATTTCCCGTAAAAGGGAAGTAGAAACTCAGAGAGGCAGAAAAGGCACCTTTGTTAATGGGCGGGACATAAAGGCCTGGGCCAGAGTATTGTACATAACTACGGCCTCCACCCATCTCACCACCTGGCCTGGGAAGATTGTATCAGCCAGCACTCAGGTGAAGCCATGTGGTCTAGACAAAGCCTACAAAATTAGCTAAGACCCCTGCCCCTGGGAGTCTGACAACCAGTGAGATACATTTCTTACACAGAAATAGGAAACACTAAGGTGGGACCCAACAGAAGGTATATAACTAAGGGTCTCCCAGCATCTTGCTCCTTCTTTTCCTTCACCCAACATCTTGAAGCATGTGATCATCCTTTTAACTTTGGAGCTCCAAGCCATGTGGTCCTGTCCATCATTAAACCATCTTTCCAAACAGCCTCTGTTATGTATGTAGGTTTGAATGTTATTGGTTTATTTGAACTGTTCTTGTAAAATGTCAAATGGTATTGGTTTAAATAGTGCAGGAAGAAACCCTGCACTCCCATTGGCTGGCAGCTACGGCTGCAGGCTATAAGAGGCAGCCGTAGCCAAGCCAGGACTGGGTCCATGCGAGCTGTAGTCACTAATAAAGTCTTTGCTGGAACTCCTCGCGTCTGACTCTTCATGCAAACTTAACACTGGCGACGAGGGTGGGATTTCCCTGAAGAGAAGACGACGCGACGAACAAGCAACTGAGCGAGATGGCTGCGCTGAACACCCCCCCAGCACCGTTCGATCCGGCGACAGAAGACTGGGAATCGTATGCGGATCGTTTCCACATGTTCCTGGAGGGGACGATCTCGCCGGCATCCCCGAGAGACGGAAGAGGGCGGTCTTTCTCACGCACTGCGGTCCGGCAGTCTTCAAAATGGCGAAGGCGTTGGCGGGAGCAGCAGAGCTGAAGGTAATGGAATGGCCCGATTTAGAAACTTTGAGAGCCCATTCGCCCACAAGTATCGTGCCTCATTAAGAGACACTAATTTTACCGTCGGGATCAAGGGGATAGCGAGAATGTTAATGACTTCGTGGCAAGTTTAAGGACATTGGGGGTGCTTGTGACTTTACCAACTTAGAAGAGGCCATGCTGATCGGTTTGTTTTAGGCCTTAAAGATAAGGTCTTACAAAGCAAACTATTAATGAAACCTAAGATCACGTTTAAAGAGGCCATTGAAGAAGCTGTTTCAGCGGAAGCCACCAAGTCCTCAGCTGCGGCCATGAAAAAGATTAACAAGGCCTCAAGCCAGGCCTCAAGCCATTCTGATGTGGAAAAATCCACAACAGCCCATTGCGAACAAATAGACTCTGATTCAGATGGCAGTGAGGCAGGAGGAGGATTTTTAAACTCAGAATGGAGAAGAAAAGAAAGACTCTGGGAAGAATAGGCAAGGGTTCTATTGCAGAGGCTGTGGGGGGGCCACCCCGCACTGATTGCAAGTTCTTTGACTCCATTTGCCTACGTTGTGAGAAATGGGGTCACATAGCCAGAGTCTGCAAATCATCCAGAACTCCACCAGCTAGGAAGAAATTTCCTGATAGAGACTTTAAGCCCAACAATTTCCTTGAAAAAATGGGGCGAAATTTAGAAGCAAATGGCAAGAATGAAACTCACCAAACAATCACTATTGGTCATTCTTCACCTTTAAAAGCAGAAAAGTACATGTGAAGGTGTTTATTGAAGGAAGGCCTTGCCAAATGGAAGTGGACTCAGGCTCTTATTTATCTATGGTGTCATGGGACACTATCCACAGACTTTTCCCAAAATTCAGAAAAAGCATTTCCAGAAGCAAGCACTGACTCTCAAAGACTACCAAGGAAACAAGATTCCAGTAGTTGGAGCGAGAGATTTCAATGTGCAGTTTAAAGGCCACACCAAGCGTTTGCCCCTGACCATCGTGGACAAGGATCGCCCAAGTTTGCTGGGACTTGAGTGGTTCAAGCCACTTGGCATCGAGGTGACTGGCATCCATCATGTGAGCAGTTCTGACTGGGAAGAGTCCTTGAAGTCTGAGTTTCCAGAGGTCTTCAGCGAAGGACTGGGCAAGTATATGGGGACCCCTATTGCTTTCAGCCTAGACCCCAAGGTGCCCCAATTCGTTTAAAGCCCAGGAGGTTCCCATTTGCTTTAAAGGAAAAAAATGATGCACAATTAGATAAACTCATTGCTCAAGGGGTTTTAGAGCCTACTGACCACTCCAGATGGGAAACACCCATAGTCACACCAGTCAAGGCTGATGGGTCAGTGAGAATCTGTGGTGACTACAAGGGGACACTTAACCATGCGCTGCAGCAGCGCATATCCTGTACCAGTTGTGCATCATCTGCTCCATTCCCTTGGCAGGGGTACAGTATTTGCTAAACTGGACTTGGCTCAGGCATATCAACAATTAACAGTTGATGATGCCACTGCAGAGGCACAAACAATTGTGACCCATAGAGGTGCCTTCAAATGTAAAAGACTACAATTTGGAGTAAGCGTGGCACCTGGCATTTTTCAGAGCCTTATGGAAAGAATGTTGCAAGGACTGCCAGGGTAGTGCCTTATTTTGATGATGTATTAATCTCTGCTGAAAATGACACTCAGCTTCAAGAGAGACTCAGAGAAGTCCTTACCAGATTCAGAAAAGCGGGTTAAAAGTCAAGGAAGACAAATGTACACTCAAAACAGACAGAGTTGAGTTCCTGGGGTATATGATTGACAAGCAGGGCATCCATCCTACTGATGCCAAGGTTAAAGCAATCAATGAAGCCCCTAAACCTCGATGCAAGGCAGATTTGCAAGCCTTCCTTGGACTTATTAACTTTTACCACATGTTTCTACCTCACAAAGCATCTATTGCTGAGCCCTTACATCGCCTACTTGATAAGAATGCTGTTTGGATCTGGGGGGGAAGGAACAGTCAGCATTTAACAGTATTAAGAGACTAATCACATCTGATGCTGTGTTGATACAATTCTCTGAGAATTTACCTGTTGTTCTGACTTGTGATGCATCCCCTTTGGAGTGGGGGGTTTGAGTCACAGGCTTTGGACGGGAAGCCCCAATTGCATTTTACTCTGCACGCTGTCCAAAGCAGAGAGGAATTATAGCCAATTGGACAAGGAGGCTTTAGCAGTTGTTGCAGCTGTTAAGAAATTTCATGAATATCTGTATGGCAGGTCATTCACCATTGTTACAGATCACAAACCTTTACTAGGCATTGTGGCAGGAGACAAACCTACACCTAATATCCTGTCACCAAGAATGCTGAGGTGGACTGAATTTCTTGCAGCCTATTCATACAAACTGATTCACAGGCCTGGCAAGGACATTGGACATGCTGATGCACTGAGTCGTTGCCCACTACCTTGCCACAAGGAGGACTTTGATCTTGAAACTAACACCTTTTTCCTGGAGACCGTTGCTAAGCTTCCAGTCCATGCTGCTGAGATTGCCAAAGAAACTGCCAAAGATGCTGTGTTGGCACCTGTTATGGGCTGGATTAAGAAAGGTTGGCCTCTTCAAGATCTACCTCACCTTGCCCAACCTTTTAAGTCCAGGCAAACTGAATTATCTGTATTAAGAGGATGTATTTTGTGGGGTAACAGGGTGGTTATTCCTGCAAAACTGCAAAGGGAGGTTTTGGAAATGTTACATGAGGGTCATCCTGGGATTGTAAGGATGAAAGGTTTGGCCAGGAGTTATGTATGGTGGCCAGGTATTGACAAAATGGTTGAAAACTGGGTAGCCTTTGTCCCAATTGCCAGGTAGTCAGACCTGCCCCACCTCACGCCCCCACACAGGAATGGGAATGTCCTAGGGGCCCATGGTCTAGAATCCACATTGATTTTGCAGGCCCTACAAGAGGGCACACTTTTCTAGTATAGTAGATGCATACTCCAAATGGCTAGAGGTAATTCCCATGACATCCACTACTACTGAGGCTGTTATCAAGCAGCTCAGAAAATTGTTTGTAACCCATGGGTTACCAGATGTCCTTGTCTCTGACAATGGCCCTCAATTCACATCTAACATTTTTGAATCCTTTCTAGCTCAACAGGGCATCAGACATGCCCTCACTGCCCTGGGCACCCTTGCCAACGGCGGGCTGAACGCATGGTGCGCTTTACCAAAGAGAGCTTCAGCAGCTGGGTCCTGGGGACATCACTGAGAAGCTTGAAAAGCTTCTTAGTGTTCAACACATCACTCTAGCCCATCAAATAACTTATAGCAGAGTTGTTGATGGGCAGGAAACTTAGGTCTTCCCTTGACCGCCTTCATCCCACTTACGCACCCAGCACCACTGGATTCCACTTCCAAAGTTCGTTCTTTTAGTGTGGGAGATTCTGTCTATGCTAGGAACCTTATAGGTGAACCTTTGTGGATTCCTGCTGAAATAACTCACATCACGGGCCCTCGTTCTTACAGGGTACAAACAGAGGATGGCCTCCTCTGGAGCAGGCACATTGACCAACTTAGATCCAGGTTCCCTCAGGAACATCGCCCTGTCTCCCTCTAGGTCCCTCACCTGATGTTTCTTCTAGGGAAGGGGGAACAGGAGGAAAATCAGCAAACAGGAATCAACCCCATGTGTAGCGAGCCATTGCGACAGGAACCATCCCGAACCCTGTCACAATGCCAAGATCCATCCTTAGAAGTGGAGCCATTACACCATCCAATGTCACAATGCCAAGATTCATCCTTAGAAGTGGAAGATTGCACACCACCACCTGACTTGGGTGCTGACATTGGAATGGAGATGGGTTGGGAGGAGAGACCAGATTCTAACAGTCTAACAGGGTCTCCTTTCACAGGAAGTCCCAACAGGGAAATGTCAGCAGACACATTTCCCCTCTCACTGGGTGAGAACGTTAAAACTTCTGAACCACGAAGGTCTCAAGCGTACACGTAAGAGCCCCACCTATTTAAGGGAATACATTAGATAGGTTGGGGTTTGGTATGGACTGAACCTAGTGGGGAGGGGTGTTATGTATGTAGGTTTGAATGTTATTGGTTTATTTGAACTGTTCTTGTAAAATGTCAAATGGTATTGGTTTAAATAGTGCGGGAAGAAACCCTGCACTCCCATTGGCTGGCAGCTACGGCTGCAGGCTATAAGAGGCAGCTGTAGCCAAGCCAGGACTGGGTCCATGCGAGCTGTAGTCACTAATAAAGTCTTTTGCTGGAACTCCTCGCGTCTGACTCTTCATGCAAACTTAACAGCCTCCATGTTTCCAGTGTCTTTTTCCCCACTTGGAACTAAACCCAGAAGGATATTTCTTCCAACACTTTAAAGCAGGGATGCCAAATGGCGTCTTCACAGTAGCGTCACATCACATATTGTGACTTTCCCCCCCTTCGCTAAACCGGGTGTGGGTGTGGCCAGCATGTGACGCTTCCAGCCCGTGGACTGCGAATTTGACAACCCTGCTTTAAAGGAAATAATATGGCTCTCAATGGCAGCTGGCTTTAACCAAGGTGGGAGTTTGTTACCAGCAATAATTAAATAAATGCAGTCTCCACTGATCTATCCTCTGCTATCTCTATCTTCTTTGCCGCTGATTACAGACCTTTTTCCTACCAATTTCAGAATACAGCTGTGCAACCATAGTTCAGATTGCATCTCCCCTCACCCACAACTCTCCCACACCAATGCCAGATCTACTTTCCTAACATAGTTCAGGTTTCAGCATCAGTTCCTAGGTAAACCAGTATTCAATATGTCCTGTCTGCCATAACCATCCCCTGGCTGACATCCCTCTTTCTGGCTTATGTGAAAGAGTTGGTGACATTGTCTCAGTTACCATATGCTGTTTGTGTGCTAACACTATCTCCTCTACTCTGTTTACTATGTAGTGCCTGTAACCTTAGTATAACATTGAACAGGATCACAGGATAGCAGAGAATGAACTTTTCACCTGACTCCCAAATTATCAACTTAAATAATTCAGAAAATGAACTATACTGGATGCTCATATTTCTGAAGCACTGTTGTGTCAGAAGTTATTTTTCCTTTGTCTAAAAGAAACTGCTGCTTGGTTGCCATGATTTAATGAAAGCAACAGATTGTTTCCTGTATGATCAAATGCAGTGCATCAACTCTTAGTGTCTCAACCAAAAGAGAAACAGGTAGAGTCGAACAATCACAATCATTTTTTTTTCAAAGTTCATAACTCTAAGCCAGGAATTGTAAAAGACAGATGCTGCATTTGGATAACATGCTCCAAAATGTTGTGACCTTTTAAAATTAGAATTAGAATTCTTTTATTGGCCAAGTGTGATTGGACACACAAGGAATTTGTCTTGGTGCAAATGCTCTCAGTATACATAAAAGAAAAGATACATTTGTCAAGAGTCAAGAATCATAAAGTACAACACTTAATAATAGCCGTAGGGTACAATAAGCGATCAAATCATTCTAGGAAACAGTCAATATAAATTGTAAGGATACAACTGACAAAATTACAGTCATACAGTCACAAGTGGGATAAGGAGTGATGAGAAGATTAATAGTAATAGTAGTGCAGACTTTGTAAATAGTTGGGCAGTGTTGAGGGAATTATTTGTTTAGCAGAGTGATGGCATTGGGAAAACTAGTTGTTCTAGTGTGCAGTGCTCTATAGCATCGTGATAGCAGTTTATGTCCAGGATGTGAGAGGTCTGTAAATATTTCTAGCCATCTTTTTGGCTTCGTGCAGTTTACAAGCCTTTGACTGAAGGAAGGTTGGTAGTGTTAAGTTTGCATGAAGAGTCAGGCAGAATTCCACAAAGACTTTATGTGACAACAGCTCGAATGGACCCGTCCGGGTAAGGCTACGGCTGCTTCTTATAGCGGCAGCCGTGGCTGCTGCCCAATGGGAGTGCAGGGTTTCTTCCGCTTGCCTATTTAAACCAATACCATTTGACATTTTACAAGACCAATTCAAATAAACCAATAACATTTAAACCTACATACATAACACCCTCCCCACTAGGTTCAGTCCCACCAACAAACCTATCTAATGTATTCCCTTAAATAGGTGGGGCTCTTCGATAATGCGTTGAGACCCGTGGTTCAGAATCTTTATTGTTCTCACCCAGTGAGAGGGAAATGTGTCTGCTGACATTTCCCTGTTAGGACTTCCTGTGAAAGACCCTGTTAGACTGTTAGAATCTGGTCTCTCCTCCCAACCCATCTCCATTCCAATGTCAACACCCAAATCTAGTGATGTACAATCTTCCACTTCTAGGATGGATCTTGGCATTGTGACAGGGTTGGATGGTTCCTGTCGTGACTCTACTTCTAGGATGGATCTTGGCATTGTGACAGGGTTGGGATGGTTCCTGCCTTGTGGCTACACAAAGGGGTTGATTCCTGTTTGCTGATATTCCTCCTGTTCCTCCCCTTCCCCTAGAAGAGACATCAGGTGAGGGACCTAGAGAGAACAGGGAAGCGTGTTCCTGAGTGAACCGGGATCTAAGTTGGTCAATGTGCCTGCTCAGAGGCCATCCTCTGTTTGAACCCTGTAAGAAGAGGGGCAGTGATGTGAGTTATTTCAGCAGGAATCCACAAGGTTCACCTGTAAGGTTCTAGCATAGACAAATCTCCCACACTGAAAGAGCGAACTTTGGAAGTGGAATCCAGTGGTGTATTGGGTGCATAAGTGGGATGAAGTGGTCAAGGGAAGACCTAAGTTTCCTGCCCATGCAACTCTGCTGGGGACAAGTTAGTTGATGGGCTAGGAGTGATGTGCTGAACACTAAGAAGCTTTTCAAGCTTCTCAGAGATGTCCCAGGACCCAGCTGCTGAAGCTTTTCTTTGGTAAAGCGTGCCATCACGTTCAGCCCGGCGTTGAGGGTGCCAAGGGCTGTAAGGGCATGTCTGATGCCCTGTTGAGCTAGAAAGGATTCAAAAATGTTAGGCGTGAATTGAGGCCATTGTCAGAGAACAAGGACATCTGGTAACCCATGGGTTACAAAGAGCTTTGAGCTGCTTGACAGCCTCAGTAGTAGAAGTCATGAGAATAACCTCTAGCCATTTGGGTATGCATCTAATTACTAGAAAGCGTGTGCCCTCTTGTGGGACCTGCAAAATCAATGTGGATTCTAGACCATGGGCCCCTAGGACATTCCCATTCCTGTGTGGGGGTGAGGTGGGGCAGGCCTGACTACCTGGCAGTGGGACAAGATGCAACCCAGTTTTCAACCATTTTGTCAATACCTGGCCACCATACATAACTCCTGGCCAAACCTCATCCTTACAATCCCAGGATGACCCTCATGTAACATTTCAAAACCTCCCTTTGCAGTTTTGCAGGAATAACCACCCTGTTACCCCACAAAATACATCCTCTTAATACAGATAATTCAGTTTGCCTGGATTTGAAAGGTTGAGCAAGTGAGGTAGATCTTGAAGAGGCCAACCTTTCTTAATCCAGCCCATAACAGGTGCCAACACAGCATCTTTGGCAGATTCTCTGGCAATCTCAGCAGCATGGACTGGAAGCTTGCAAATCTCCAGGAAAAAGGTGTGAGTCTCAAGTTCACAGTCCTCCTTGTGAGGTAGTGGGCAGCTCAGTGCATCAGCATGTCAATGTCCTTGCCAGGCCTGTGAATCAGTTTGTAGGAGTAGGCTGCAAGAAATTCAGTCCACCTCAGCATTCTTGGTGACAGGATAATAGGTGAGTTTGTCTCCTGCCACGATGCCAAGCAAGGTTTGTGATCTGTAACAATGGTGAATGACCTCTGCCATACAGATATGAAATTTCTTAACAGCTGCTACAACTGCTAAAGCCTCCTTGTCCATTGGCTGTAGTTCCTCTGCTTTGGACAGCGTCTGAGGAGAATGCAATGGGGCTTCCGGCCATGGGAAGCCTATGTCAAACCCTCCCACTCCAAGGGGATGCATCACAGAACAACAGGTAAATTCTCAGAGAATGAATCAACACAGCATCAGTGATGTCTCTTGTTAAATGCTGACTGTTCCTTGGTAAGCAGCCTTCTTATCAAGTAGCGATAAGGGTTCAGCAATAGATGCTTTGTGAGGTAGAAACATGTGATAAAGTTAATAAGGCCAGGAAGGCTTGCAGATCTGACTTGCAACGAGGTTTAGGGGCTTCCTTGATCGCTTAACTTGGCATCAGTGGGGTGGATGCCCTGTTTATCAATCATGTACCCAGGAATTCAACTCTGTCTGTTTGAGAGTGCATTTGTCTTCCTTGACTTTCAAACCTGCTTTTCTGAATCTGGTAAGGATTCTCTGAGTCTCTCTTGAAGCTGAGTGTCATTTTCAGCAGAGATTAACACATCATCAAAATAAGGCACTACCCAGGCAGTCCTTGCAACATTCTTTCCATAAGACTTTGAAAATGCCAGGTGCCACGCTTACTCCAAATTGTAGTCTTTACATTTGAAGGCACTCTATGAGTCACAATTGTTTGTGCCTCTGCAGTGGCATCATCAACTGTTAATTGTTGATATGCCTGAGCTAAGTCCAGTTTAGCAAATACTGCCCTGCCAAGGGAATGGAGCAGATGATGCACAACAGGTACAGGGTATCGCTCTGCTGCAGCGCATGGTTAAGTGTCCCCTTGTAGTCACCACAGATTCTCACTGACCCATCAGCCTTGACTGGTGTGACTATGGTGTTTCCCATCTGGAGTGGTCAGTAGGTTCCAAAACCCCTGGCATGAGCTTGATCTAATTGTGCATCAATTTTTCCTTTAAACAAATGGAACCCTCTGGGCTTTAAACGAATTGGGGCACCTTGGGGTCTAAACTGAAAGCAATAGGGGTCCCCATATACTTGCCCAGTCCTTCGCTGAAGACCTCTGGAAACTCAGACTTCAAGGACTCTTCCCAGTCAGAACTGCTCACGTGATGGATGCCAGTCACCTCGATGCCAAGTGGCTTGAACCACTCAAGTCCCAGCAACTTGATCCTTGTCCACGATGGTCAGTGGCAAACGTTTGGTGTGGCCTTTAAACTGCGTTGAATTCCCTCCTCCAACTACTGGAATCTTGTTCCCTGGTAGTCTTTGAGGGTCAGTGCTTGCTTCTGGAAATGTTTTTCTGAATTCTTGGAAAGAGTCTGTGTATAGTGTCCCATGACACCATAGATAAATAAGAGCCTGAGTCCACTTCCATGGCACGGTCTCCTTCAATAAACACCTTCACATGTACTTTTCTGCTATTTAAATGTGAAGACTGACCAATGGATATTGTTTGGTGAGTTTCACTCTTGCCATTTGCTTTTGGATTTAGCCCCATTTTTCCAATTAAATTGTTGGGCTTAAAATCTTCCTCAGGAAATTTCTTCCTGAATGGTGGAGTTCTGGATGATTTGCAGACTCTGGCTATATGGCCCGCTTCTCCTAGCGTAGGCAAATGGAGTCAAAGAACTTGCATTCAGTCGGGGTGGCCCCCACAGCCTCTGCAAACGAATCCTTGCCTGTTTTTCTCAGAGTCTTTTCTTTTCTTCTCCATTCTGAGCTTAAAAATCCCCTCTTCTTCCTCACTGCTATCCGAATCAGAGTCTATTTGTTTGCAATGAGTTGTTGAGGATTTTTCCCCATCAGAATGGCTTGAGGCCTGGCTCGAGCCTTGTTAATCTTTTCATGGCCGCAGCTGAGGACTTGGTGGCTTCTGCTGAAACAGCCTCTTCAATAGCCTCTTTAAGCGTGATTTTGGTTTCATTAACAGTTTGCTTTGTAAGATCTTATCTTTAAGGCCCAAAACAAACCGACGCATGGCCTCTTCTACGTTGGTAAAGTCACAAGCACCCCCAATGTCCCTTAAGCTTGCCACGAAGTCATTAACACTCTCGCTATCCCTTGATCCCGACGGTAAAATTCGTGTCTCTTAATGAGGCGATACTTGTAATGGGCTCTTAAAAGTCTTTCTAATTCGGCCATTCTATTACCTTCAATTCTGCTGCTCCCGCCAACGCCATGCCATTTTGAAGACTGCGGACCGCGGTGTGTGAAAGACGCCCTCTTCCGTCTCGGGGATGCCGGCGAGATCGTTCCCTTCCAGGAACATGTGGAACCGGTCTGCATCACGATTCCCAGTCTTCCGTCGCCGGATCGAGCGTGCTGCTGGGGTGTTCAGCGCAGCCATCTCGCTCAGTTGCTTGTTCGTCAGCGTCGTCTTCTCTTCAGGGAAATCCCACCTTCCGCCAGTGTTAAGTTTGCATGAAGAGTCAGACGCGAGGAATTCCAGCAAAAGACTTTATTAATGACAACAGCTCGAATGGACCCGTCCGGGTAAGGCTACGGCTGCTTCTTATAGCCGCAGCCGTAGCTAGCCAATGGGAGTGCAGGGTTTCTTCCCGCACTATTTAAACCAATACCATTTGACATTTTACAAGACCAATTCAAATAAACCAATAACATTTAAACCTACATACATAACAGGTAGTAATTGTTTTTTCTGCAGTCCTAATTATCCTCTGAAGTCTGTGTCTGTCCTGTTGGGTTGCAGAACCAAACCAGATAGTTATAGAGGTGCAGATGATAGACTCAATAATTCCTCTGTAGAATGTATCAGCGGCTCCTTGGGCAGTTTGAAATCATAATTTTATTAGAAATTTTTTGAAATATTTAAAAGATAAGCATGAGAAATAGAAAAAAAATTAACAAAAAAGGAAAGAGAAAATACCGTAAATAAAAGAAAAATATTTTAATAAGTTATTTCTTAAGGCAATTCTTCCTTAAGAAGACTCAGATGCCTATAATGCTTGAAGTTTGAAGAACAAAGAGGGTGAACTTGATTAAAGTCAGCATAGGTTTTCAAAATCAGAACATGCCAGACAAACCTTATTGCTTTCTTTGACAAAGTGGCTAAAATAGTGGATAAGGGAAATGCTGTGGACATAGTTTTCTTAGACTTCAGTAAGGCATTTAAATAGTAGACCGCAGCCTACTTCTTAGTAATATAGAACAATGTGGGATAGACAGTACAACCACCAGATTGATTCACAATTGGCTGACCAACCACACTCAGCAAGTAGTCCTCAATGGAATTACATGTAATTGGAGGGAAACATGTAGCGGGGTACCTCAAAGTTTTGTCTTAGGCCCAATACTCTTTAACATCTTTATAAACAAATTATATGAGAGGATAAAGAGTGGAACTCATTACATTTGCAGATGACACCAAGATGGGATCAGGGATCAGTGTTCAAATCTCTCAAGATCCTTCTCAATCTTGAGTCTATCATTTAAAGCAGGGGTGTCAAACTTGATTTTATGGAGGGCCGCATCAGGGTTGTGTTTGCCCTTGGGTGCCAGGTGGGCATGGTCAGGGTATAGCCAGTTCGACATCACTTGTATCGTGGGTGCCTGTGGTGGCCCTAGCTCTCTGCCAGCGAAAACGGAGCTCGGGAGGCTGCGATGGCTTCCTGCAACCCTCTACCAGTGAAAAAGCGGCCTCTGTTTTTGCTGGCAGAGGGATTCAGGAGAACATCACAGCCTCCTGAGCTCCATTTTTGCTGGCATAGGCCCCACAGGCTGATCCTTTGCTGTTTTCAGAGCAGCCCCGCGGGCCAGATTTAACCACCTCGCGAGCTGAATTCGGCCTGTGGGCCTTGAGTTTGATTTAAAGCATTAGCTATTCTCCCCAACGCTTTAAATGATAGACTCAAGATTGAGAAGGACCTTGAGAGACTTGAACACTGATCCCTATCCAACAAAGTGTAACTCAATAGTGAGAAGTAAGGTCCTACATTTAGGCAAGAAAAACCAAATGCACAGGTAAATAATAGGTAGTACTGGCAATTATGAGTGAGATATAGGTCTCCTGGTAGACCATCACTTACCAATGAGCAGCAAGGTACTGCAGCTATCAAACAAGCCAGCACAGTCATAGATTAACAGAGAGATAGTTTCAAGACCATGTGAAGTGATCTAGTACTTTATCCTGCATTGCACTGTGAGACCACACTTGGAATACTACATCCACTTCTGGTCACCACGATACGAAAAAGATGTTGAGACCTTAGAAATAATGCAGAGAAGAGCAGCAAAGGTGATAAGGGTCTGGTGGCTAAACCATATGATGAATGATTGAAGGAATTAGACATGTTTAGTCTAACAAAGACAAGGCTAGTGATGATATGATAGCAGTCTTCCAGTACTTGAGGGGCTATCACAGAGAAGTGGGAATCAACTTATTCTCCAAATACCTGAAGGCAGGACAAGAAGTAGCAGGTGAAAGATTATTAAAGAGAGATTCAACCTAGAACTAAGGAGACATTTCCTTACAGTAAGAAAAATTAATCAGTAGAACAGCTTGCCTCTAGAAGTTTTGGGTGCTCCAGCGCAGGAGGTTTACAAGAAGAGGCTGAATAGCTATTTGTCCAGAATGGTATAGGATCTCCTACCATTGGCATATGGTTAGACTAGAAGACCTCCAAGCAGAGGTGGTATTCAGCAGGTTCTGACCAGTTCTGGAAAACCGGTAGCAGAAATTTTGAGTTGTTCAGAGAACCGGCAAATACCCCCTCTGACTGGAGATTTTACAGTATCCTTCCCCTGCCACGCCCACCAAGCCACGTACACAGAACTGGTAGTAAAAAAAAAATGAATCCCACCACTGCCTCCAAGGACACTTCAGAAACCATTGGGTCATTTTTATTTGTTTTCATCAAAAGTCCATAAAGGATTTCCAGTATTTTAGAGATGGCTTCACTGGTTGAGTGAACTACGCTGGGGAGGGGGAGGGGGAGAAAGTACATGTAAAACACAGGAATAGAGCAAACAATTTTGAAATTACTTGGAGGGACGAGTTAAAAATAAAATAAATGCAAGACTCTAAAGCTACAATAGTTATGGAACATGAATGCATTACATCGTTGAAAGGCCAAATGAATATGCCTTTAACCTCAGGATATGAATATACAAAACTGCAAAGCCAGGTGTGACACTTTGAAGGCTCCAGGGGGAATACCTAGGCAGAAGCAGGTGTGCAGATGAAAGACTTTGTTTTCCTACTAAAGGGCAGAAAGAGAATCGAGCAGTGAACAGGAAAATGCTTAGAGTTAAATTTAGGATCAAGAATCTGACTAAAGAATTAACATTATCTACCAAGATTGGAAACCATGGTTGTCTATACAGATTTTTTTTAAAAAAAAAAATAATGCTGTAACTTTAGAATATTTAATTATTATATTTAGAACCAGCCTAGTGTTGTAGCTATGGTATCAGGCTATGAAGTAGGAGACTCTGAGTTCTCATCTCATAGTTATTGTTGATAATAGGAGGAAGAAGGAGTATTAGATATGTTTGCTTGGTTATTTATAAAAATAATAAAGGCAGGATATACATAATCTTTTTTTAAAAGCCTTCCATTTATTCTTTTTTAAAATATGTGTTCCAAGATTTTTTTGTTTTCTTTAAATATACTTTTATCAAAAGTTTTTTTTTCTTAAATACAAATAGAAATAAAGACAATGGAGAAAGGAAAAAGAAAAGGTATACAGGAGATAGATTGAGGCTAAGGGGAAAATTAAAAAAACAAAGCATTAATTTCTGATTTTCTTTGGTGCAGTTAGATACATAATAGTTATTGTATCAGCTTTTTAATTATATCAAATAATCACTACCGTGTTTCCCCGAAAATAAGACCTACCCCGAAAATAAGACCTACCCCAAAAATAAGACCTAGTGTGTTTTGGGAGCCAAAAATATATAAGACAGTGTCTTATTTTCGGGAAAACACGGTATGCGATTTGTTCGTGGTTTCGTACATGAATAAATGTACATTGTTCTACATGAATATGGTAAGTGTTTTTTTTTCATTAAAAAAAAATATATAAGACCTACCCCGAAAATAAGACCTAGCGTGTTTTTGGGAGCCAAAAAATATATAAGACAGTGTCTTATTTTCGGGGAAACATGGTACTAGCCATTTCTATATTAGTATGCCGATTAATTGTCAAAACCCAAAGTCAAAATTTCGTATTTTTCTCTTTCATGCCGAAAGCTCAGGAGTAGCTTCCAAGTAATCGCAAAATTATTTATATTTTTGTCCCTGATTGGTGCAGTCAACTTCACCATTTCAATCAACTCCATTATCTTTTCAATCCATTCCTCCATTGTGGGAGTTTATGCTTCTTTCCATTTCTGGGGATATAGAATTCTTGCAGCTGTCAACATGTACAGCAGCTAAGTTACAAATCCCCACCCCCATTTTTTTATCTAATTATCCTAGAAGTAAATTCTGGTTTGCATTGTAAAACCATTTTTAAAATTTTCTGAATTAAACCATGGATTTGTATCCAACACTTCTTTGCCTTGTTATGTCTCTACCACGTGATAGAAAGTACCTTCCTTACCCTTGCATTTCCAGAAAACATTTGAAACACATTTCTACATCTTTCACAGTTTATTTGGCATTAAATACCACCAGTACATCATTTTGTAGAAATTCTCTTTAAGATTATAATTCAACAATAATTTTAGTCCTTTAATTCACATGTTTCCACATCCCCTAACATTATATTATAATCAAAATTTCTTGGCCACTGAATCATACAATGTTTAACATATCCACTTTCTAGGTTTAATTGTTACATCATTTATAAGCCGTAACTATCAGATGTTCATTTTCAATTCATTTTAGCAGCTTCAAAACTATACTTTTTTTGTTCAAAGTAAAAAAAAAATCAACCGTAGATCGATAAACCAGTGACATGTATGACCTTATAGCTTCAAATATTTTTTTTTAAATCTGAGAATGGGTTCACCTTGAATAAAGGATATTATTTCACTATAAACCAACCAATTACAGCTCAGTGTCATTTCCTTTCTAAAAAGGGGTGAGAAGCAAAGAGGTATTTGAGGGGGGGACCCTTTTATTCCAAACTCTATAATTTATTTTATTATTTATATTTGTGAATTGCAGATAAAATTATTTTAGATTTTTAAAAGATGTATACGGTCTAATAGTTTTTGTATATTCTTTTGAAATATATTTCAGCCTTCCAATTTAAGTGAGGTCAATAGAAAAAGATTCTCCTGCTTTATTATAAGACATAATTGAAACTTGAAAGTCTGTTTCTCTCTGTCCTCTTTTATGCTACCAAAATTAAGGTGATTTTTTTTCTCTTGTTTGCTTTCCTATAAACTAGGGGGTCGCAGCATAGCCTGATGCTCCATTCAAATGACACTTTGTTCAGGGGTGTCAAACTTGCGTCGTCACAGCGTCATCACATGACTTTCCCCCCCTTCACTAAACCGGGCATGGGCGTGGCCAGCACGTGATGTATCCAGCCTACAGGCTGCGAGTTTGACTCCCTGCTTATATTCTTTCCAGAATATCAATAGACCTTAAAAGAAAAAAAAAACAAGGTTATGGGCTTTTGCCAAAAGTCCAAAACTCTATTTATGGAGCACTAATAGCCATAAAATAGAACAATAAAATAAAATAGAATAAAATAGAACAAGTGACTAGCTTTAAGTACTCAGGAGTAGTCATGCTTTTCACTGGCTCAAGGGAGGCTACTGTGAATATCTTCCCACTACCAGGTAAAATATCTGGCAAAGACATCCTTAAGTTTTTCTGATCCAAGATATTATGTTTCAGCTGCACTTAAACTATTTTAGGCTAAGCTACTAGGGCAGTTTCTTTATGGGACTTCAGCTGCCCCCCCCACAATTCTGCTTCATTTTTCACCTCCCTGAAGAGGGTATAATCCAAATTCATAAGACCAGTTTTCCAGATACTCGCTGTGTCTCAAACGCACATCTACTGTATGACTGGAGACAAGTATGATAAAAGTTGACTCAAGAGTGTGGGTGACTTCTATGAACCTTTGGTTGAAGCTTAACTTGTATCCTCAAAGCTTGGCACCATTAATTCTTCAGGGCAATTTTCAATCCACATGGATCAAAGCTGTTACATCTAATATTTTAAATCAAGGCTAACCTCAATCCTCAATTCTTAATATGGAATATGATCAGGTGACATTAACCCTGAAACAAAGAATAAAAGATATAGGGATGTAAGCAAACCTGTAGGAAGACTACACCTGTCCTATCATTAGTACCTGACAGATATATTGTCATTGCTCCAAGTACCTTACACAGCTAGAAACATCCAGCTATTGGAAAGCTTTCTCTCTTGCCCAATGCCATGCTCTTCCTTGCCCATCTATTACTGGATGGTACGTAATTATAAATAGGTGCCATTGGCTGATAGGTTTTGCCAAAGTCATGGTGGCGCAGTGGTTAGAATGCAGTACTGCAAGCTACTTCTGCTGGCTGCCAGCTGCCAGCATTTCAGCAGTTTGATTCTTACCAGTTCCAGGTTGACTTAGCCTTCTATCCTTCCAAGATTGGTAAAATGAGGACCCAGATTGTTGGGGGAAATATGCTGACTCTGTAAACTGCCTAGAGAGGCAGTGAAGCGGTATATAAATCTAAGTGCTATTGCTATTGTTATGATTCTGCTCTTCTTTGTGCTCTTGTTACAGAGGCATCTGAACCAGATTCATACTACCTCTGATTAATACATATCATAATTTTTCTAATCACCAAGTTCTGCCTATTCCCAGATGCTGTTCATAAATGAAGTACCCCTTGTTGCAGAACATGTATCCATCCAACCCTGATGGGCCAATATCCCACAAGGCATTTTTTGTAACTATAATTTATTTTAATTTTAGATACCGTATTACTTTGCAATAGTAGTAGTTTTAGATAGTATTACTTTGTTATAATTTGGTATATCATATTTAATACAATTTTAATGCTTATATTTTAATTAATATAGGCTACATCTTGAACCTCACTTATTGATATTAGATTGTTTTACAAACTTATGTTAACTCTGTCCTAAACTTTATTTTACTCATCAGCTGTACTTGTGTATTGCTGCATTTCATTCAGCTGAATTGAATTGCTCTCCTGTGCTGCAAACTCTGGATTATAATATATCAGAGCTCCTTCAAGTTTCTCCTTAATGGTTCTTTTATACCAAAGTCATCTCTAAATTCCTTAACAAGTATCGAGTGTTGATGATGGTGACAGAATCATTCTTGATTTAAAAGAGAGAATGCACACTTTTTTATGATGAGCATAAGCTTTGATCAATTAATGTTATCATTGCATTGCATGGAGCCAATGCTTCATGAAAGCACATTAGTGACTCTGAAGAATATAGGTTTACCTATATGGTTACTCCTGGAATATATTCATTTATAATTTAAATGGATAAGACTGTCCAAAAATCCAGAGATACTGCTGGTATTTAGCATTCCTGTGACTGCAAACTGCACAATAACAAATAGGTATGCACTTATTTAATGGAAGTTTTTCTAGGCAAAGCAAGAATATAGGGTAAACGCCAATTGGAATCAGGCTTATCCTGATATGCTAGTTTATAAAAGCAAGTACTGAACCCACACCCTGAAAACAAAAACCAGTGAGTCAATAATCTTATTTTATTAATTTCACTCTGACTGTGATTGGATCCCAATCTACTCTATGATTTTTTTCAGAATAATTTTTCCTATTTTAATAACTTCTCCCTGTATAGGAATCACTGACATTCCATAAATGTCACATTACCCTTTTGCAAGTCAAAACTCTTCAAAAATTTAATAATTGGTTTACAGCAGGGAGGCTTATAATGAGAAAAATTGCTCACAATGTTGTTCACTAAAAGAGGCATGGTTTCACACTAATTAGACGTTCTAATGAGAAAAAAGAATATGAAGTACTTTCATTTACAATATACCCAAAGCATTGTTTTCCTCTACACAATCTAGAACAGTATTTTTTAACCATGGCAACTTTTTGAAAACTTCACAACCAGAATTCCCCAGGTAGCTTGCACTTTAGCTGCACTATCTTGTCAATTTTCAAACAGCTTTGCTAGTATTTCATCATCCTGTAGCTTAGTTATTAATAGCATTTTCAATCTTGACAACTTTAAGATGTGCAGACTTCAATAACCACAATTCCCTAGCTCGCACATATTTTAACTGCACTATCTTGTCAGCTTTTAAACAGTTCTGCTAGTATTTCATCATCTTTCAGCTTAATTATTTCATTTCCCTTTCCAGAATGTCTGGCCCTAGCAAAGAATCATCATGTTTGCATATGTTTTTATTTTAATATTTTTATATAAATCTCGAGTAAATTTTCTTTGTATCTTTTTATTCCTTTGTCTTTTCTTGTACCCATCTTTGCATAAAAGGTTCCCCTGATTTCTGATTAAAAAAAACTCTTGTCATCTTCAATTTTTGTAGGCTACTGACCTACAAAGAAACCTCATTAACTCAGCTGTTTGCAAAATGAAAAGAGACAATTCTCTCAGGCTATGGCTTGACTCACAGATTTAATTAAGACATAATCTAGTTTCTTTGGATTTGTTCAGTTTCTTTCATGAACTTCTCCCTTTAAGTTGTAACCCAGCATATAACATTTCACAAACACTGTGAACACAGCTGGTTGTGGTTAATAGACAGTCATGTTTGAACAAAATATAGTTTTTGGAAATAGGGAGGGATGGGAATAAAGATTTCACAAAATGATTCTTGGCATGCATTTTTTCACTTTTGAACCTTAAATGCAAAATTATTCCTTGTTGCAAGTTCATAATTCTCAAAATTAGATTTTTCCATTATTGTAACGTTAATATATGTGCACTACATCTCCCAGAATTCCCCAGCCAGCATGCCCAGGGTCCATAGATCTTAAAGTTGCCAGGGTTGAGAAACATGGCTCAAAAAGAACAGCTTTTTTTTTCATGATCTTGTTGTATTATTTGAGGTGCGCATGTAGTACCATGTCTAATTCATGGATAATATTATGCTGTAATTTAATATGAAACAACATAATGAACAAATGATGGTCTTTTAATTTTTTTGCAAATCAAACAAGGTTGCTCCATTCATATCTCAGCATAGCAGACCCTGATTGCTGGTTTAGAAATGAAAGACTCTTTTAATGTTAAGTGAAAAACCAGTTCCTAGTTTTTTAAATAATTTTTTCAATACTTAAAACATAGATTTCACTTTTCAGGAGTGAAATACATGAAGGATTCATGATGTGCCAAAAATAAACAAGGAAAAACATCCCTAGATGGTCAGTTCTTGTGATGGGAAATGAGTATCAAATGATATGGGGTTAGATTAGCAGCTACCAGGGGTGGGCTGCTGGGAGTTTGCAGGGGTTCGGGAGAGCCCCTAGCTAAGATTCTGTGCAGTTCAGAGAATCCCCAAATCCAATTCCTGGCTGGCCCAATTGTTCTTTCCTCCGAGTAATCCTTCGTGCATGTGCACTTGGCACAGGCTCCTCAGGAACCTCCTCGTCACTGCTGCCAGCCCCCACAATCTCTGAAGGCAGCAGTCCACTCCCTGATGGTCCCAGCCCCTCATCAGAATCCACACTCTCCTCAGCCATCTGCACCTGCTGCCAGCTAACCTCAATAGATTTATGATGGTTGCAGTGTCTGGGGTCATATGATAATCTTTTGAGACCTTCTTACAAGCAAAGCCAGATTCACTTAACAACTGTGTTACTTACTTAATACCTGCAGTGATTCATGTTAAGTTTGCATGGAGAGACAAGACGCAGAGTGCTTCAGCTCTTTTTTATTGTGACTTTCAGCTCAGAACAGTCCCGAATGGCTCAGCCGCGGCAGCTATTTATAGCCGGCTGCCGCGGCTGACAGCCAATCAGAATGCAGGGTTTTCCCGCACTTTTACAACCAATGATTTCAAACATTTTACAACAACAACCAATCATTTCAAACTCTGCATACATAACACCTCCCACTAGGTTTGGTCCATACTCAAACCCCATCTATCTAATATACTTGTAAATAGGTGGGGCTCTTACGGGCATGGAGACCTGTGGTTCAGGTGTTTTGGAATCTCACTCTTGTGAGGAAGGAAATGTATCTGCCAACATTCCCTTATTAGGATTTCTTGTACTGGTAGAACCTGTTTGGTTACTACAACCTGGTCTCTCCTCCCAATCTATTTCCAACCCAGTGTTATCCTCTAAGTCTGGTAATGATGTGCAATCCTCCATTTGTAAAAATGGTTGTTGGGACTGTGACAGGGTTTGGGATGGTTCCTGTCGTGTTAGCTCGTTACACATGGGGTTGATTCTTACTTGCTCATTACCTCCATTATCTCCCCTTCCCCTAGAAAAGGCTGTGGGGATGAAGTCCAGAGAGGAGCAAGGGCGATGCTCCAGAGGCAGTCTGGACCGTAACTGGTCTATGTGCCTACTCCACAAGGCACCATCCTCAGTTTGAACCCTGTAAGACCTGGGGCCTGTAACCTGGGTTATCTCTGCAGGAATCCACAATGGTTCACCTACAAGGTTTTAGCATAAACAAAATCACCCACGGAGAATTGGCGAGTTTTGCTAGTGGAATCTAATGGTGCGTTGTGCGTGTGGGGTGAAGGCGGTCCAGGGTAGACCTGAGTTTTCTACCCATCAAAAGCTCGGCTGGAGTTAAATTAGTGGATGGGTTAGGAGTGATGTGTTGGATACTGAGTAGTTTTCAACTTTCTCAGTGATGTCCCCTGGACCCAATTGTTGGAGTTTCTTTTAGTAAAATGTACCATGCGTTCAGCCCGCCGTTAGTCAAAGGATGCCCAGGGGCTGTAAGGGCTTGTCTGATACCCTGTTGTGCTAGATATGATTCAAAAAGGTTGGCAGTAAATTGAGGACCATTGTCAGAAACAAGCACATCAGGTAGGCCATATGTTACAAAAGTTTCTTAAGCTGTTTGATAACAGCCTCAGCTGTGGTGGATGACATGGGAATAACCTCTAACCATCTGGAGTATGCATCTACCACAATGAGAAAGGTGTGGCCTCTGGTAGGGCCAGCAAAATCAATATGAATCCTGGACCAGGGCCCCTAGGACATTCCCATTCCTGTGGGGCGATAGGTGGGCAGGCCTTGTTTCCTGACAGTTTGGACAGGATGCAACCCAGTTTTCAACCATTTTCTAATACCTGGCCACCATACATCTGACAATACCGGTGACCCTCATGTAACATTTCCAAGACCTCTTTTTGAAGTTTTGCAGGAATAACCACTCTGTTACCCCACAGAATACATCCCCTTAAGACAGATAATTCAGTTTGTCTAGATTTCAAAGGTTGGGAAACCTGAGGTAGATCTTGAAGTGGCCAACCATTTTTAACCCAGCCTACAACAGGAGCCAATAAAGTGTCTTTGGCAGTTTTTCTAGCAATTTCAGCAGCATGGACTGGAAGCTTGGCAACAGTTTCTAGAAAAAAGGTGTAAGTTTCAGGAGCAGGGTCCTCAGTGCATAAAGGAAGTGGGCAGCGACTCAAAGCATCTGCATGCCCAATGTCTTTTCCAGGTCTATGGATAAATTTATATGAATAAGCAGCAAGGAATTCAGTCCATCTCAGCATTCTGGGTGACAGGATGACTGGCGTTGGTCTATCTCCTGCCACAATTCCCAAAAGTGGTTTGTGATCTGTGACAATGGTGAATCTTCTTCCATAGACGTATTCGTGGAACTTCTTGACTGCTGCAACGATTGCCAAAGCTTCTTTGTCCAGTTGACTGTAGTTCCTCTCTGCTTTAGTTAAAGTGCGAGAGTAAAAGCAATGGGAGCTTCCTCCACTGGGAAGCCTGTGGCTCAACACTCCCCCACTCCAAAAGGGGATGCATGCACAAGTTAATACTACAGGTAATTTCAGAAAACTGCATCAATACACAATCAGAAGTGATTAGTCTCTTGATATTGTTAAATGCAGTTTCTTCTTTTCTGCCCCAAACCCATGTAGATTTTTTATCCAGTAATCTATGTAAGGGTTCTGCAGTGGTTGCTTTCTGAGATAGAAACATATGGTAGAAATTAACAAGTCCCAGGAATGCTTGCAAGTCAGTTTTGCATTTTGGTCTGGGGGCTTCTTTGATTGCCTGGACTTTGGCTTCTGTGGGGTGGATGCCCTGTTTATCAATCATATATCCCAAGAATTCTACTTTGTCAGTTCTTAGTGTACACTTTTCCTTTTTTACTTTTAACCCTGCTTTTTTGAAGCTGGTCAGGACTTCTCTGAGTTTCTCATGTAATTGAGTGTCATTTTCAGCAGAGATTAAAACGTCATCAAAATAAGGCACCACCCCAGGTAACACTTGTAGCATCCTCTCTATAAGGCTTTGAAATATGCCTGGCGCCACACTTGTTCCGAATTGTAACCTCTTGCATTTGAATGCACCTCAATGGGTTACAATGGTTTGAGTTTCTGCAGTTAAATCGTCTACTGTTAACTGCTGGTATGCTTGGGCCAGGTCCAGTTTAGCGAAGACTGTGCCCCCGCCCAGAGAATGTAATAAATGATGAACCACTGGAACCGGATATGCGCTCTGTTGGTTCAACAGCATGGTTCAATGTCCCCTTGTAATCCCTGCAGATTCTCACAGAACCGTCAGCCTTGACTGGCGTGACTATGGGTGTCTCCCACCTGGAGTGGTCTGTGGGCTCTAGTACCCCTTGGGCTATTAGTTTATCTAATTGTTCATCGATTTTTTCCTTCAAGGCAAATGGTACCCTCCTGGGTTTTAAACGGATTGGTTGTACCTTGGGATCTAGGTTAAAAGTGATAGGGGTCCCCAAGTACTTGCCTAATCCGTCGCTGAAGACCTCTGGAAACTCAGACTTCAATGATTCTTCCCAATCAGTGTTGCTCACGTGATTGATGCCAGTTACTTCGATGCCCAGCGGGTTGAACCACTCCAGTCCCAGCAAACTTGGGCCATCTTTATCTACGATGGTCAGTGGTAGGCGTTTGATGTGGCCTTTGAATTTCACGTTGAATTCTCTTGTTCCAACTACTGGAATCTTGTTCCCTTGGTAGTCTTTAAGAGTTAGTGCTTGTTTTTTGAAATGAGACTTTTGAATGTCTGGTATTAGTCTTTGAATAGTGTCCCATGACACCATGGATAGGTATGAACCTGAGTCCTGAGTTTGGCAAGGTCTTCCCTCAATAAGTACCTTGACATGCACTTTCCTATTATTTAATGAAGAGGAATGACCAATAGTTACGGTTTGATAATTTCATTTTTTCCATTTGCTTCTGTGCTGTGCCCCATCTTCTCGCTGGTGTTGTTTGGTTTGACTTCTCTGTCTTTGTTGTTTGCAACAAACTTCCTTCTGTTTGGTGGAGTTCTGGATGATTTGCAGACTCTTGCAAGGTGCCCTCTTTTTTCACAATGGAGGCAAATGGCATCCAGGAATTTGCATTCAGGGCGGGGGTGGTTTCCCCCACAACCTATGCAATGGAAATCTCGCCTCTTCCTTCCCAGGTCGTTGCGTTTCCGCTCCATTCTGAGTCTGTTAATTCCTTCTTCTTCTCCACTGTATTCTGACTCAGATTCAAGTTCATCAAAATGAGTTGTGGTGGTCTTTTCACCATCAGAATGGCCCGTAGTCTTGTTCATCTTTCTCATGGCTGCTGCTGAGGTTTTGGCGGCTTCTGCTGAAGTTGCTTCATCTATGGCTTCTTTCAGCGTAATTTTTGGTTTCATAAGTAATTTGCTCTGCAAGACCTTGTCTTTAAGGCCCAACACAAAATGATCATGCATGGCCTCCTCTAAAACGCTGAATTCGCACGCACCCCCAATGTTCCTTAAACTTGCCACAAAGTCACTGATGCTTTCGTCTTCTCCCTGATCGCGGCGATAAAACTCGTGTCTCCTAATGCGGCACGATACTTGGGGCGTGTAGTGTGCCCTTAAAAGTCTTTCCATATCAGACCATGCCATTACCTTCACGTCTGCTGGGGCAGCCAATGCCTTTGCCATCTTGAAGACTGCAAGACCGCAATAAGTAAGAAAAACCGCTCTCTTCCATTGCTCAGAAATGGCGGCCAGATCGTTTCCTTCTAAATACATCTGAAACCGATCTGCATACAACTCCCAGTCTTCATTCTTTGGATTGAACAGGGCTGGGGGGTGTTCAGCGCAGCCATCTCGCTCTTCTGCGTTCCGCATTGCCTTCTCCTTGGGAAAATCCCACCTTCGTCACCAGTGTTAAGTTTGCATGGAGAGACAAGACGCGGAGTGCTTCAGCTCTTTTTTATTGTGACTTTCAGCTCAGAACGGACCCGAATGGCTCAGCCGCGGCAGCTATTTATAGCCGGCTGCTGCGGCTGCCAGCCAATCAGAGTGCAGGGTTTTCCCGCACTTTTACAACCAATGATTTCTAACACTTTACAACAACAACCAATTATTTCAAACTCTGCATACATAACAATTCACTTAACAACTCTGGCAAGAAAGTAAAACGGGGCAAAATTCACTTAACAAATTTTCACATAGCAACAGAAATTTTGGGCTCAGTTCTGATTGTAAGTCAAGGATTACCTGTATATATTTAGTTATAGTACATCAGACAGGGTACCCTATTCACCCTTTTATAGAAACTTTATTAGATGATGCCTGAAAAGTGTTTTATTTATACATGCTTCATGCATCACAGGGGATGGACAAAGTAGAGAGACAATAATTTCTTGCTGGCAGACTTGAGTATGGGTTGTCCTTGACTTGAGAATTAAGCCTGCAATTATGGATGTACATTGTGATGGTCGTTGTGAATCACTGAATGACCATGCTTCATTTTACAACCATTTTTGTGGCAGTCATTAAGTAAACATGGCAGACATTAAGCAAAAGTGGGTTTCATTCATTAATGTTGTGGCCATTAAACAAAACCCTTTGTTTGCTTTGGATATTTTTTGAAGAAACCCGAAGTAAATACCTGTTTCCATCAAAATCAGAATTGTTGTCATGTGACTGCAGGATGCTGCAAATGGCCGTAATTGTGGGCCAGTTGCTAAGTATCCAAAATGCAGTCCTGTGATTATGGAGGGACAACCATTGAAACTTTTGGGGAGTCCATTTTAACTTCGAACAGTTGCTAAGAGACCATTGTAAGTTGAGGGCTACCTGTAAGTTAATGGAGACGGATGTGAAGAATGTTACTCCAGGCCAGTAGAAGGCCCCTTGTTTCAGATTCAGAGTTTCACCTTGTCTTACCTGGAGAAATAGAGACTTACAATGAAGGGTTGGGAATAGCCTACAGATAATCCCCTCCTACCTCAGGCAAAAGACACCTGGAAAAAGTCAGGTTCATAGTATGGGTCAGGAAAAGAAGACGATCAGCCTGAGGTGAGCAGAAGGAAGGAAAGGGAAAAGACACAGGTAGGCATTGGGAAGATGGAGTGACCAGAGAGTTGCCTGAGGAACAAGGGCTATATTAGCGCAATGCCCAAAGCTGGATTGTGATTCTTCAGCTGCCTTTTAAATATGTTGTGTCAGTTCATCCAATGGGGGTTGTAAACCCTGTTTACGGTTTTGTGTGCTGTATGAACCTAGCTTCACTGTTTGTTTGTTTTTCAATAAATCAGGATAGATACAAGCCAAAGCAATGACTGTATATGAACTCAGTCAATATGAAGTCCTATCCCCAAAGAACTAGGCATAAAGAAAGCTTTTTAATCTATTTGAATAGAAAGAGCCAATCAGGAAAATACATTATGTTGAGGAGCAAAATCTTGCTACCCATTTTAGGAAGGATGGAATCGTTCTACATTTACATTTAAATTGCCTTTATTGGTCCTTTTGCTCTTTTCAATCTAATAGTTGTAAGGATTGTTCTCAAAAAAATATGCTCCTTGATCTGATTTAAACAGGCAGCCTAAACTGTACAGTACTTCATATCTTTGCTTATAGACTAAAACCCACAACAAAAAAGCAGATGAACTCTTAAACGCAAAATATAATTATTCATGTTTCTCCTTTTTTTTTACTAATTAACTTTTTTCATATGATTTTTATTAAAATATTTTAAAGGAAGGTACAAACTGGCACAAACTAATAGACAGTAGAAAAGAAGAAAAAGAATAGTTTCCAATATTCTTCACAGCAGTTATAAGTACAAATATATTTTGACCTTTCTCTCTGTTGGAAGAATTATCCTTCTGGGTTCAGTTCCAAGTGGGGAAAAAGACACTGGAAACATGGAGGCTGTTTGGAAAGATGGTTTAATGGTGGACAGGACCACATGCCTTGGAGCTCCAAAGGAGGATGATCACATGCTTCAAGGTGAAGGAAAAGAGAAGGGAGCGCCAAGATGCTGAGAGATCCTTATATACCCTCTGTTGGGCTCCACCTTAGTGTTTCCTGTTCTTGTGCAAGAAATGTATGCCATTGGCTGTCAGACTCCCAGGGGCGGGAGTCTTAACTAACTTTGTAGGCTTTGTCTGGACCACATGGCTTCACCTGAATGCAGTCTGATGCAATCTTCCCAGGCCAGATGGTGAGATGGGTAGAGGCCTTTATTATGTAGAATACTCTGGTCAAGGCCTTAATAGCCCATTAGCAAAGTTGCGGGGGCTGAGTTTCTGCCTCTCTGAGGTGAGTTTCTGCTTCTGAGTTTCTACTC
Source organism: Naja naja (assembly GCA_009733165.1). Taxonomy (NCBI): domain Eukaryota; kingdom Metazoa; phylum Chordata; class Lepidosauria; order Squamata; family Elapidae; genus Naja; species Naja naja. Next base: position 21,667,317 of record CM019155.1, read on the forward strand.
TTTTTAGGGGAAATATTCTGCCTTTTTAATATTTCCCAGGATATTTTAATTTTCTAGAAGAGGGGTGGATGCTAACTTCCTACATCTCTAAAGATACATAATGTTATTTTTCTATGATCTATCACATGTAATCATTAAAATCATAAGTTAGAAGACCTGAAGGACTAGGTTGGGACAGATTGCCATGGAAAAATATGTACAGTAACTAACAATATTCCCTTGATAGGATATAATTTCTAAATCAGGTGCAGAGAAAGTTATGAGACTATCTTTCTGATCTCAAACAGTAATAGCTATTATTATTAGTATAGAAATGGAAAACAGGATGCACAACTTAGACACAACCACAGATCATGTTGGTAAATGCATGAGCGACAGGAGAATTGGGTCTTGGGAAGACCCAATGGGAAGAATTTTTGGTTTGTTCCCATATCTTTGGTGCAAATTGACTATGCTGGTACAAACTGCTTTTTTTTGCATGAAGTGAATTTTGGAATGAAAATGATCAATTGCAGAATAGCAAGTTTACTCAAAGCAGGGAAACTTGCACATCACTAGGGTCCAAGTACTTCATATTTCCTTAGCACTGACCTCACATCTGGAGTCTGAACTGCAGCTGTATTGAGTATCTGGTTAAGCACTTTCTTTTTCAAGGGTTTTGCTTTTCCTTGTGACCTTAGAAAACCCACTTCTCAGCAACCTTTCAAATGTAAACTGATCCAAGCTGCAAGCAGAAAGCCCAAAGAATGCACTTAAATAGTGTGAGCGTCACCTGAGAGTTGACTGTTTAATTATGCAAGAATCTCAGTTATGTTCTGCCAAAGCATCAGAGTTGGAAGGTTATGGGGTCTAGAACATTATCTCCATTGAAAAAGAAAAAGACACCATAGAGCCAAGTATACACTTGCAAACAAAAAATCCAGGCTTCATTCTGAAATCATGAAATTCTTACTGACAAAGAAAAAAAAACCAAATATTTATTTACAGCACTGACTGCAGATTTAGTCATACATTCTTAAGCTCTACTGCCTTCAGTAGAATTTAAACATGCATAGACTGTAAAATGATACTGGAATACGTTAACCAATCACCTGCTGACAAGCTTAATCTCTCCTCTCCCAAAGGCCTTCCCTTAAGTGCTAGTGTCCTGCAAAACACACATGATATAAGGTGCTTAGGTATGTGTATATGTATAAATATACACATATACACTAAATATATCACTAAATATAGATGGTTAGTTTGACTTAATGTGTTTTGCAAATCTATCCATTGTGATTTGCAAGCCATAGTTTATGGCTTAGTTTAATTAATAAACTGTGCTTAAATAAATCACAGTTTAACACAATCTATGAACTTAGGCATAGTTCTATTCTCCAGTAATACATTATAAACATGGGATGATGTTTGGACTACTTTTCATTAGAATGCCAACATGGCAAAGAAAACAATGATTTTCAGCTCCAATGCTTTTTAGCAGCTTATTGAAGAAGGTCCAGAATTTCATTCAGAAACTCATCTGAGTCCTAGGGTAAGATATGTGTTTTCCCCTAACTTCCTCACTAATACAGGTCACAGTCACCCATAACTTCCTGATTGCAGGCATGAAGGACATTTTCCTCTTCCCATTCCCAGTCCATTGTTTTCCAGCTTTGCTTTAAAACTGCTGTTTTTCCATTTAACTGTCTTCAGAGTAGATGGTCTCCAATGCTTTCTAATAACAACCTCAGCTCTGATTGGCTCCAGTGCCACCAGTGGGGCTAGTCAACACCAGGGCATCCATTTTGTGCTGGGCTGGTATGTTCCTTACAGTTAAAATAAACTTGCAGTTTTCAAGGATGCAGTATTGAGTTAATAACCCATTCTCAGACTTAGAAGACCATACCGCATTTACCTACTATTTCCCTGTGTTCATGCTTTCTGTATCTGCTCAGGTGGGATGAAGTATCTTGCTCTGCCATGCCATACTCGCAGTACCACGAAGGTTCCCTTTATTTTTTTAAACATCTTTAGATCTCAACAAACTTACTGCTTTGTTTCTGTGAAGTTTTTCCTTGCTAGAAAGATTTCATGAACCTACAGAGGCACCAAAGAACAACCTGTTCCCTAATGCTTTGATTATTGTACCAACTAGGATGATACATTAGGAAAAAGGGAGGGAGTGTCTATGTTGGTGTCAAAAGAGATAAATGTTGGAAAGGGCGGTGAATGCATCCATGTGTGCAAATAACTGGGAAAGCAAAGTAAACAACAGGGACTAGTCAGAAAGGAACAATCCCTAAAATGGAAAAGATACACACTGGTAGAGCAGTCCACACAGAAGCCAGTCAATCAGGGTTGCTTTCCTGAATGAGTAAGTAAGGGCAAAAAGCAGAGGGAACAGCCAATCCTATACAGTATTTTGGTGCTTGGACTCAATATCACCCCACTGCAATGTGCAGTGGAAATTCAAATTTCTGAAGTAGGTTTAAGATGCAGCAGGGGAGACCAGCAGCTTAGGCTGCAGTGCAGAATTGTCCTTAAAACAGTGTGTCCTCCTGAGTCATCTGTTGGCCCTTAACCGTGGATCTGTCCTTGGGGGCTAGCCAATATTACCTCTGAGCTTGGCGTCTTCGTGTTAAGATTGCCAAACCTGGATCCATAAAAGTGTAGATGGGAATTCAAATGTTGCTGAATGGTAGCTTTTAAATTAAATGAAGAGAAAATAATTCAGGTATCTGTAATTAATGGAACATTTTTTACCATTTTTGTCCTGGCATTGTTCCCTTTCTTGGCATGCATTCCCCAGCATGTGGGGAATGAGATTTACAACCCAAATGCAATCTTCAGCCTGACAAGGTTTATATAGCTCTCACCATGCATACATTAGGTGTAGAATGCTTGAGCATCAAAGTCACTATAATCATTATTTGAGAGCTTTATATCTCTTGTTCTTCTTACATAATAAGCCACTCAGTTTATTGAGGGCATGTGATAGGCATGTACTGGCTGATAATATGACATGTAATCACAACATTTAGGAAGTTTGTTATTTATTAAATGTATAAATAACAAACTTAATAACAAACTGCCCATTTCATTTGCATGATTAGGCAAAATAACTTAGTAAAAAAACCAGCCAAATTTAAAAACACAGAAATAATATAACATAGCAGCTCAGAAACTCAGTTAACACAACCAAGATCAAGAAATAAGTTCACGTATACTATCATAGTGCCAGGCTTGATGGCAAATCCCAGGTTTTTAATATCTTGTGAAAAGATAGGTCAGGGAAAGTCTAATTTTTGAGGGAATAATGTCGTAAAGGGCAGTCCTAGGGCAGAAAGCTCTCTTCCTGGATCCTTATAGAAGGCACCTAGAGCAGGCCTTTCCTGCCAGATCTGACAGGATAGGTAGACACTATTGGGGAAAGACCATCCCATAAGTAGCCAGGCCCCAAATCATGATGGCTTTAAACCAGCACCATTAGTTGTATCTGGAAATAAACTGTAGTCAATTCAGCTTGAGCAGTCACATGTGCTAAGCAACTGGTGCCCATATCTGCCTGGGCTACAATTTATACCGGCTGAAGTTTTCAAATGTAGGGCACATTGCAGGAATCCAAACAGTGCCATATTGTGGCCTGAATTCACTAATGTGGTATAATGGATATAGTGTTGGGCTAGAATTGAGGTTTACTTCAAATCTACTCTCAGCCATGAAAGCTCACCGTTCTCATAGGGTTATTGTGATGGGGAAAATGGCGTGAATGATACCAAATGCCATCTTGAGTCTTAGTCATAAAAGTAGTTCAATAGAACATGCAGTAATTGAACTGCAGTTGTACCCCTTCTCAAAATGCCCTTGATTCTTAAGAGTACATGATGTTATTACAGACTGGATTCATCCACATAAAGGATCAATATTTATTATTTCATCCTATTAAATTTACTTGGAACCACGCATTATTGACTATGTATTGTAAGATGGCTTACAAATAGGCTGTGAAGTTCAGTTTCAACATGAACATATGCTTAAGACCATTAATTGACTCTTTTATTGTAATTCTTTTAAAATAATCTGACATAATAAAGTCAAAGAAAATCCCATGACATTTAAGATTTCTTATGTACAAGGATATTTCTACTGCATTGTATGAGTTCATTGTTTTAGAGTCATGGTTTTGTCAGTTACTTGCTTATTTGTATATTAATAAATAAAACGGGTGGGCAAAAGTGTGGCATCTGAACGGATATCAGTAATATATTTCACATATAACTGAGAAGGGCAGCAGCAGGTCATTTAGCTGTTTCTATCCTCCTTAGTCCCTGTGTTAGATTTAGCAATGCTTATAACCAGCTGAAAAATCCCAATCCATCTTTGCTCATTGCACTAATACAGCCCTTGTTCCTCAGGCAACTCTCTGGTGATTTCCCAAATTTCAGTTGGAATTACACAACTTGAAAAAGTTGAATGGAATTTATCCAAGCCAAAAGCTTTTATTCTTACAACTTCTCACTAAAGCAAGTAGCCACACTGAATGACTAAAGAAAATGCTACACATTCACTAAACTGGCTCGATATCTTAATACACTGGGCTAAACCACACGTGTAATTGTGGCTGGATTTACAGAACATGCTGAGGCAAAACCCACATTTTGACATGTAGTTTTTGTTGTAGTCAAATCCAATCGTTTTCTTGTGAAAGAACAGTTGCTTAATCTGAAAGTCCATTAATCCAGTTGTTGCTTCTTTGCTGCCCTCTAGTGATAATCCAGATTTAGACAGTCCACACCTGTTCCCCATAAACCCTAGATCTGTGTTGTTTCCATAGAACATGTTTCATTCTGCATTTATTCTACCAATTGTCAGAAATTACTGAGTTTGTGAAAAGATGGTTCAGCTCCAGGTTTCTCAGGTTTAATTATGAGGTTGATGCCCCAGTTCAGAAAAATTCAACAAAGTTGAACAAATTTCCTCTTCCTTTTTTTGCCACAGCCATTGTTTTCATAGTATTTTAGGGTAAGTTTATTCAATTGGGGGTCCCGCTTGCTCATTGCTCTGAAACTTAGGATGAGAAGTTCAAAAAAAATCTTATTAATGTAACAAAAACATACCACAATTTCAACAACAGCAACCTGTTGCAACGTTTTTTAGAACTAGATGCAGTGTTAGAAATCGATTGTTCTAACTTAACACTTGTTTCTCTTTACGCTTTCGCGTCTGCAAGTAAGTAAACAAGGAAATGTCCCAATTATTATTTTAAAAAATCACTCCACACTTAGACCACTAAATAACCAATTGAATATCCAATCTCTATAGGTCCACGCGCAACTCCCCAACACTCCACACACGCGCTACTGCGCGTGGTAAAACGCCCTTAGAGCCGTCAATCAGTCCCAGATTGACATTCGCCTCCTCCAATCAAGCAGACTTCCAGTTGGCGGCAGGCGGAGTGAGCTTCGATTCCCCACTCCCGGCAGGCAGGGGCCAATCAGGGCAGTGGCTCCAAAAAACGGGGGCGAGTAATTCGCCGCTCCCGCTCTCTTGACTTCAGAGCTCCGCCCCGGCTGAATGGGGAGGACGTGAATGGACCTCGCGCTGTAGCCGAGAGCAGCCTGTCGCTACGTGAGGCGCCCGGGGCAGGTGGAGGGAGGGACTGCGGGGCCGCTGCGCCTTCCCCCCACGCGCTGATTCGAGAGTGTCGGTGCTCGGCCGGTGGCTGCGGTAAAAGCGCCGGCGAGAAAGGATATTGGGCGGGATTCGCCCTGCCCGGCTGCAGCTCCCAGAAGTGCGGACAGAGGGAGGTCCCGAGGGTCGCTCTTCGGCTGCGACAGCGGCTGGCGGTGGAGCCCAGCAGCAGGTGAGGTCGGAGCCGACCGAGAAACGACTCTGCCGCGTTCTTGCACTGGGCTTTACAGGACACGGCAGAGTTTAGTGGTGGCTCGGCTATAGAAAAGGCGGAATTGGGGTCCCACGACCCACTGAACCTCTCCCGGACCCAACACGCATTTTTGGAAACCCAAAAGCGATCGGCTTAGTTTGACTCAATGTGTGCTTCTGTTAACTTCCTGAGTTGATTTGGCGCGCCATGGTGGCTAAGTTAGCCACAGATAAACGTGTAGCGTGGTGTCAAACTAGTCGTGAGAATGAGGCATGGGTAGATGGTGGAGGGTTTAAGGTTTGAGAAAATGTCTGGTTTCTTCAACTAATGACAATACCGTTAATAAAGGAAGAGGCTCTGAAATAAAGGAGGCAGTAATGGGAGTTGTGAGGTGGGGTGTCTCTCCTCTTACACCAGGCACATGCAATTTGCTCTTCTAGGCAATTCTGGCAAACCTTGAATAAATGATACAAGATATATTTTCATTTATTCAGTGTTAGAGGTGTAGAATTGGACTGAAATTCTTATTGCCCAAATTTTTATTTTACTGTTTTCTATAGCGTATTAAGTATGATTTTTATACTTTTTAGCATGCTTTTACATTTAAAGATGAAAATACAATAAAATCTAATAGTCAGCCATAGTATAATATTTGGGCAGTTTCCAACTAGAGTTGGGTTTGCAAACATGCTAAAACTAAAGGTGATTTTATAATTTATGGCTCAGTTATTGTGCAAATTGAGCCACGTGATTTGTTTGATTCATTTGTGTTGCCAAACCCAGGCTGATCAATTTATCATGTAACCCATATCTTAGTTCATTTATGGCTTAGCATGTCCGTACTACCACAGTAGCTAGACTACTGTGACCTGTTCAGAACCACATAATTCTAAGAAATCATGCATTTATGGGAAATAGGTGTTTATTCCTGCAATACCACAAGATAAGTGGATCAGTATTATTCCCTATGATTTTTCTTGGGCAGCCTGTGTGATATTATATGGATGTATTCCCACAATTATTTGTTTACAGTGGTTTGACATGGCATTGTTTTAATTATTGGTTGTACACTGTCCAGATATATGTTCAGTGAGATGAGTGGCTATGTACATTTGTTAAATAAAGCAAATGACAAGAATGGAATTAACAGCATTGATGATGGTGATCACTGTAATTATCCCCCCCCCAAATGTCTCTAACACTGATACTGACAGTATTTATATCTTTAATTTATAAGTATAGCAGTGCTTTGCACTACTAAACACATTTTAGCCATAAGGTTATATAACTCCTGACAGACCAGATATGTTTTTGTCATAGGTGCTGAATGATGGAGAGGATATTGTTTCCAAGAGCAATAGGATATTTTCATATTTAATGTTGATATTGCATCCTGTATTTCTCAAACAACTATTGTTTATAATGTTTAGTTACAGGATCAAATTCTGTTTTCATTGTTTATATTTAATCTGCAGCACAGAAAGCAGATAAAGCAAAATAGTCATAAATCTATATGTGGCAAAAGGCTTCTCTCTCACCTGGTAAGGTTCTAAGGGTGCGTGCTATGATGTGTAAGCTTAAGAATAAGACTATATCCCTTTTTTCCTGCATTATTTTAATGGCAACAAATTTATGCATATTTAATTAGATAATGGCTGAGAATGTTTAGTACTTGAGGTACACTTTAGTACTAAAAGTATTAATGTTTCAAATGTCTACTGTACATAGCTGTCCTATTTTAATTTTAGTATTTTTTAATGCAGTACAGTGTTATCATTCTTTCAAATAGAAATTATCTTTAGTTGCTGAATGTAAATTGTGTTTATCAGTATGAAGGATCCCAATCTGCCTGGGGGGGGTGCCGGTGGGGCCCCGGAGGACAGGGTGGGAGCAACGATTTCCAGGGTGGTTGGGTTCGGCAGGCGATGACGAGGCGCGGGGCCAGATCAAGTTAAGGGAGCACGCCCCCGATGTCTTTATGCAGTGGCGTGCTCCGACCCCGATGCCTCTTCCCAATGCCCTGGGGACCCGGGATCTAGGGCCCCTGGACTCCGGCTGGTGTACTTTAATGCCAGGGCCCTGGCTAATAAGGCAACACTCCTCCGTGAGGTAATCGAGGAGGAGGCCGCAGATCTGGCCTGTATCACTGAGACCTGGGTGGGCCCAGAGGGCGGAGTCCTCTAGTCGATCTATGCCCCCCAGGTTTTTGGGTGTTGCACCGGCCACGAGCCCAGGGAAGGGTGGGGGGTGGCTGTGTTATTCAAACCCTGATTCCAAGGGAGGTCTGTTCGGAGATAGGCGGGTGTGAAGCCCTCCTTTTGAGATGCGGGTCTGAGAGTCGGATGGGCTTGCTGCTCACATACATTTCCCCCAGCTGTGTGGCAGCTGCCCTGCCTGGGCTGCTTGACGCCATCTTGGGCTTGGCGGTGGAGTTCCCAGGACTTATCATCCTGGGTGACTTCAACTTGCCCTCTCTCGGGGCGGCGTCGGCTTTGGCCCAGGAATTCATGGCGGCCATGGATCTGACTCAGGTGATTGATGGCCCGACTCAGGAGGGGGGCAACATGCTCGACCTGGTTTTTGTCTCGGAGCAGTGGCATAATGATCTGGGGAGGGGTGATCTTATTATCCACCTCGTTCCATGGTCAGATCATCATCTCCTACGGCTGGCTTTTCAACAAGCTGCCCCACACTGCTGGGATGAGGAGCCTCTTAGGTGGTTCCGCCCCAGGCGCCTGATGGACCCAGAAAGGTTCCAGGCAGAGCTGGGGTTTTTTCCTACATCCCTGGTCCACAGCTCTGCCGAGACCCTGGCGGCTGCTTGGCAACGGGCGGCCGCGGGGTCTCTTGACAGAGTTGTCCCCATGCGTCCCCTTACCCATCAGAGATCCCGTGTGGCTCCCTGGTATACTGAGGAGCTCCGGGAGATGAAGCGACGAAGAAGGGGTCTAGAGAGCAGGTGGAGGTCGACCCGCTCCGAGTCTGACCGAGCCCAGTGGAGAGCCTATATCAGGACCTATCTGGTAGCTGTGAGAGTGCGAGAAAGGGTTTCTTTCCGCTCTCATAGCATCCGCAGAAAAACCGCCCAGCCGCCCTGTTTGGGGTCGCCCGCCTCCCTCCATCCGGGGCTGTGGCGGATCCCCTGCGGGGTCGAGCTGAGGAATTTGGTCAGTTCCTGCAGGATAAGATCGCTCGGATTCGGGGGGGGCTGAACTCCGATTTGCCGTGGTCTGATGCCGAGGGTGCAAGTGGTCTAGCTAATGTAATCTGGACTGAGTTTGATCCTGTTTCTGAGGATGAAGTGGACGAAGTGGACAGGATTATGCAACGACTGAGTTCCATCACATGTTTGTTGGACCCATGCCCTTCCTGGTTGGTCTATGCCTCCAGGGAGGTGACATGCGGCTGGCTCCAGGCAGTGGTCAACGCTTCTCTGGGAGAGGGTACCTTTCCCACTGCCTTGAAGGAGGCGGTGGTGAGGCCTCTCCTGAAGAAGCCTGCCCTGGACCTAGCCGAATTGAACAACTTTCATCCGGTCTCCAACCTTCGCTTCTAGCGAAGGTGTCCGGAGTGTGGTGGCTCAGCAATTTCTGCTTTTCCTGGAGGAAGCGGACTACCTGGATCCATACCAATCGGGCTTTCGACCCGGGTATAGCACGGAGACGGCATTGGTCGCACTGATGGATGATCTCCTGAGGGCTCGGGACAGGGGTTTTTCCTCTGTCCTGGTCCTGTTAGATCTCTCAGCGGCTTTCGATACCATCGACCATGGTATCTTATTGCGGCGTCTCGGGGGGTTGGGAGTGGGAGGCACTGTGCTCCAGTGGGACGCTCGCAATCAGTGTTGGCAGGGGGGCAGAGGTCGACTCCAAGGGCTCTCACCTGTGGGGTCCCTCAGGGGTCGGTCCTCTCACCCCTCCTGTTCAACATCTATATGAAACCGCTGGGTGAGATCTGTGGCTTTGGGGTGAAGTATCATCAGTACGCTGATGATACGCAGTTATACATCTCCACCCCAGGCCACATCAGTGATGCTCTCTCCGTGATGTCCCGCTGTTTTGATGCGGTACAGATCTGGATGGACAGTAACATGCTTCGGCTCAATCCAGCTAAGACAGAGTGGCTGTGCGTACAGACATCTCGACCCAGTCAGGAGATTCCATCTTTAGTCATGGGGGGAGAGGTGTTCCCCCCATGGACAGGGCACGGAATCTGGGGGTCCTCCTGGACTCACGGCTCAGGTTGGAGGAGCAGGTGGGAGCCGGGCCAGGGGCCTTTGCCCAGGTCCGGCTGGTTCGCCAGTTACGCCCATATCTGGACCGAGATGCCCTGTGCATGGTCACTCAGGCACTTGTCACCTCGCGGCTCGACTACTGCAACGCTCTCTAGGACTGCCCTTGCATACCATCCGGAGGCTTCAGCTGGTGCAAAATGTTGCCGCCGCTGGGTTGTGATGGGAGCTTCCTGGTTCTTCCCCATGTTCTCTCCTGTGTGGCCTGCATTGGTTGCCGGTTGCCCTCCGAATGAGATTCAAGGTTTTGGTATTGACATTGAAAGTCCTACGAGACATGGGTCCAGGCTATCTACGGGAACGTCTACTGCCGGCATTGAATACCAACCGCCCTGTACGAGCGCACAGGCAGGGACTCCTTGGCGTGCCATCTGCGACTCAGTGTCACTTGGCGGTGACGCGGGGGAGGGCCTACTCTGTGGCGGCTCCCGCCTTATGGAATCAACTACCTCTGGGACTCCACCTGGCCCCCGACCTCCGCACCTTCTGCCACGACCTGAAAACTTGGCTATTTGAGCAGGCTGCGCTGTGCTGACTCCTCTTGGGGGGGAGGAGGTTTGTTTTATAATTTGTTTTTAGTAATTTGGTTTGTTGGGTTTAATTCTATTTTAGGTAATTATTTATTGTGTTGGTTTTAATTGTGAGCCAGCCTCGTTAAGGAGAGGGGCGGCATACAAGTCAAATAAATAAATAAATCTGCATTTTTATAGTTGAACATAATTTTAATAATCCATCACATCATTTAGCAGTGAAAGGGTTTTTCTTGTAAAATCAAAAAAGCAGTCCTGGAAAACATATAGGTAGTACAAGAGCTATATATTTTAAAAGTAAAGGAGGAGGAAAAACCTGTTTTAAGATCTGACAAAACGTTTTGAATCATAAAACTAAAAATAACAGCAGAGAAACTGCTTTTTTTTAACTTGCATTTGAAAAGGGGCAAGGAAAAGAGTATAAGAAAAAGCTCCTTGTAAGACACAACTGGAGATGTATAAATGGAGAATTTAAATTAGATTTCATTATTTATTATTAAGTTTATTTAGCAATCGATATAAATATTGTCTGAGATCACCTTGTTCTTAATGTATTTAGGGCAGAATTGTGAGTCCAAATTCATCCCAAAAGCCAGGTTATTGCTTCAACACATACTCATTTTGTGGCTGGATGACATCAGTATGGACTTTTTGAAAGGGAAGCCTTACTATTGTTTCATATTCCATTAAGACAGACCAAAGGAATCGTTGCTTTCTTTTGTAGTAAGGATCTTTACACTTTTTGGTATTGATTGGATCATTTAGGTAACAGTTCTGTACACAGGTATTCCTCAGCTTGTTACACTTGTTTAGCAACCATTCAAAATTACAACAGCACTGAATGAGGGAGGCTTGTGATTGGTCTGTGAAATTGCAAATGTTGCAGCTATCCCCATGTTCATATATAGGACCTTGTTCTGGGTGCTCTGACACCCAGCTTATGATTGTGAAGTTACAGTAAACTGCAGTTGTGGGATTGCCAATTGAGACCTTTCTTGCCTGCTTCGCACAAGCAGAGATTTTATATAAGTCGCTCCTGCTGCTTTTTTCTTTCATAAGTTGCGACATTTCAAGGAGTTCCACTGTAGAGTACACAATCCCTATGCCTGCTTCTGGCTCTCAGCAACCTACCTACACCTCTCAACATCCTCCAATTGTCTTTTTCCTTCATTGGCCTACCTACACCGCCAGCACCTGCCTGGGGCATCCCACCATACTCCTTATTTAGGACTCCAACCTCTTCCCATCTAATGACCTGAACCATCCTGGCATTGTGATAGCAACAGAGACAGCCTGAATTGCCGTTGCTAATCAGTGTGGTCATGCGACATCATGTGACCACATCGCTTAACGATGGCAATTGCAATCCCAATTTTTGTGAGTTCCATGGGATATATTGTGGCTTCTTCGGTGTGGACTTAGATAGGATTACATGGCAGGTTTAGTACTGCATCTGTTATCTGGCAAGAGTAGAGAATCAGTCGATGTCACCTGTTGTGCTAAGCTTGGCTGTTTCATGGATTCTGTTCTTGTCTTTTAAAACTTGTTATTCAATTTAAACCAGGGGGGGGCAGTGACTGACTTGCTCCCTGTTGCATCTGACATATTATTTCTTCAAGGAATTTTTGTGTGTGTTGCCTAAAGCTTTATGACGGCGACAGCATGTACGCATTGTAAAATAAGTTATGACATTAAAAGCAAGGCAGAGAATTGTCTGTCAAAGAAATTGCATATTCACTCTTTTCTTCCCTGTGACCTATTATATATTTCCCATTGTGCTTTCCATTCAATGCTGTTGCAGTGTTTTTTCTGCCAAGGAGCTACAAAAAATGCAGGAACTGGTTATCGAGGTAACTTTATTTATGATGATTGTAACAAGATGGAAAGTCTGATTGGCTACTTGGTGTATTGAAATAGAAACAGGTAGTCCTTGCTTAACAATCACTCATTCAGTGCCCATTCAATGTTATAACAGCACTGAAAGAGTGATATTTAAGACTGGTCCTTGTACCTAGGATGGTTGCAGCATTCCCCATGGTCATGTGGCTGCCATTTGTGACCTCCTTTGCCGGCTTCCTACAAGAAAAATCAATAGGAAAGCTTGCAGGAGGTTGCAGACGGTGACCACGCGATGTCAGGAAGGTTTCTCTTAAGAACTAGAAGTGCTGGAGTTTCCCACACTGAAGCGATGTGGTCATGTGAATTTGCACTTTACAATTGTGTCACTTAGTTATGGAAATTCCGGTCACAATTACTGCTGTTAAGTGAGGACTAAATGCATGGAGAAGTAGTATTTCTTTTTTTAATCCTTTCCTTACAGTTAGTTTGTTTGATACTAATCCTCTCTTCCTACCTGAGCAATTTGAACTCTGATTGTCTTCCTTTCATTTATTTATTAAATTAAATTTATTTATTAAATTTATATCCCACCTTACTTCCCCCAATGGGGAAGCATCCAGGCATCCAAGCCATTCTATTTTCCCATGTAACTGGTGCCATTCCCATTTCTTTTTTCCTCCGTTGAAATAATCACTGGCATTGAGTATGGATTATAGGGATGAATTCTTTATTGGCCAAGTGTGATTAGACACACAAGGAATTTGTCTTGGTGCATATGCTCTCAGTGTACATAAAAAGAAAAGATACATTCATCAAGAATCATAAGGTACAACACTTAGTGATAATAATATGGATACAAATAAGTAGTCAAATCATACTAGGAAACAGTCAATATAAATAGGGATAAAGTTATAAAAAATTGCTAGAGAAAAAATCAAAGGCTCCGACCTTATATATTATTCCTGGAGATAGTCCATGGGACAAAAATGTAGCACTTTAATTCTCCTCAGATGCAAAATAGTATTTGTCACTTACATTTTGACATAACCATGTTACAGAGAGGGTGAAAAAGACTGCTACGTTAACACAGTTAAAAAAGAAAAGAATGACACAATAGGTGGACTTGTTGATATATTATTGATAGTCTTTCACTGAACAGGACAGAAGAACCAGTTTTCTTAAGACACTGGTCTTTGCCAGCCTAATTAGCTGAGATTTTTTAATTAGAAATGGGTTTGTGAGATTAAATTTTACTTTTACGCACAGCCAACAGGTGTGTACCATTCATCTCTAGGTTTTCCTGAATATTCCTTGTGGGCAGATTTAATTCACATCCTCTTAAAGTGTAGCTACACTTCTTATTCATGTGTGATATGGAATAGCTTTGTGTCAGGTCAAGTCTAACGATTCACATTGTTACAGAGCTATTGTGTTAAGTATAACGTAAAATTATCTATCCATTTGCATTGTTACTTTTAATAATTAATGGATATTGTCTCTGGCAATTTGCACTGTATTTTGACCTTTGTTTGCCATGGTTGTTAAGCAAATCACTGGAATTCAGCGCAATTATGAAGTGAATCTAACTTACCTCATTGATTTCGTTTGTGAGAGCTGGCTGGGAAAGTAGCAATGGTGATCATGTGACCCTGGGATCTGGAAACTGGCACAAATCATGTGACTACAGGGATGCTGTGAGAACTGACCATAAGTAACTTTTTTCAGTGTTGTAACTTCAAGTGATCACTAAACAAATGGTGGTAAGTCAAAGATTATCTGTACCTTTTGTTTTATCTACCATTGCTATTTCTGGCAGTGAAAAGATTGAGATTTCATTTTGGAATGGTTTATGGTGAGTTTTTCTTACCTTCAGTACTTGCAAAAACCTGTGAACTTCTGAGTTATGAAGAGGATGGCCAGGTAATTGGTACAGAGGAGAGGCAGTCAGCTATCTATTGTTAAGTGGGATTCTGCTTTGTTTAAGTGGTAACTGATGAGCTTTTCATAGTTACTGAAAAAAGATGAGCCCAGAATATAGCACTATTTCACTTCTTTATGAACTGAGATATTTGCAAGGAGAAGGCTGCGGGTAACTTGTAACTTACGTAACTATGTTTTTCTGCACCATCCAAATTACGCAAAGTAACCCTTGATCTATGAATGAATGGAACCGCTTCCACCAGACTCTAGGAATGGAATCAGTGATTGATTTTAAATCAATGAAAGCAAATTTCAGGAGTAGGAGTATGGGAGCGTATATTCCTCTGGTAAAACAGCAAGATAACATATTGATCTATAGTCAACTTGTCTTCCTTAAAGCTGATTTGTTTTTAGCTAGAAATGTGTTTCATTTTTATTTTATTATTTAATTTGTTATAACCAATCCAGAAGCTTTTGGAACAAAATGCATGCATATATTTTACCAGAATGCTTGGAGACCAATCCAACAATTTTTGGAAGATATTTACTTAAAAAGTGAAACAGTAATAGAATAATTCCTGCTGTTAGAAATTTGGAATGTGTTATTAATATACGTGAATAAAGAGATTCTAAGGAGAGCCCATAATTTTCCCTTACTTCTTAATACTTCAGAAGCAGGGATGGGATGCTACCAGTTTGGTCCGGTTCTATAGAACCAGTAGCTCTGAAGAGCAGCAGACACTGAGGCAGTTAGGTGTCTGCTGCTCTGTTTATCCCAGCCGCCCCGCCCGGGCTCTTGGCTGTCCTTTATTTCCTGCTTTTTCAACCTCAGCTGCTTTTGAAAAAGGAGGAAAGAAGAGGATTTTCAAACAATGTGCACCTGTCAGCTGGCCGGGCGGCACAGCTGAGGTTTTTAAGAAATGGTCTACACACGTGCGCAAAACACATTCTCACCAGGGGTGGGAGAACTGGTAAATTGCGCCATTGGCTCGCCCCTCCCCGCCCACTCACTCCTTACCTAGTATGGGTGCCATCAAACTGGCGCTGGGCGAGCGGCGGCGAGCTGTGGCGTGTAGCGGCTGGGGCAGCGACAGCGTCATCGGCACCAGTTTGATGACGTCCTGGCTATGGAGGATGACTGCGGGTGGCCTCGGCGGAGTGCAGCGGCGGGTGCTGAAGGAGGCTGGGTCGGAGATGGTGGCAGGCGACGGTGAAGGCCTTGGGAGGCTAAAATCTTTTTGGGCCCACGGTTGTTTTCTTTGGACCGTGGTGGTGACGGGGGGGATTATGGCGGTGGACGGCGACGGTGAGGCCCCGGCTTGGCTTGGGGCATGTTCCCAGCTGTTCCCTGCCTGGTCCATTTCCCTATCTTCCGGCTTGCTCCCTGGGTTGGAGGTGGTTTGTAGCCACCAACTGTATGGTCATCTCTCTGACTGGGCTTGCCTGCCTGACTGCTGCTGATGCTGGGGTCACCCTGGATTGTGGCCTACAGCTGGTGGATGAGGATTGAGGTCTCCAGGCTGTTTTCCATCTTTCCCTCTTCATTGTCTGGACTGGGGGGTGGTTTCACCTTTGGCCTGCCCTGCTGTGGTGGGAGAGCAACAGGGATTAGGGGAGACCCTCCCATGTTGGGTCAGGTGGGGGCCATTGCCAGGGGGGCCTTTGCCCAGCTCTGCCTTGTTCGTCAGCTTCACCCATTTCTGGACCGAGATGCCCTGCGCACAGTCACTCATGCCCTTGTTACCTCTAGACTCGACTACTGCAATGCTCTCTATTTAGAACTACCCTTGCATACCACCCAGAGATTGCAGCTGGTGCAAAATGCAGCGGTGCGGGTGGTGATGGGAGTTTCCGATTCTCCCATGTTACCCTCCGCGCTGCCTGCATTGGTTGCCGGTTGCACTCCAGGTGAGATTCAAGGTTTTGGTTTTAACATACAAAGTCCTTTACGACATGGATCCTCAATATTTAAGGGAGCGTCTTCTGCCGACATCGAGTGCCAGCCGCCTGTGCGAGCACATAGGCAAGGACTCTCGGGTCCCGGCCGCAAGCCAGTGTCGGCTGGCGTCCCCGCAACGAGCCTATTCTGTCGCTGCCCCTGACCTCTGGAACCAACTGCCCCTGGGGCTCCGCCTGGCCCCTGACCTCCGCACCTTCTGCCATGATTTGAAGACCTGGTTGTTCGACCAATCCGGGCTGTGACCCCTCCTTGGGGGATGGGTTTCTTAATTATTTTAACCACTGTAAATTTTAGTTTTGGTATTTTTGGTCTTGTGAAATTAGTTTAATTTCTTTTTAAGTATTTATTGTTGCTGTTTTTAGTTGTGTGCCGCCCCGAGTCTTCGGAGATGGGGCGGCATACAAGTCAAACAAACAAACAAACAAACAAACAAATCAATCAATCAATCAATCTATGTGCCAGACACTGGGACCCTATTGGAGTGAGAGTCCGGGGCTGGTATGTCATCTATTGGCGTCCGGAGAGACGGTGAGAGGGTCCATGGGTTGGTTCCCATTGGTGCTTGATGCATTTTTCCAGACTTTGGACATAACATTTGGCCTTTTATTCCCATATTTTCCCTGTTTGAACTATGGTTATTGCTTACACGACTGCGGAACTTCAGGCCCTAAGGAGGGTCCCCCTGTCCTTAGTCTGGCCTGTCAGTTTATCTAAAGCCTGCCTTCATGACAGATCTTGGGATCTCGAGAGGTGGCACTGCACGAAGGGTTTTTTTAATTTTTGTAAATGTAAGGGTTTTAAAGGGTCTCTTTTAAATTTTATTATTGCAAAGTATTTAAAGGGGTTAGGGAGAGGGGTGGGATGTAGACTTAGGCAGAAATTCAGGAGGGCTCTGCAGAGTCATCCCCCAGCTCCATCCAGGTTGGAGATGGATCGCGGCGGGGGGCTCAGGGGCCTATGATTCCCACGGTGATTGGATATCATGGGGGGTGAAGAAACGGGGCCATATCGTCCAATGAGGGTGCGCCCCTGCTACCTTCAAGCTGTGGTGCACTCCGAACCCCATGTTTCCACCTGCCCCCCTGGGGATCCGGGAGGTCAGGCCCCTGGGCTCGGGTTGGTCTATGTGAATGCCAGGTCCATGGTAAATAAAGCCCCCCTCCTCAGTGATTTGATCGAGGAGGAGGGCGCGGACCTGGCCTGCATCATGGAGACCTGGTTGTGTCCGGAGGCAGGGATCCCTCTGGGTGAATTTCGGGTGCTGCACCAGCCTAGAGCCCAGGGTAGGGGTGGGGGAGTGGCTGTTGTCATCAGGGAGACCTTATGTCCAAGGGAGATCACTGTCCCGCAGACAGGTGGATGTGAGTTTCTCCTCATGAAGTGGGGCCCGGGTGGTCAGTTGGGTCTGTTGCTTGTGTACCTATCTCCCAGCTGCATGGCAACGGCCCTGCCCGAACTGCTTGACTTCCTCTCGGGAGTGGCGGTGGAGTTTCCCAGGCTTTTGGTTCTGGGAGACTTTAATCTGCCCTCTCTGGGGGAAGGGTCGGGTTTAGGATGGGAGTTCATGGCCTCCATGGCGGCCATGGACCTGACCCAGATAATTCAGGGCCCAGCTCATGGGGGGGGGACACACTGGACCTGGTTTTTATCTCGAGCCAGTGGTGCAATGATCTGGAGGAGGATCGCCAATTATTTACCCCTTGTCATGGAGAGATTATTATCTCCTTTGGCTGGTCTTCCGTTATGCTACCTCCCACCGCTGGGAGGCGGAACCAACTAGGTGGTTCCACCCCAGGAGCCTGATGGACCCTGAGCGGTTCCAGATGGCACTTGGGCCATTACCTACCTCCCCGATCCACAACTCAGCTGGGGCCCTAGGGAATGCCTGGCAACAGGCTGGTCGGGTTGTCCCCTTGCGGCCCTTAACCTAACACAGATCCCAGTTAGCTCCCTGGTTTTCTGTGGAGCGGCAGGAAATGAAGCGTCAGAGGAGGGGCCTAGAGAGCTGTTGGAGGTCCATCCGGTCTGAATCTGACCGATCCCAGTTGAGATCCTTTTCAAGGATTTACCTGGCAGCGATGGGAGCAGCGAAGAAGGCTTACTTCTCCGCCTCATCGATCTGCAGATAATTGCCCGCCGCCCGTTAGGGTCACATGCTCCCTCCTGGATCAGGGGGTGAGGGAGGACCCTTTGCAAGGGCGGGCAGAGGAGTTTGGTCAGCATCTGCTGGATAAGATCGCTCGGATCCGGGCCGGTTTGGACACCAACTGGCTAGAGTCAGATGTGGAAGCGACATCGAGTCTTGTTGAGGTTATCTGGGATGAGTTTGACCTTGTGACCTTAGATTCGGTGGACAGGATTATGCGGACGCTGGGTGCCACTACGTGTTTATTGGACCCATGCCCCTCCTGGCTGGTTTATGCTGCCCAGGAGGGTACACGTGGCTGGCTCCAGGCAGTCAACAATGCTTCATTGTGGGAGGGGTCCTTCCCTGTCGCCTTGAAGGAGGCGGTGGTGAAGCCCCTCCTTAAGAAGCCTGCCTTGGACCCAGCCAATTTGAACAACTTCCGTCCTGTCTCCAACCTTCACTTTGTATAAGGTTGTTGGAGAGCGGTGGCAGCAGCTTCCGGCTTTCCTGGAGGAAGCTGATTACCTAGATCCGTATCAATTGGGCTTCAGGCCCGGTCACAGCATGGAGACGGCATTGGTCACGCTGATGGATGATCTCTGGAGGGCTCGGGATAGGGGATGTTCCTCTATCCTGGTCTTATTAGATCTCTCGGCTTTTGATACCATTGACCATGGTATCCTATTGCGGCGCCTTCGGGGGCTGGGAGTGGGAGGCACCGAGTTACGGTGGTTCTCCTTCTACCTCTCGAGGAGCACGCAATCGGTGTTGGCAAGGGGGCAGAGATCGACCCCGAGGCCCCTCACTTGTGGGGTGCCTCAGGGGTCGGTTCTTTCTCCCCTCCTGTTCAACATCTATATGAAGCTGCTGGGTGAGATCATCTGCGGTTTCAGGGTGAGGTATCATCAATATGCTGATGATACCCAGCTCTTCATCTCCACCCCGGACCACCTCAGTGATGCCCTCTCCATGATGTCCCATTGCCTGAAGGCGGTACGGATCTGGATGGGGAGGAACAGACTCCAGCTCAACCCGGCCAAGACTGAGTGGCTGTGCTTACCGGCATCTTGGGTTGTCCAAGAAATTCTATCCTTGGTCATGCGGGGAGAGGTGTTACCTCCCCGTGGATGGGGCGTGCAACTTGGGCGTCCTCCTGGATGTAGGGCTTAGTATGGAGGAGCAGATGGGAGCCATCGCCAGGGGGGCATTTGCCCAGGTTTGCCTGGTATGCCAGTTGCGCTTCTATCTGGACCGAGATGCCCTACGCACGGTTACCCAAGTGCTCGTTGCTTCCTGTCTTGACTACTGCAACGCTCTCTATTTAGGGATGCCCTTGAAGACTATATGGAGGCTTCAGCTTGTGCAAAATGCAGCCGCGCTGGTTGTGATGGGAGCAACCCAATAACTCCCATATGATACTCCTCCTGCGCGATCTGCATTGGTTGCTGGTTGCCCTCCGTGTAAGATTCAAGGTGCTAGTGTTAACCTATAAAACCCTACATGGCTTGGGTCCGGGGTACTTGCAGGAGCGTTTCCTGCCATCATCGAGTTCCAATCGCTCAGTGTGCTCCCACCAGCAGAGCCTCCTCGGGCTGCCGTCGACCAGACAATGTCGGTTGGCGGCTCCCCAGGTTAGGGCCTTCTCTGTGGGAGCGCCCACTCTGTGGAACCAGCTGCCCCTGGGGTTATGGTTGCCTCCCGGCCTGCGTTCTTTCCACCGCAGTCTAAAGACCTTGCTGTTTTCCCAGGCCGGCCTGGATTTTATTTATTTATTAGTGGGACTTGTATGTCAGCCCATCTCAAGACTGGCTGCTCACAATTAAAACAACAACAACAATAAATACTTAAAAAAATTAAACTAAACAAGCCCCAGGACATAATTACAAAATACAAAGATAAAAAGATAAGATTGAGGGAGACTGGGGGTTTTAATTGGACATTTAATTGTGAAATTTTATTGGTTATTTGGATTGGATTAATACCTTTTAAATATTTGTATGTATGTTATATTTTTGTGTGAGCCGCCCCGAGTCCCTCCGGAGATGGGGTGGCATATAAATCCAAATAAATCAAATCAAACTTGCCTGCTAAAGTTGCTATTTTTCCACCCCACCCCCACCCCCGACTATCAACTGTTCTGCTGTGCCGGGAGATTTTGATTAGTTAGAAAGCAGGAAAAAAGCAGAGCTGAGCCTGAAGCTTTTATTATTCAGTGCAGTCTCAGGTAGCAGATGGCAGAAACACAGATCTCTAAGTGAATCTGTGATTCTATGAGCAGCTCAATCTGCCTGCCTTGCCTGATTTTGGGTAAAAGTTGCTCTTTTTATATAAAAAATTCAATATTTACATACATGGTGTGTTGTGAGTTAATATTGTGAGTTTGCTTGCTAGCAAATTTTATGAGTTTGCTAGCAAACAAATTTTATGTGACAGATGCAGGTAGCCAATTGCAGAAAGATAGATCTTTGAATGAATCTGCGATTCTGTGAGCAACTCAATCTGCCTGCCTGCTTTGCCTGATTTTGGGTAAAAGTTGCTCTTTTTTTATAAAATATTCAATATTTACATAAATACTTATAATATTTACATACAAGCCATGCCCAGCCAGTCACATGACCACCAAGCCATGCCCAGTCAGCAAGCCATGCCCAGCCAGTCACATGACCACCAAGCCATACCTACAAATTAGGCCACACTCACAGAACTGGTTGTTAAGAAATTTGAATCCCACCCCTGTTCAAAAGGTATCAAGTTAGTACCAGAAACTTTTTCCATTTTTAATGGTTTAATTTAATAATTCCCAGAGACTGATAGCCAAGGGAGAATACTGTTTTAAGGATGCAGATTGATAGTTAATGGAGAAAAACCTATATTGTTTAGCTTGGCTTTCTGTAAATCTCTTCCATGACTTGAACAGAAACTCATTTTCTGGCTAAACCATCCTATTAGTGGAATAGCTTGCAATTACTATATTTTTGAAAAAAATAACTGACGATGTAGCATTTTTCTGTCACTCTTATACTTTAACTAATATTGCATTTGCCATGCTGATCAACTCACTAAAATATAAAACTTGATAATTTTATGTTGCCAAAACCAGAGGTTAGTTTTAGATAATAAACATCATTTTAAAAAAGAGTTACGATTTAGTCTCACGTTCTTAAAGTCCTTCAGGTAGGTTTTTAAAAAAATCATCTTGTTATAGTTCTTATTTCTGAATGTTCATATTAGCTGTTTAAAGCCTTAAGCAGTTACCCATCATTAAGAATCTGCCATGCGGTGGTTCAATAGACCAATCCTACCCTAGCCTTCTGGAGGCCAGATTGATTGGCCCCTCCTTTGGCTGGTGGAGATAATTAGACTAGTCCTGCCCTAGCCCTTCAGAAGCCCAATTGACCAGCTCACTATCAGCTGCTAGAGGGCAGTCAGCTGTGGTCAAGCTAGTAGGAAATCAGAAGTTGCTGCTTCCCACACTGCTTTTTTTGTCCTTGGCCATTCAGTTTCAATGCTTAGTTAAGGAAATATCTCTGAAACAATAACCCAATGAGCCACATTTTGTTCATAAAAAATAAGAGCCGACAACAATTGTTTGATACAAAAAGAAAAAAGAAATAAACCCACATAACCCAAGAGGATATGACTAACAGTCCCCAAAAATCTGGGTAAAAAAACATCTTCAAGGCCCTTGGAAGTACCTGCAGCATAGGGCCATCTGGATCTTGGGTGGACCTCATTCTGTCTAGAGAGTAGATGCTGCTATAGAGAAGGCTTGTTTAACTGAAACCTGGAATCCACCAACCCTGCTAGATATTGTGGGAGATAGGCAAACCCTCAAGTAACCATTATCTATGCCATGTAGGGCTTTATAGGTAATGATCCGCACTTCAAATCATTTGGGGAGCAAACTAGAAACCAAAGCAGATAAGCATTGCAACTTGTGAAGCAGAGATGTTACATGGGCACATCACTGGCTGCACTATTATATCCTGGACCATTTGAAGCTTTCCAGTAGTCTTCAAGGGCAGTTCCATATGTACTTTGTTTCCAAAGTCCACTTGTGAAGTGACCAGGGTGTAACATGGTTGCAATTCGGGTACTTGACAATCTGTTCTCATTTATGACTGGTGTCCTACTACCATGTGATTACCGTTTGCAATCTTCTCTGCTAGTTTCTCTGTTGAATGGAGAAATGAGTAAGTAAGGCTGTAAGTGGAGGACAAGTTGCATTTGAAGTCTGCTCCCCAGATGCTTTGAAGGATTTCTCTTCCCTTCTGTGAAGGAAGGGGCAATCCTTCTGGCGAATATGCTAGTGAGGACTAGCATTCTAAGCCTTTCAGAGTGCTTACATTTATTAACATTTTCCCCTCTGGAGGGGAGGAGAAAAGGCTAGTGAAGCCAGTATTCTTAGCCTTCCAGATGACATTTGTTAGTGTTTTCACTGGATTTGAGGTGAGGTCCTCCAACGCAGGATTTCCGGAAATCCCTCAGCACACTGGAGGAACAAACCTCAAATTCAGTGAGAAATAACTAGAGAGCACCATTGTTCTTACAATCATTTTTTAATCCCCAGCCCCTTGCTTAACAACCTGTATGGTTATTTAATAATTACAGCTGGGAGAGTTGGGGTTTTAGTCATTGAGCAAAGCGATCACATTTTATCTTTCTTAATTGCTGCACTCAATGACCAAGATTCTGAACCTAGTTGTCCTCATTAGTGAAGGACAACCTGTAATTGAATATCATCATAAACTGAACCCTAAACCATTAAGTGATCTTACTTATTGGTTTCATGTAGATGTTGAAAAGGAGGGGTGGTAAGAGTAAAACCCTGCAACTCCCCCAAAAGATAAGCTGAAGGATCAATCTCTATCCCCAACCAATACTGATTGGAATTAGACTTTCAGAAAGGAAGTAGGCCACCATTGAATGGTGGAGCCAGTCCCCAACCCCACAGAGCTTGTTAAGAAGCATACCATACCAGTGTTTATCAAAAACTGCTGAGAGATCAAGGAGCATGAGGATGGATCACCTGTTCCACCTCAGGTCATATATAAATGTGACCAAAGCTATCTCACGCCCTGGCATGAAACCTGACTGAAAAAGGTGAGGGGTGTGAAACTCAAGGCCTGGGGGCTGGATTCGGCCCACAGGGTGCTTAGATCTGGCCTATGGGGCTGCCCTGGAAACAGCAAAGGACTGGCCAGCAGTGCCTCTGCCAGTGAAAACAGAGCTTGGGGAGGGCCGCCCAGGACCCTCCCAAGCTCCATTTTCACTGGCAGAGGCTGTCGCAGCTGAAAACTGAGCTTGGGAGATCATTTTCTCTGGCAGAGTGCTCGGGCCACCAACACAAGTGAGGTTGAGCTGACAAAGCCCATCCTAGCCATGCCCACTCTGTCCCTCTGAGGTCAAACACAATCCTGATGCAGCCCTCAATGAAATCGAGTTTGACACCCCTGGTCTAGATAGTCTGTTTTCTACGTGATTCTTATCAAGTGTACATCAACTATCTATCAACAATCTGCCCCAGAAAGGAAAGGTTGTACATAGCCTGTATTGTTATTGAAACCATTGGGTCCAACAATGGCCTCTTGGGGAGGGATGCACCACCACAACCTTCAAGGTAGGAGGCAACACCCTCTCCATTAAGATTGTACTGAACTGTGGGTCACTTCCGTGGTCATTTTTATGGGACGGATCTGGATCCAGTAGACAGATCGCTGAACCAGCAACACAATCTATAGGTAGTCCACAGTTCATTTAGTGGCCATTCAAAGTTACAATGGCGCTAAAAAAAGTGACATTACCATTTTTCACACAACCGCTATAGCATCCCCATGGTCACATGATCGAAATTCAAACTCTAGGCAACTGACTCATATTTATGATGGTTGCTGTGTCCTGAGGTCATGTGTGTTCTGACCCAAGCCTTGTTCAAATTAAACAAATACAAACTATAAAAGCAAGCCTTTTTTAATGCGGCGCTGGGAATTCTTTTCATTCCCAGCCAAGAGTCATTTAAACCTAATCGTCTGAGATAAAAGCAAGCCCTTTCAAGGTTGTAAAAGGCTGCCAAGAACAGAAGTCTAATTACTGATAAATATCCACTGACAGACGTTTCAAAAACAAACCGGAGTTAGCAGGGCTTCAACAAGGACACAGAGTCCAAAGAACGTCTTTGCTTCCTGCAAAGAGTACATCTCCAAGGGCTGGTTTTTATCCCTTATGAGAGGGCCATCACCTTCCAGCCTTACTCCCGAGTCGCCCTTGCTGCTTCAGCTGCTTTCTTCTTCGAGCAGCCCTGTGCACTGGGCATAGGCTCCCTGGGGTCCTCTGCGTCACTGCTGCCAGACTCCAAAAGCTCCGAAGGCAGCACCCCATTCTCAGATGGTCCTGGCCCCATCCTTGTATCAGATGCAGGACCCTCGTCCAAGTCCTCGCCAGACTCCCTGACTGGTTCTCTTTAGCCCTCGCTGTCAGAGACATCTGCCGCCCGCACCTGCTGCCGGAGAACCATAACAATGTGATCCTCTTTGGCAACCCTCTGAAAAGCAAAGACAATGGGGAAGTTAGATTCACTTATCAACCATGTGACTAACTACAGTGATTCTCTTAACAATCGTAGCAAGAAAGATAATAAAATGGAGCAAAATTCACTTAACAAATGATTCACTTTGCAGCAGAACTTTTGGGTTCAGTTGTGGTCATAAGTCAAAGACTATCTGTTTTTCCTTAGGAGTCACTGGCTTAAACTCATCCGACATTAACCAGACTGCAAGGTAGACTAGACAGAAATCACAGAGAAACTAATTCTACTTTATTGTAAGGTTTCATTAAGAGAATTTTGCAAGTCTGAAAATACATCCCCCTACTTTGCAGCACATCCCAAGAAACTATGTAGGGTCCCTTCTGAAATACTTGTCATTCCCACATACCATTATAGCAACCCGGAAACCTCAGTCTGTGTTCTCTAGTCACAGTTTAAGACGGAATGGATTTGAACGATTTCATCCACCAGATAATCTGGCTAATCCTCACAGCGGTCCCAGGATTAGATCAGCCTGAGCAGAGCTTCAGATATAATAAGTGTGAAGACACATTGATGTCAGAATATTCATGAACTGGCAGAGACATGGGTAACAAGGTCAGCCAATGGGTGCTAAATTGGGGGCTGAGACTGGAAGGCATCTGGGCATGGCTTAGCTTTCTGAAACTGAAACTAATGTGCTCTGAGCTCTGAAGCTGCTGCTTGTGTTCTGATTGTAACTGTACTGCATTGGTATTTTAAACTTTACATCGTTTTGTTATGTATATAAAGAAGTTAATGAATCCTGCTGAATCAGTCATCTGTGTGTGCTTTCTGGATTTGAATTTCTGCTGCAAACTCTAACAATTGACACGTTGCTTTCCTTAGACTTCCTCAGATAGTATTCCGAGCATCTGTCCTGGTATTTCATCTCCCAGTAAACCAGGAAATACTCCAAGATTGGTTCACATACAGAATTTGCATAGGGATGATACAGTCCTTGTCCTTGATTCCATTGCAGGCATTGCCTAAAAACTTGGCCAAATCACTTACCAGATCCTAGAAAAAATTCCAAGCTCTTTTTTTGGGAAGCCCTTTAGGTCACTTGGGGCAAGCTGCTCAAACAGCGCCGCTCTCCCTGCAGGGAGGGACGACACCGGTGAATCAAAAGGCAATCAGAAAATGATCTGCCCATAACAACGGACACTTCTCAATATTGTCCACTGCTAGATGACTTCTCAACTGCTCTCAGACTAAAACCATATCCAAGGTGCAGCTACTGGTATGCACTGGGCCATCGGTTACTTGAAAGAAGTCCATGGTTGCCATGGATGCCACAATCTCTTTGCTTGCCCTGGACTCAACAATACCAGACAGACTGAAATATTGAAGCACCAACTTCCTTGGGGACTCTATTGCCAACCCAATCTAGGGGCTCAGTAAAATTGAAGGGAAGTTAAAACATGGAATGAATATGTAGTGCAATTATGTTATTGATAATGAACATTTACCAAACAATTGTTTCACAGATCATTTGATTATTTGAATGAATGAAGGAATGACCCTATGAAACATACATAGTAAGAAAGAATTCTCTGTATCTTCTTATGTTGTAGGAGATTATTGAATCTTTTGATTAATTGCAGTGTATGGCTGCCCACTCACTGTCAGTGACTCTGGGCAGCTTACAAAAAGAAAAACCCACTATACAAACAAGAAACAATAATTCCCCTCATCCTCTGCTAGTGAATATACCCCTCCTTCTTCTTTTTTGCTACCATAATTGTGTAATTGTTTTATTGTTTGATCATCTGTAAAAGAATTTCTGAATTGAATAGCAAACTGACAGTATTTTAGTATTGAAGTAAAAAATAAAATTATAATTCAACTGCAGTACAGTCATAATGTTTAGTCATTATTTACAAATACAACAGTATTGCGCTCAGAGTTATTAGCTTCTGTAGCAACCATTATGTGTATGTGTTTGTACGTTGGACCAAAACTTGTTTATATAATTATTTACATTGTTCACTGGAAGTAACGATTGTAGTAAGGCAATAAATTTAATAAGAAAGCGTTGAGAAATATTTCTTCAGTACATTGGGAAATGCACTTAGGAAATTGTGCAATTTATGTACTATGAGCTCCCTCTACTGGTAAAAATTAATATTCTTTCTGTAACCCTTTGTGTAATATGGAAAGAACTTTCAAAGTAAAATGAATTTGAATTAAAGGTTACATTAATTATGTTAACATTGTTTTCCTAGTTATTCAAAATTTCCAGCTTTGAATAGCTGTATATTTTCTACATGTAACAATTCATTAATTATCTGTGAACGTGTTAGAAAAACCTTAAGAATAACTACTTTCAATATTCTTGAAAATTGAATTGACTTTATGAAATAATGCTTTCTAGCACCTGGATTTTGAAAATGAATGTTAGAATACCCTGAATTTTATTTTTAGCCCAGGATGGCAACAGTCCTATGTACTACAAACTTGCATTTATTGAAGGATGGCATCTTTCCAAATTGCATTTGGTTATTAATTTGAATTTTCTTCCATAAACAAACATCAGTGCTGTCTAAAGCAGTTAAAAATATTAATAGCAATTTGTGGAGCAGGATGAGGAAGTTGGACTACTGAGGATTCCAATTATACAATTTCCAGGATTCAGGATTTTTTTCCTAGTCCTCTTTAACATATGCAAAAGGGACACAGTATTTCAGTGGCTAAGATGCTGAGGTTGTTGATCAGAAGGCTGGCAGTTCAGTGATTCAAATCCCTAGCACCCTGCAATGGAGTGAGTTCCTGTTATTTGTCCCAGCTTCTGCCAACCTAGCAATTTGAAAGCATGTAAAAAATGCAGGTAGAAAAATAGGGACCACTTTGGTGCGAAGGTAACAGCACTCCATGCGCCTTCGGCATTTAGTCATGTCAGCCACATGACCACAGAGACGTCTTTGGACAGCGCTGGCTCTTCGGCTTAGAAACGGAGATGAGCACTGCCCCTAGAGCCCGAAACGACTAGCATGCATGTGTGGGGGAACCTTTACTTTTACCTTAATGTATGCATGAGAAGGCCCCAATCCAACCACTCTGCTAAAGCAGAGTTAAGTACCATTCAGATGACACTTACCTAGGTATTTGGAACCTGGATCAAATGATATAATGCTGGCCTCATCTGAAATAAGGTACCCTGAGGACCATTCTCATGATTTTGCCTTCCCACTATACAGAACCAGAGGTAGCTTATAAAATGTGCCTGGCTATAATTATAATTATATATAATTAAATACAATGAGAAGGGGCACAGGAATGGGCATTATCTGTGGGACTTCCCTCTTTAGGACTATTTGGTATTGTATATTGGATGAGCACTTTCAATATCTCTTTAATCTTTCTAAAATTGGTGTTTTATTCCTTTTTGCAAATAAGATATGATATGCATTCATGTTAGAGGAAAGCCATCTGTCCAGAATTTAGTAAAGTAGTAGAAAAGGGGGAAAATAGAGAGAATGGGTTTTTGTGTGAGGTGATTTAAGTTAATGATCTAAGTTAATTTAATCACATGAATACATAAGAACCCAAACCATTTGAATGAACAATCAGCAAGAGAACCAATCAGCTGTTCAGAATTTAAATATAGGTCCAAATGAACAACCAGTCACACGAACAACTGCCTATGCTGGCACACAAGACATAATATAGAGGAATAGGACAAGAAAATCCTGCTCATGATGTTACCCTAGTCTGGTAACGAAATGTTCGGAAACAGGCCCAGTCACAGCATGGAGACGGCATTGGTCGCACTGATGGATGATCTCTGGAGGGCTCGGGATAGAGGATGTTCCTCTATCCTGGTCCTATTAGACCTCTCAGCGGCTTTTCATACCATCGACCATGATATCCTACTGCAACGTCTTTGGGGGTTGGGAGTAGGAGGCACCGTTCTACGGTGGTTCTCCTCCTACCTCTCGAAACGCACGCAGTCAGTGTTGGCAGGGGGACAGAGGTTGACCCCAGGGCCCCTCACTTGTGGGGTGCCTCAGGGGTCGGTTCTCCCCTCCTGTTCAACATCTACATGAAGCCGCTGGGTGAGATCATCCGTGGTTTCGGGGTGAAGTATCATCAATATGCTGATGATACCCAGCTCTTCATCTCCACCCCAGACTATCTCAGTGATGTCCTCCCCGTGATGTCCCGTTGCCTGGAGGCGGTACGGATCTGGATGGGGAGAAACAGGCTCCAGCTCAACCCAGACAAGACTGAGTGGCTGTGCCTACTGGCATCTCGGGTCATCCAAGAAATTCCATCCTTGGTCATGGGGGGAAAGGTGTTGCCCCCCGTAGATAGGGCACGCAACTTATTTATCATTTATTTATTTTATTAGACTTGTATGCCGCCCTCTCTCCCTAGGGACTCAAGGCAGAGAACAATAAAAATGCAATACAATTACAATGAAAAGACATTAAACCAATACAAGCCTAATCGATCGTTAAAATATACAATTAAAACAAGTAAAAACAACCCACACACCCGAAGTCAGTCCAGACTGGCCTGTTGAAACAACCAGGTCTTCAGGTCCCAGCGGAAGGAGCGGAGATCAGGGGCCAATCGGAGGTCCATGGGGAGTTGGTTCCATAGAGTGGGCGCTCCCACAGAAAAGGCCCTACCCCTGGGCACCGCCAGTCGACAGTGCCTAACCGACGGTACCCCAAGGAGGCCCTGCCTATGGGAGTGTTCTGGGCGATCGGAATGTGATGCTGGCAGGAGGCGTTCCCGCAAGTACCCTGGCCCCAAGCCATTTAGGACTTTATAAGTTGTTACTAACACCTTGAAACCTTGAAGGCAACCGGCAACCAGTGCAGGTCGCGCAGGAGTATCATGGGAGTATCGGGGCACCCCATCACAGCCCGCATGGCCGCATTCTGCACCAGCTGCAACCTCCGGGTGGTCCACAAGGGCAGTCCCATGTAGAGAGCGTTACAGTAGTCGATTCGGGAGGTGACAAGCGCATGAGTGACTGTCCGTAGGGCATCTCGGCTCAGTTAAGGGCGGAGCTGGCGAACCAGCCGAACCTGGGCAAATGCCTCCCTGGCCACAGCTCCCACCTGCTCCTCCAAACTGTGCTGTGAGTCCAGGAGGATGCCCAGATTCTGCGCCCTGTCCACGGGGGGCAACGCCTCTCCCCCCATGACCAAAGATGGTACATCCTGAGAAAACCGAGATGCCGGTATGCAAAGCCACTCAGTTTTGGCCGGGTTGAGTCGGAGCCTGTTACTCCCCATCCAGATCACATCCAGGCACCGGGACATCACGGAGAGAGCATCACTGATCTGGTTTGGGGTGGAGATGTAAAGCTGGGTCTCATCCGCATATTGGTGATACCTCACCCCAAAACCACAGCTGATCTCACCCAGCAGTTTCATGTAGATGTTGAACAGGAGAGGCGAGAGAACCGACCCCTGCGGCACCCCACAAGTGAGGGGCCTCGGGGCCGATCTCTGCTCTCCTGCCAACACCGACTGGCGGCCGAGAGGTAGGAGGAGAACCACCATAAAACGGTGCCCCCCACTCCCAACCCCCGGAGCCGCCACAGTAGGTTACCATGGTCGATGGTATCGAAAACCACTGAGAGATCTAAAAGGACCAGGACAGAGGAAAAACCCTGTCCTGAGCCCTCCAGAGATCATCCATCAGTGCGACCAATGCTGTCTCCGTGCTGTGCCCGGGCCTGAAGCCCAATTGGTACAGATCTAGATAATCAGCTTCCTCCAGGAACAACGGAAGTTGCTGAACCACCATCTCAACAACCGCTAAAAGCGAAGGTTGGAGACTGGACAATAGTTGTTCAGAACGGCTGGGTCCAAGGCAGGCTTCTTGAGGAGGGGTCTCACCACCGCCTCTTTCAAGGCGGCGGGAAAAACTCCCTCACTCAAGGAGGCATTGACAACTGCCTGGAGCCAGCCACGTGTAACCTCCCTGGAGGCATAAACCAGCCAGGAAGGACACGGGTCCAATAAACACGTGGTGGAAGACAACCTCTGCATGATCCTGTCCACTTCATCCAGGGAAACAGGGTCAAACTCAACCCAAATAGAATCAGCCAGACTCCTCATCACCCCGTCATCCAACTCCTGCCAGTCGGAGTCCAAGCCGGCCCGAATCTGAGCGACCTTATCCGCCAGATGCTGACTAAATTCCTCTGCTCTGCCCTGCAAAGGGTCCTCCCTCACCTCTAAGTGCAGGAGGGAGCGAGTGACCCTGAACAGGGCGGCCGGACGGTCATCTGCGGACGCAATGAAAGCGGTGAAGTAGGCACACCTTGCCGCTCTAATCGCTTCCAGGTAAGTCCTAATATAGGCTCTTAGCTGGACACAGTCAGATTTGGAGCAGCTCGTCCTCCACCTGCTCTCTAGGCACCTTCTCCGAGGCTTCATCCCCCAGAGCTCCTCAGAAAACCAGGGAGCTAACCGGGATCTACGGTGGGGAAGGGGCCGCAAGGGGACAACCCAGTCGAGCACTGCCGAGGCCGCCTGTTGCCAGGTGGCCACCAAAGTCTCAGCCGGGCTGTGGTCAAGGGAAGTGGGCAAGAACCCCAGCGCCGTCTGAAACCTCTCCGGATCCATCAGGCACCTGGGGCGGAACCATCGAATTGGCTCCTCATCCCAGCAGCGAGGGACAGCCAATTGGAAGACCAGCCGCAGGAGATAGTGATCTGTCCATGATAGGGGTTGGGTAACCGGTGACCCCCCCGATCACTACACTACTGCCTCGAGACAAAAACAAGGTCGAGCATGTTCCCCCCTCGTGAGTAGGTCCTTGAATCACTTGGGTCAGGTCCATGGATGCCATGAACTCCCGAGCCAACCCCGACGCCTCCCCCCAGAGAAGGCAAATTGAAATCCCCCAGAACCACGAACCATCACCACCTCTGAGAGGGCGTCAAGCAGCTCGGGAAGGGCCATCGCTATGCAGCTGAGGGACAGGTACATAAGCAACAAACCCAACTAACCCCCCCAGGCCCAACCTCAGGAGGAGGGACTCACACCCGCCTATCTGCGGGACAGTGACCTTCCTTGGAAACAGGGTCTCCCTAATAACTACGGCCACCCCTTCCCTGGGCTTGTGACCGGTGCAGCACTTGGAAACCTGGGGGACATCAATCACACAGAGGGACACCCCTTTATGGTCCCAACCAGGTCTCTGTGATGCATGCCAGGTCCGCAGCCTCCTCAATAAGTTCATGGAGGAGGGATGACTTATTGGCTACAGACCTGGCGTTTACATACACCAGCCTAAGCCCAGGGACCACACCTCCCAAAACCCCAGGGGAGCGGGCAGAGACCTGAGAGTCGGAGCGTGTCACCGCTTGTAAACAGCGGGAACGCACTCCCAGAACATAATTTGGCCCTCTGTCTCGCCCCCTCCTGCCATGTCTGCTCGCCCCCTCCTGCCATGTCTGATCACCCTAGGAACTTGGGTGTCCTCCTGGATACATGGCTAAGTATGGAGGAGCAGGTGGGAGCCGTCGCCAGGAGGGCATTTGCCCAGGTTCGCCTGGTGCGTCAGTTGTGCTTCTATTTGGACTGGGATGCCCTATGCACTATGGTAACCCATGCACTCGTCGCTTCCCGTCTTGACTACTGCAATGCTCTCTACCTAGGGCTGCCCTTGCGGACTATACGGAGGCTTCAACTAGTGCAAAATGCGGCCGCGTGGGTAGTGATGGGAGTGACCAGATACTCCCATGTGACACCCCTCCTGCGCGATCTACATTGGTTACCAGTTGCCCTCTGGATAAGATTCAAGGTGCTAGTGTTAACCTATAAAGCCCTCCATGGCCAGGGTCCAGGATATTTGCAGGAGCGCCTCCTACTGCCATTGAGTTCCAATCGCCCAGTGTGCTCCAGCCAACAGAGCCTCCTTGGGGTGCCGTCGACCAGACAATGTCGGCTGGCGGTTCACCAGGGGAGGGCCTTCTCTGTTGGGGTGCCCACCCTATGGAACCAACTGCCCCTGGGGTTGTGGTTGGCTCCTTCCGCCGCGATCTTAAAACTTGTCTGTTTGAACAGGCCAGCCTGGATTGAGGTTGGTTTGGGGTTTTTCTTTTAATTAATTGATTTTATTACATTTTAGAGATTTATTTGGAAGTTTAATTTCTTGTATTTATGTTTTTATTTTGACTTTTATGTGAGCCGCTCCAAGTCCCCTGGAGATGGGGCGGCATATAAATATAAATATATATAAATACATAAATAAATAAATAAAAACCAATGAATCAAACAAGTCAAACTCAGAGGTCTCACTGAAATTATCCTGCTGAGGACACATTATGTGAAGACCTGGCTCTCTGGAGAAGGCTATAATACTTGGAAACATGGAAGACAAGAGGAGAAAAAGGTGGATGGACTCCCATTACAATAACAAGGAATCGACCATTGGAAGACCTGAAATATTAAGTTAAGAATAGATTGTCTTGCAGAAAATCTATATATCATTAGAAGTTAGAATAACTTAATGACAACATAATCCAACAATTAAAAATGGAATATCCCGAGTAAAGTTGATAGAGGATAGATATGATGTCACTTTTCAAGTCTTCTAGAAATCAACAGCCTAGTCTTTATTATTAGGGAATGGCACAGTAATAATCCAAATTTAAGGAAGCATATTCCAGATTGAATATTAGGGGGCGGAAAAAAACCCACAGGTAGTCCTTAATCTATGAACACAACTGAACCCAAAATTTCCATTGCTAAATGAGGCAGTTATTAAGTGAGTTTTGCCCCCTTTTTACGATCTTTCCACGGTTGTTAAGTGGGTCACTGCAGTTTTTAGGTTAGTAACACGGTTATAAAGTGAATCTGATTTCCCCATTGATTTTGCTGATCAGAAGATCACAAAAGGTGATCACATGAACCCGGGACCTTTATAAATATGAGCCAGTTGCTTAGGATTAAATGTTGATCATGTGACCATGGATGTAAGTGTGAAAAATGGTCACAAGTCACTTTTTTCAGGGCCATTTTAACTTTTAATATTCACACACAAAAAATTGTAAGTCAAAAACTACCTGTGTGCAATATTTAGAACTGATTGACTGTTATATATTGAAGATGGCAATCAACTGTTTCTCTGGATGTATTCAGATAGTATCTGAATCATCTGGATGCTTTGATTTGGATTCCTTCATTGAACAGCAGGTAACAGTCATTGCCCTGAAAAAGCTCCTTCCAACTATGGTTTTCTAAGAAGATGTTGCACAAGCCCACAACCACTAGATGGCATAGGTACTACAGGAGCCTGAGAGGTTACTAAGGGCCTGGTGGAAATTCAACAATCTGTTGAACTACACATATTTCACTGTTTCCACATGGTAGCTGCCAGAAGAATCTGATACAGTGTGATATAGAAACAAGATATAACTGGAATAATGAGATTTCTTTCTGGGTTTTTTTTAAAGCCCTTTAAATGTCTGGTTTTAACAGTCCTATTGGGCACTGTAAATGCCTCAGGTGCAGTGTGGATATTCCTTTTACATTCCTGGCTCTTGGCTGTGTTTTTATGGAAAAACATATTGAACTTCAGTTGAAGAATATTTGATAATCCCTCTTAGAACATACTATAACAGCTGTGTTGCAGCAAATCTGTTCTGTGCAGTAGTTAGCAACACCATAAACTGTATTCTGCTGCAAAATAACAAAGTATTTTTAAACCAGTTCCGCCAAAGGAAGCTTCAGTAAAAAAAAAAGTAACTTGTTATAAGTTTTGTGGAAAAAAATATTAATTTAAAGCTTTTTACTGGTAATGATTTCAGCAGGTCATTTACATTTACTGCACTGCATATACGCTGCTATATACCAGACAACTCTTGAAAATAATAGATTTGGAAAGTAACTATTAAATATTTTAACCAGAATAAAAATAGTAAATAGTATCTGTTCTTAATACTAGTTATTTTCTAAATTCATAGGCATTTCATTTGTAAATAAATTTTATTAACTTTCGGGGGGGGGACCCAATGACAGCTAACAAGCTAATGAACAATCCAGTGAGAAATAATGAAAAGTTGATTGGATTCAATTAGCATTTAGATTCCTTAATAACTATAACTTTGGTCCAAGTTTTAAATTTTATTTTTTTGGCTTTGCTATGTGCATGTTACATTTATACCAGGAAAAGTGAATTGATGCTTTGCAACGCTTGTACGCTCTGTCCTTGGCCTGATTTCAGGTAACTTTTAAAAACTTAATCTGTAGAGATATTTATACAAGGTTGCATAAATGGAGTTGTGCGTAACAGCTATAACTCAGTGCAGAATTATACACACACAAGCAAACATGCATGACAGCCATAATTCAGTGCAGAATTAAGTACACATAAGAAAACATACTTAATAATCCATAACACGGGACATCTGCCTCTTGAATGTTCTGTATTCCTATTTTTTAAAAGTCTCAAATTGAAAATGTTTTAACTTCTGTTTTATAAACGGTTGCAAGGTTGCATATGAAATAAGCCTTAACTATTTTAGAAGCTCTTAGACTATTCAGATGCTGAAACTAATTATTAGGAAAACTCCAAATTACATATTTGCACTTGTTTGGAAACAGTATACAACAAGTAAGGTGCATCATTCATAACACTTTAATCCTAATAATTTAAGTAATACAATATGAATGGCTAAAATCTCTCAGCTGAGAACATACAATGCTAGAGTTAGCCTGGGGATATATATTCTTAGCTTTTGTTGACATGCCAAAAAAAGTTCATACTTTTTGGCTTCATTCTTAACTCTGTGATTATTCTACTTAGAAGATTTCAATCAGTATAAACTACATTTTGGAAGTATATTAATATTTTAGCCTGATGGTAGTAGTTGTAGTAATTACTTCTAACTTGGCCCACCAATATGTTCCTTGGTGCTTTCCAATGTCCATGCTATGTATAATCTCCCACATAACTGAGAATGGAAGAAGGTGATTATACCATTTTTTGTCCTAAGAGCCCTTTTAAAAAGTGGAAAAACTAATTATAGTACCTGAATTCAGGGGACTTTTTCTTAAATGACTTGCCAAAAAACAAGCTGATTTTGAAAATGTACAGATCATAACATGTAGTTGTTTATGGTAATATTGGAATATCATCTTATTAAATCAAGATTTCCTTGCATGTCCCTGAACACACCACATCCATTTATACATATGAATAAATGAAACATTGTAAGAATGCATACTCTATTTTAGGGTCCTTTAATGACATCATCTAATGTTTTAAAGAAATGTATTTCAAACTGACCATATTTAGTCACCTTAGTCAGTTTTTAGTAATCTTATTTATCCATATTTGTATTCTTTTCAGGCTGCTTCAAAATTGCCTAAACCTTATTGAAGAAGGTGTTTGCCAGCAATTGAAAGGAAGTTACTACCTTCTAGCTGAAGTTCTTAACGATGCCAGCTTTATCAACTGGATCTAGTCGGGATGCAGGTAGGGTTTCTGGTTTAGTTGTTGTTAATTAGTTTAATAAGTGTTAACTTACTAGTTATTAGGCCCTGTGTAGCTTTCTGTATATCCAGTATCTCATGATAAACATGAATGTGGGTAAGGATTCACATCTGTACCTACATACATTCAAATAGGACTTACCTGGTGGCGGTGAGGGCGGCAAGAAGATCTTATTTCTCCGCCCTCATAGCATCTGCAGATAACCGCCCGGCCGCCCTGTTTGGGGTCGCTCGCTCCCTCCTCCAGCTGGGGGTGGTGGCGGACCCTTTGCGGGGCAGAGCTAAGGAATTTGGCCAGTATCTGCAGGATAAAATTGCTCAGATCCGGGAAGGGTTGCGCTCGGACTTGCAGTGGCCTGAGGATGGGGATGGGAGTGGTTTGGCCAATGTTATCTGGACTGAGTTCGATCCTGTTTCTGAGGATGAAGTGGACAGGATTATCGCGGCTGAGCTCCACCACATGTTTATTGGACCCGTGCCCTTCCTGGTTGGTTTATGCCACCAGGAGGTCACGGCTGGCTCGGGCAGTGGTCAACGCTTTGTTAAGGGAGGGGCTGTTCCCTGCCGCTTTGAAAGAGGCGGTGGTGAGGCCCCTTCTGAAGAAGCCTGCCCTGACCCAGCCGCTGAACAACTTTGTCTGGTCTCCAACCTTCGCTTTTAGAAGGTTGTTGAGAGTGTGGTGGCCCAGCAATTGCCACTTTTCCTGGAGGAAGCGGACTACCTGGATCCGTACCAATCAGGCTTCGGCCCGGGTACAGCACGGAGACAGCATTGGTCGCGCTGATTGATAATCTCTCTAGGGCTCGGGACAGGGGTTTTTCCTCTGTCCTGGTCCTGTTAGATCTCTCAGCGGCTTTTGATACCATCGACCATGGTATCCTGTTGCAGCATCTCGGGGTTGGGAGTGGGAGGCACTGTTTTACAGTGGTTCTCCTCCTTCCTCTCAGGACGTTCACAGTGTTGGCAGGGGGGCAGAGGTCGACTTGTGGGGTGCCCCAGGGCTCGGTCCTCTTGCCCCTCCTGTTCAACATTTATATGAAGCCACTGGGTGAGATCATCCGTGGCTTTGGGGTGAGTTATCATCAGTACGCTGATGATACAGGTATACATCTCCACCCCAGGCCACATCAGTGATGCTCTCTCCGTGATGTCCCGTTGTCTGGAGGCGGTACGGATCTGGATGGACAGGAACATGCTTGACTCAATCCAGCCAAGACAGAGTGGCTGTGCATACCGACATCGGTCCAATTTGGATGTTCCATCTTTGGTCATGGGGGAGGAGGTGTTGCCCCCGTGGACAGGGCATGGAACCTGGGGGTCCTCCTGGACTCATGGCTCAAATTGGAGGAGCAGGTGGGGGCGTGGCCAGGGGCCTTTTGCCCAGATCTGGCTGGTTCGCCAGTTACGCCCATTCCTGGACCGAGATGCCCTGCGCACACTCAGGCGCTTGTTATTTCCCGACTCGACTACTGTAACGCTCTCTACCTAGGACTGCCCTTGCCTACCACTCGGAGGCTTCAGCTGGTGCAGAATGGCCGTGGGTAGTGATGGGAGCTTCTCGATACTCCCATGTTACACCCCTCCTGTGCGACCTGCATTGGCTTCCGGTTGCTCTCCGGGTGAGATTCAAAGTTCTGGTATTAACATTCAATGGGTCCAGGTTATTTACGAGAACGGCTCCTCCCAACATCAATACTAACCGCCTGTACGGGCTCACAGACGGGGTCTCCTTGGGGTGCCGTCTGCGACTCAATGTCCCTTGGCGGCGACCTGGGGGAGGGCCTACTCTGTGGCGGCTCCCACTCTGTGGAATCTTCTTCCACTGGAACTCCGCCTGGCCCCCGATCTTCACACCTTCCGCCACATTTGAAGACTTGGCTCTTTTTACAATCTGGGCTGTGCTGATTCTCTGGGGTTGGTCCTGGGGTTGGTCCTAATTAAAACTATGGGTTTTAATTTTCAATTCGGCTTAACTTGTTTAATATACTTTTAATTAATTTATTTATTGTTGTTTTTAGCTGTGAGCAGCCAGTCCTTTTGGAGAGGGGGCGGCATATAAGTCGAATGAATGAATGAATGAATGAATGTACGTACATCACGCTCCTATAGAAATAATCTCCCATACGTGGATCTCTTTATTGCATTAGGTTTTATGTATAAGAAAACAATTCTTGTAAGTGAAACAAGTTTAGTGTGACTTTTTTCTACCAGTGAGATCAAAGAATTTAACTAAAAAATTTAAGGAAAATTGGCTGGCTATAGCACTATATAAACCTAAGTCATACTGCAATAGAACTCAAGTAAAAAAAATTAAATCCTGTATTTTTAGAAATTGTTAAAAAAAATCTGAAACATTTTTGAGTGGTTTCATGAACACATCCATTAAACATGTACGATGTATTTGAATTTTGAACTATTTGGAGCTTAAACCTTTTTCAGAATGATAAAATCAGTGCTCAGAGAAGCTGTTTTTACATTCAAATTGGAGCATTTCAAATTTGAAGTACTTTGAATTCAAGATTTGTTAGATGCTCCTATAGTTTCCTTGTTGCTCTGCTAGGAACAATATAGAGATGGCTTGCTATCACCTTCTTTCTTAATGGGTGCTTACTTTGTAATTAAAGCAACTTAATAGTAGAGTTCAACATTTTTAAAACATTTGTGAATTTTAGAAAATAAAATTATAGCCTTCAGACAAAAGCAATATGGGTCAGTTGACATCAGAATCTTCTGATTTCTTTCCAGATGTTTCATATTTAGATTGTACAGCATCCTGGAAAATAGGAGTCATCTTAAAACTTTCTGAAATAGATATTATTAATTGAATTTTAGTTAATCTATGTGAAAATAACAAATTTACAAGTTAATATGTTTTGATCTGTTAATTCTTTTAAAATCTGCTGGGCTTAGTGGTACGTTCTTTGAGTTCATTACCACAAGTTACAGTAACATTGAAGCATTAGCCTGGCATGGTTCAAAAATCTGATTAGGTAATTAACAAATAAGGGAGATAACCACTTGTCATTGTATTGATTTAAAATCTCCCAGACATGATTGTAATACATAAAAGTGATGGAACAAAATGACCATATTTTTTTATCGTTTAGGTCTATTTTATAGTTTCCACAGACTTGTTCTAATAATGAAGCTATGAAGGATATGACAAAAATGGTGATATTAAATTTCTCTAGACTAATAGTAAAATTTTCCATTCTGATGTCAAGAATGTTGAGCATCTGGACTCCTGAGTAGTTTACCACGTGAGCATTTTCCCCATTTTTTAAAGCCATTTATTCTTTTCCTAAGAACTTTCAGTCTTAGGTAGAAAATTGCAGTAGCAGAAACTAGTTTCTAAAATTGGAAAATGTATTTTTTGTTGATCATTTTCCAGTGTTTGTAAAAACCATTTTATTAAACATCTCTGAATATGTAAGGGTGTCCATGTATTCAGTGAAAATATCATTCAAGAAATTGGTAGTTAAAATGTAATAAAGGTAATGTTTACCGTTCTATCTGGTACTATTGTTTTGTTCTCTGAGCCCTCATCCTGCCCCCAGCAAGTTCCTGTATTGAACAGTTTCCAAAAGTTACATGTCTTGTTGAAGCAAACTTCTTCAGGCTTATAAAAGCAGTATTATAGTGAATATTGAGTGCAGATTACATACGCTTTCAATAGCAGAAGAACTGTGTAAGTTGTTTTGCTGTTATAGTTCTATCAATGAACTGGATTTTGTGGCTAAAAATGCTGAATCAGTTCTAAAAAAATTCAAAGATCCTATAATTCACTTCTTAAATAAACAGTCATTCTAGATGCTTATGTTTATTTAATGATTAAATGTATATA
This sequence comes from Naja naja, assembly GCA_009733165.1. Lineage (NCBI taxonomy): Eukaryota > Metazoa > Chordata > Lepidosauria > Squamata > Elapidae > Naja > Naja naja. Next base: position 21,707,725 of record CM019155.1, read on the forward strand.
TAAAGATGCAGGCTGTTACCATTCCATTGTAAGTGTAATAGATAAAGCATTTTCCTTGTTGTCTCAAATTTCCTTTAGCCTTTCCAAGACTGTATGAAAACTTCTAATGTAGAAGTTGGATTTAAGATATCCTAAATATTAAGTAATCCAAATGTTTTATATGAGCCACTCTATATGTTCAAATGGGCAGCATAAATTGCTGTAATAATCAAATATTTGTTTCAGTTTCAGAAGTAATTGATTTTTAAAAAGCGGTTGTCATATAGGGTCTTTTCTGTGACAAATAAAGTTAGAAAATACTTCTAACTTAATATAGTACTATTGAACTTCAAATGTTCCATTACTGGATTACACTCCTTAAGAAAGCTGTCAAACTGTGTCTCAATGGTATAATTATAAGCAACAATGAAATGTGGTTTTGTTAAATAGTTTATATATTGAAGACTTGATAAAATATATAATCAAGAGCAGGCTTAATATTATTTAAAGCAGGATTCAAATAATTCAAAATAATATCCATCATACATATTGGGTGCTAATCCAAAAAGTTCATTTTGTTTATTTTTAGTTCAACTTAATAAAAGCTAATATATCTATATAAAAGCAGCTGCCTCGCTAAGAATGTATAGACTGTGGATAAGTTCTGATTTATGGTGTGATGACTGAGGGTATTTCAGGTAGTTAATTGTTTAGATTTCTAAAAACAAAAATGGACATTTAAAAATTTAAATACACTTTCCAGCTTCGGATAGCTACATTTTGATGTTATATATAAGCTAACTCCTGGACCATAAATGAAAATTCAGAAAATCCTATGAATACTGTGAATATGAGTCTCATTTTTCCAAGTCAACCAAATGTTGAAAAATGTGTTAAAGGACTTGGAATTAACAGTCCAATAGCAGGGAGGGTAAATATGAAGATTGAACAGACTGATGTCGAATTTGATATGATGGAAGAAGCTTGGAAAAAGAAAAAACGAGTTTGAAAAAATGGGCCAGATCTTATCAGGGCTGTGGATTAAAAAGTATTACCCCTATGGGAGAGGCAATTGAGCAGAAGCTCAAAATGTGCTTATCCCAATTCTAAGATAAATTTTCCGACCATGTGAACCAGAGCTGAGCCTATAATACCATTTTGTGCTTCCTGTTGCACACAGATTCACATACACTTAGATGCTACCTGAGGGAAAAGTATGCATGCTACTTCATTACACAGCAGTAATTATAGATACTTTCTACCACCATTGCTGATGGAAAGATTGGAAAAAATCCCAAAAGCTAATTCTTACTTGTCTTCCCTACCTTGTTGATTCTGAATAATATTGAATTATCATAACATGAATAACCCTGCTCCCTGATTTTCACAGACCCTCCTTCCCTGAAGCTGCTATAATGCATGCATTCAAGTGTAGCATATCCAGTCGGTCCACCTGCAATGCACCCCAAATTTTACTTGCTAAAATGGACTCTAGATAGATAGATAGATAGATAGATAGATAGATAGATAGATAGATAGATACACAGACAGATAGACAGACAGACAGACAGACAGACAGAGTAGCTGCGTATGTGAAGATGTCAAATGCCTGTGAAAAAGCCTCATGCCCTTGAATATCAAAATTTTGATACAGCATTATTCAGGATTTTTATAAAGAATATGAAATGAATTGAATGCTTGTAACATTAGTGAATGGTTTCTAATCAAAGACTGATCTGAACTTTGGATCAATTCTAGCAAGATGTTCAGTTAAAATAAATGTGAAGTCCTGCAGATTTAATGAGATTGAACTTTATGTGAAAAGGATATAGGAAAAGTAGCGAAGCACCTGCTGAACATGAGCAAGCAAGCAAACTCACTCGTGGTCTGCATTAAAAGCACTGTTTCGGTATCATGAGAGATACTTGTTCTTTGGTAATCTGAATTAATTACCCCCAAACTATGAATACAATGTCAAGTTCTGAGCACTGGACTTTGAAATGGACTTATAGATCCTGAAGAAGGTTCAGGGATAATCTTCCAGGCTGTTAAGATGTCTGCATAAGAAATCTACATACTAATGTGGAAGGCTTCAAGAACCATGGACATCTGGTCTACAAAAGAAAAGGCTTTATGGACATGATAGTCATAACAGTCATAACATAACAGATAGTCTTAGTATCCTATGACTATAACTAAATGTTGTATCTTATGATTCGTGATGAATATCTTTTTTATGTACATTGAGAACTTCTGCACTAAAGACAAATTTCTTGTGTGTCCAGTCACATTTGGCCAATGAAGAATTCTATTCTATGACAATAGTCAACAAATATGTAAAAAGCTGTTACACGAAATGTAAGAATATACATGTATTGAAACTGAGAGTGGGCAAGAACAAATGGATATAAAAGAAAGGAAGTTTCCAAGCAGTAAAAGCTGTTGAACAGTGGAATAGTCTGTCCACAGCAATGGTAGACTCCCCTGCAGGAGGTCTTCAAATATGGGTTGGATGGTGGTCACATATGGCTTAGTTGACGTTCATTGAACGTAGGGTGAACTAGATCAGTGGTTCTTAACTCATGATATTGCCCCAAGGGGCGATTTTGTTTTCAGGGGCGATGGAACAAAAAGGGCGATGTGGGGGTGAAGGGAATTATATGGGGCAATGGAGCAAGATATATTGAGAGAGAGAGAGATCTATATTGGTAGATAGGTAGGTAGACAAAAAGACAGGTAGGTAGGTAGATAGATAGGCAGGAAGGCAGGCAGGCAAACAGAGACCTTTTGGATGGATGGATGGATAGACGGACGGACAGACAAATGGACAGACAGAATGCGAGAGTGGCAGCACTTTGGGAAAGCGGTGGCGGCGGCTTTTCCCAACATGCTACTGCATTCAAGGCGCCGGTTCAGGTGCGGTACAACAGTCAATGGGGTGAGCCTGCAGGGCTGGCGACTCGAACGCCCCCCTGCTGCCTCTTAGCATCCCTAAGGGGTCTGGCAGAGGGGCGCTAAGAGGCGACAGGGGCGTTTGAGGTGACGGCCAGCCGTGCAGGTTCACCCATTGACTAGCACTGCTCCAGAGCTGGCGCCTCCAATGCGGAAGCAGTGGCATCGTGCCACGCCACGTTCGACACGCCCCCTGCTGCCTCTTAGCCCCTCTGCTGGCCCCTTGGGGCGCTAAGAGGTGGAGCGTTCAAGCGCCGGCCCTGCAGGCTCACCCATTGACTGTAGCATCGATCCGGAGCTGGCGCCAAAATGGGTGAAACTGCAGGGCCGGCTGGTGCCTCGAGCGCCCCCCTGCCGCCTCTTAGTGCCCCTCTGCTGGCCCCCTTGGCCTTGGAGATGCTAAGAGGTGGCAGGGGGGCAGCGCGTCGAATGCGCGGTGGCACATAACGCGCCACTGCTTCCACATTGGAGACTCCGGCTCCGGAGCGTTACTACAGTCAGTGGGTGAACCTGCAGGGCCGACACCTTGAACGCTCCCCTGCCACCCCTTAGCGCCCCTCTGGGGGACACTAAGAGGTGGCAGGGGGGCAGTTATGTTGGGGGAGGGGGGCGATGACAACTTCCTCAATGGCTCAAGGGGGTGATTCTTTCAAAAAGGTTAAGAACCACTGAACTAGATAACCTACTATTTCCAACTCTAATATTCTATGATTCTTTGAATAATCATAATTACTTGTTATTTCATTTTAGATAATTCAGGGCAGAAATCTTCAAAACTGGAGTGAACATTTAAAACCAGGTTTAACAATACAAAATATGCCATAAGTATGTCTTCTGTGTAACAACCCATTCTCAAACGTTTTGGTGGATTTTTATAACCAGTTTCTGAAAAAGATTCTATTATGTTACTAACATGATCTGTTCACCAGGGAAAGAACAATGCTAGAGAGAAAGTCTACACCAGAAACTTAAATCACTTTAACAGGCACCACTACTCCTTAGAAAACTTCAAAACTCTAAACCTATAAACGAGACTAGGATTTTCTAACTTTACCAAACTAGAAATTCACAACAGTTAAATTAATTTCAAGCATTTACAGAACACAGCAGTGGCTTCATAGCTTCATTTTTTTCCTCTCCTGTGGAGAGCCTCTTATTTCCTCACTGAAGACATCAGTAATGATGAACAAGTTTACTACATTATCTGTGCAGTGCTAACCGCAGGACATTGGATATGCTCTAAAATGTATTGTTTATTCATTCTGCTTCTGAACAATGGCAGTATGTTTGTGGAGCTTTGAAAGAGAATCTCCTGTTTTTTGTTTCTTAACGGCATGCAATATGCCTTCTTGATACTTACCTTTTCTAATATTTATTGTTTTCTTTCAAAGAACTGAGAAGACTTGATCTTGCACAAATGGCTGTCATGACAAATATGGCCTGATACAAGCAACAGTTAACAAAATAGTTCCTGCCATCCCATCTCGCAGGATGCTTCTTATTATTTCTGATTTTTTCTTTCATGCTTTTCATGGGAAGGTGGGTGTAATGCCAACAAACCCTGGGCTGCAGCTGCCATTCATTTTTATTTTCTAACATTTGAGTCCCGAAGGTATTCTTTAAATTTCTACTTCTGAAGTTTGGCCCTTTGCTTTGCTGATTATAAGCTTCCCTTTTTAAAAATAGAATGACCTTTTTAAAAGTAAAATGTCAAGTAGGTAAGGAAGGAACCAAGGGAAGGTCATAAGTAAGTTGGCGCCACTTTAGATTTAATACCTATCTGAAAATCCTTTTAAGCTGATGAGGTAGGAAGAATTCTTTGTCTGCAAGGATTATTTACTGTTGTAAAAAAGCAATCCAATACTATATTTCCTTTTGCTGAGTTCTTGCTGTGTTAGAAACTTGCAGGAAGTGCAAGCCACAGCATATACTTCAGACAAATGTGATTCCCTCTCACTTTGAAATATTTAAGTAGCATCCATGTGCAAGATGTAGGTTTAGCCATCTATTACTTCCCAGTACTTTTCAATTGCCATGCTGAGTAAGCCTTACAAAAACTATAATGTGAAACAGATGGAAGGCACCTCTTTGCCTATCGCTCTTACATAAACTTTGCACTTAGTGCTTTGCTTCTGTGAATGACTTGGCTGACCTGAAGTCTGAACCTATAATCTTTTAGTGCGAATGCTGTTGGAAGAGGTTCATGGTGTAGATTCAGTGCTTTTTATACTCAGGAAAAGCTACAAAGATGTGGGCATTCTATTTTTATGCTTAAAAGCTACTATAAAGGAGATTAGCTTTAAAATAAATCAAAGTTTGAAATATGAGCATTGCCTCACAAAAGACCATAGAAAATCATGTCTGGAAGGATTTTTTTTCCTAGCATTTTTTTTATTAAATAACAACAGGAAGACAGGAAAACAGTACACTGCTTCCAAAAAAATTCTGCATTTAATTTTAGAACCATCATCCAGTGTCTCAGAAAATTATGCAATGGTATTGACTCGAGTTTAAACTTTAGTCTTCAAGGAGAAATGATCCCATTTATAGATCATTCACTATAACTTAATAGGCAATATATTTTAATAAAATCAATGTAATGTAATGCAATATAATTTAATAGGGAATCATTTTGGAAAGGTGTTTCTTTGGTGGTTTCTTTGGAAAGCTATTACTGTGGTGGATAGTGCTTAATCTGATCATAAAAAGTCACACTTGTTTAATAGACATATCAGTATATTCAGGATTGCCACATTGAAAGAAAAATAATTGTCGATCATCTATATTGGATTAGCCAAAAAGACATCAGTGCTTGCCATCGTTGATTATAACAGGTAAGTATTGTGTCTTTTAGCCATAAAAATTCCCCACTGGATAAACATGCTATAAATAGGCCAAGACTTGGCGGGAAAGTTCTGCAAATCACATTATTCTATTTTTTTGGTACAGCTTTTTGAAGGATAATATTATGCTACCTGGTATTGAACCTATATGCTGCTGCATGTCTCAAGAAATTGTCATGGGGCATGACCTAAACAAACTGGGGCAGCCACTGCTTTAGTCTCTGTGAAGGAGTTTTGAGAAAAGCTCTGCAGGTGCATTCTTTTTAACAACAGCAGCAATAAAAAAAATCAAACATTACAAGAGTTTTTTCAGGAGCTTATTTATCCATGCATCTGTTATACCCAAGATTATTTTAAAAAACCAATGTATCAGAAGTATTTAAGAGAAACCACAAACTCTCTTTAAGGAACCACCCTATCCATTTTCTATACTTACAAGGATGTTTTTTCTGTTCGTGATTCATTTGACTCCAACATCAAGGGAACTGGAATAACGATTAGGCTAAGGAATGCATGTGTTTCTGGGTTTTGTCCCTTTCCAAAAAGCTTTATGAATTCTTGATTCAGTGTTAAATAAATATATCGCCACAGATACTTTAGCCACTGTTAATAAAGAATACCATACCACTGATGCAGCTTCTTCCCTTTTTAACCCAAATCTCTCTCTCTCTCTCTCTCTCTCTCACACACACACACACACACACACATACACACAAAATTTTTATTGCTTTATTTGATATATCCAGACTCGGTATAAAATGGTATAAAGCAGAAGCTTATCAAAGTGCTAAATGAAATTAATTTTAATTTAACTTTATGTTCTATTTACTCTTTATAGGTCTGTATGAGCTGCTGGCTTCATTGCCAGCCCAGCTGCAGCCACATGTGGACAACCAAGAAGACATGACCTTCCTCTGGGATATGTTTGGTGAAAAAAGCCTTCATTCTCTGGTAAAGGTAAACCACACTAAATGCTCATTCTTTCTGAGAAACATGTATGGAAAAACGTTTTGAGCAACCTCTCGTATACCAAGAATCAGTTATTCCGTGGAAACAAAACAGCCTTGTTTCTCTTCTGTGCTTCTGTGAGGGATGGAAGTTGTTAAAGGTTTCTACCAAAAATATTGCAATGATTTCATTTAATAGTGATGTTTTGGCAGAATGCATTAATGTAACAAACATATGATGTTTGCCCTTGTTTAGAATGAGGCAGCATGAATTAGTAGCAGGAAATCTGAGACTCCTTCATGGTCAACATTCATGGCCTGGAGTTTAGCTTACATAAACAAATGTTCACAGCAGAAATTAGATGGCATATATTTTTGAGGTAAAGTATGGCAACTATTCAGTAGCCACATTAATTTAAAATAATTTCCTTTAACAAAATCAACTGAAATTATAGTTGGTTCTTTAATTGGATTGTATCCATCAAAGATTGTGTTTTGTATATAAATATACTAAACTTGTATGACTAAAATAAATATAGTGAAGTAATTGAAGTGAAGTAATTAGTGGATATGTGTCTTCAAAAATGGTAACTCTTCATGTATATTGTACTTTATTATTTACAAAATTATTTGCAGTTTTGGTTTCATAATTATCATGAAGCTTTTAGTTTACAAATTGGAATTTAGACTTGTAAAGAAATGTGTAAAATAAGTCTGCTACTTGGATTTTATACTAAATTTGGAGTCTCTAGCTTCTTGAAGAAATCTGCATTTCTATAGCAGAAAACAATTATTCTTTTAGACTGACAATTCTTTATATGCTTATTTAGATATTTATAAATTATTTGTATGTTGTTTAGTCATGGATTCCAGTGAATTTACAGTTGTAAAAATACAGTAACAAATAACATCTCACAAAGCTGCTAGTTGGCTTAACTGAAATTTTTATCATGGTGTTCATACCGGTGAGGGATGTCAAATTGTTCTACAGTGAGGGGATTACTGCTAAGAACACCATTCTCCAGGTCTCTTTAATTTTTCAGATGCAAGGATCCCATAGGCTGTCTGCTGACCAGCATGTATTGGCTGGCGATGATCCTGGAAGTAACAAGGCAATATTTATGGCTGCATTTCTGCCAGAGGACAATTTAAAAAAATACGAATGACTAACTTTAGGATGTTCTGAGTTGATAAATCTTTTCTTAGTTTGCAATAAAGGAGTGCTTTAGGATATATTACTGCATCAGAAAGATGCCTAAGTATCTTTAACTCCATTTGGCCAGATGGCTTACTCATTATATGGTAACTACAATTATTAAAGCACTTGAAATGTCTCTTAAAGGTTAACATAGTATTCAATAGAAGGCTAATCTGGAAGAACTGCTTCTGAAGGAAAAAAAGAGGGAAATTTGGCTAATTGTTGGAGATTTATTCAAAATGGAACATTTCAGATGATACAGTCATGTACTATAATGATTCAGACAATTTATTTCACCCCAATTTTATTCTGGCAGATTCCCTGGTATTGAGATACTTATCTTTTTAAAATTATATATCACTTATTTGGAAACTAATAGGGATGAGCACTAATGTGGTGCAGTACTTAAAGTGTTTGACTGAAACTGGGGAAACTCAGGCTCAAGTTGATAGTCAAGGACAGAAGCTTACTGTTTAATTTTAGGCTTGGTAATTTTTTCTTAATTCATCATAATTTCAGGGGGTTGCTTTGTGGGAAAGAAGAGGAAATGTTGTCTCCATGTACTTCATTTTGTGCTTCAAGATATAAGCAAAGATACAAATCTAATAAAAGGAAAGATCACAAAGGTAGCTGTTGTCGTTTTTAAGGTTGTAAAGTATTAGACATTTTCCCCGATCAACACAGAAGAATATTTGTAGCTCAGAGTTGAAATGAGGGGTCCTTGATGCTCTCTGAGCTTGCTTGTTTTCTTGGAGACATTTCAATACCCAAACTAGGTAACATCATCAGGGCTGGTAAGGAGTGGGCCTCTGACAAATCAGCCATTAAGAAACTGCCAAAGAAGCCAACGGTAAATAGCCCAGCCAGAGTCTCTAAGACCACACCCACCAACAGCAACAGGGCAAGGCACTAGAATATAAACTGAGAGCAAACCCCACAGTAATGATGATGTTACCTAGTTTGGATAATGAAAGATGTGCAAGAAAACAAATAAGCTCAGAGAGTATAAAGAAGCCCTCATCTTTCCCAGTCATTTACATAAAGTCCAGAAGACCTTATTTCCCCTTTTGTATTTCCTGATGAAATTTCTATAGGGAATGTTTCGAACATTGAAGAGCATATATTGGTTTATATATAGTAGTGTTCCATTTTTCCCAAAGTTAAGTGAACTAATTTAAATATTACTAAATTATTTTTATAACATGAAATATAGAATAAGTTTTTTGTTTAATATATACAGCATATAATTTATGAGCCTTTTTCATTTTAAATTTAAAAATTGCTGTCTTGTACAAATTTGTTTTATCTAAAGTTAGAAGAATGAATTAGATGAAAGAAAAGAAACTTGATCCAAAATATAGACAATATGCTTTGTCTGACATGGAAGGTTTTTTTTTTGTTCTAGTTTTACTTAAAGAATAAAATGCATCACTTGCGCTGTTAAAATCAGGCCTTGCCTTGAACCAATTCATGATACTGTAAGATGCTCCTGTCCCCTAATACTAATATTCAGTTCCCCTTCTCTACGTGCTGTACCATCTGAGGTGAGGCAGTTAACAAAAATAGAAGTAATGTTCTATTCGTGGAATGTTTACCTATGTCATATTATGGGCTTTTGTCTTAGTTACCATTTACATGGTTATTTAATTTGTAATCTTTGAAAAAATAATAAAAGATACAGCCTTAGTTTACCAAGAATGATTTTTGTTCAAGAACAGGGTAGCTCTCTGCCAAACAAACATTATGTAAGGATCCACTGAGGCCATTTAAATTATTCAGGAACCTCATAGGAAAGTAGTTCCTGTGTTCCATAGCAAGTAGTATTTCAGGTGTGCTCTCTGTGATCAGAGAGGTAGAAAACATCTTGATCATCATTGAATTTGTCTGGTACACTTTAAATAGCCTAAATTATTGATAGTCATTGAATGACAAAATTTTTCACAATTTAAACAGGCACACAGAATTATTTATTTTCACAGCTTATATGGTAATCTAATACATTTTTCTATAAAGCCCATCTGCAGGATGTGTTTAGGATTTTTCCTCCTACTTCCTGAAGTTGTTCCTCTGAATCCCAAAGTTTTTTTGTTACTGTCTTAGCTAATATGCTATGATAGATCTTTCCCACATGAATATCTCTTAATTGCATGACAGAGGCCCCTAAGGCTCAAAGTAGACATTAATTTAAATAGTATCCTTTTCTATTTAGCATGCTTGTTTCAAAATATAAAACAAACATTTCTCAGAGAATGTCATGGTAAGTTCAGTATTCCAGTTGCATTCAGTGCCAATTGACAGTCATAAATATTTTTTTTAGAACTGTTGAAAATACAGGAAATATATTTTGTGGTAGAACACATTTTGAGTGCTCATATTTTCTTCTTAACATGTTTATCAGCTAAATTTAAATTCCTGTATTTGAATTTATTGGTTGCCATTACTTTGTGTAAAGGTCATTTATCTCATTCTGTGCTGCTATCATATTTTATTATTTACATGTATCTAATGCACTACATTATCTTTAGCTCTCAGTCTTTTCATGTGGAATCTGAGGAAGAGTTGTAAAGCAAATATTGTCAGGCTTTTGTTCTCTTAATTTGTAGTTAGCATTCTTGTTAAGAAATGTCTGAATTGCAATATTAAAATACCTTTACAACTTTGCTTAATATGTTTGCTGTGCATATGTCATGATGCACAAAAATCATCTTCAAACTTTCATTTCATTTGCCAACTGTGACAATGGGGTATTTATTTTTATTAGGCATATAGTCCCCATTCATCCTAACATCTAACAAGGAGCTAAAGAATTGTAACCTATAATATCTATGTTGCATTTCTAATTGTTCTATGTTCCTTCTGAAAGGCATTGAAACACTTGTAATGTGAGTTTCATCTCTCTCTCTCTTTTTTAATGTCTTGTCTCACTTTTGTATTTTTGATGTTTCTACTATTGCTACACCTCAGATTAAGATCTGCTAAACTTTGCCTTGCATTGTCTATTTTGAAAATATCTATATATTAATCGTCAAGGCCAAAAATATCATGACCTAGGAAAAATAGTTCTAGGAATGTGCCCATCATGTTAATAGCATATGAATTATTTGTTACTTGTGAAGGTTAGTAATGGTGACGTCATTTCTTTTTTACCTTCACAATTTTTGCTATAATTTTGTCAACTCAAAATACATTCATATGCCTGTTTTAGTAGTTGCCATTAAAAAAGGGGGTGCAGGAGGAAATCTGGAAGAGCAGTGCAGCAGTTTAAAAGTGAAAGTACATTCCAACTCTTATCTTTAAAAGATTGTAACTAAAATACCAGAGCTTTTGCCCGCAAATATATTTAATTAGAGAACGTGAATGATGACACACAGCCTGTGAACATGCTCAATTGGAGAATCTGATTTATGAGACACCCAGGGAGGAGGGGGGAAACAGGGTCACAGGTGACTGTAAATTACATATGCTAGAGTTGGCTTCATACAGGGCAGTGCCAGTATGTCTCCTCTAATAAATCCTTTGAAGTTTTTTGAAGTTTGGCTTGAGAATCATGATTTAATGAGAGCGATTGCTGGAATCCTGACGATTTACGATGCTAGATTTTCTTTTTGAGTTTCTAGCAAAATTGTGTTCTAAAATAAATCTCTGGTTCTGAATTCTACGCAACAGTTGGCAATTAAGCTGAATTTTGAAGATAATGTGTATCATCATAAAGCAGTTTTTAACTTATTGGACTTATTATATTTTAGCAGATTAAAAATGAGCGATTGTCATTTCTATAATCTGAGGGGTGGTTTTTTTGCTTGGCAGCCTCCTATAATGGAAGAGTCATCACTCCCTTGCTAACCTTTGAGGCTTCATAATATAGGCTTTCCTGGCATAGCATTACTTATTGAATAATTTTTTACGCAAACATCAGTTTACACAATTCTTTCTAAAAACATAATTCTCCTAGCGTTACTGTTTTTCCTCTATGAAATTATGCCAGTTGTGCAAAGCCATACATGTTGAAAATATTACTGTATATTTTTTTTAAACATAGCAATCACCATGCCACATCTACTTACTTATTTTCCTGAATGGAAGTAAACAAGATTGCACCCATATCTTCCCCTCTTCAATTATATACAACTTTCAGAGACTTTATAAATTTAGATCTCTTTTGATAATGTTCCAGTGAGTTTCAACTTTGTTTTGTTTCTAGATTTAAATCAGTGTATCACTTGATTATATCTTTTTAACATGTTCTGTCCAGCACCTTCAACCATTCATAATCCAAGTCTCGTTTTCTTCTATCTGCTTTTTAAATTATTATTATTGTCCAGATCTTCTTAATGTTAGTCATTGCAATGTGTGCAAATAATATTCTTCATTTAACTTGGGTCTAGTGACTCCTGTTAGGTAAATTTTAGAATAAAAAAATTGAAATTCTGGAGTGATTCAATTTTTCATTGTTCATATTATCATTTCTATTGTTGTGGAAACTTTAGTCTTCTTGACATTTAAATGCAATCCAGCCTTTTTAATCCAGCCTTTCTTCCTTGATTTCTAGGATAAATTATTTTATGCAATCTTCATTTTCTGCCAGTAGAATGGTGCTGTTTGCATATGTTAAAATATCAAAATTTCTGCTACCAAATTTGATTGCAATCTCTGATTCTTTTAAATTAGAAGTTACCTCAAAATTGTCCCAAAAGTGCTTTTCAAAAGGCAATTGGACTTTGTTTGTTTGTTTGTTTGTTTGTTTTCCTTGAAGAAATTTTGCTTCTTATCCAAGAAACTTCTTCAGTTCTGACTGAATGGTGGAGAATAGATTTATATTCCTTGTAATCATCATTTGGTCATTAACACTCTGAAGGTTAGCTCTCTGAGAGTTATAGAGGCCATTTGGGGGCTTATCTGTATCCTCAGGGTCCCCTGAATCAGAATGCAAATGGGTGTGGAACCTTCTCTGAAGAACTTGGAGAATTACATCCTAAGAATCATTTTCTAAATGCCTCTGGATCTTTTCTCCCTTCTGGCCATATAAATAATGCATTTCTGAAGATTTTTCACAACTTGCCCTCTGTTTCTACCATTGGGAACATTGGAGATTAGAGCAGCAATCCAATACACCTTTATACAACCAGCTATTTGACACAAAATAGGGCTGTTAAAGAGGGATAAGAAATGTTTCATTTTTCTATGAAGTACAATAATTTTTCCTGCAAGATTCTTTCATTTCTTCAGCAATGAACATTACATTTGGCAATGAGTGCTTTTGAGAGATAGGGAGTGGAACAGGCGCCTCAAAATTTCTTCTTTGTATTAATTAAATAGATGTATGCACCAATGCAGCCTTGTTACACACCTTTTCCATCTTAAAGCAGTCTATTCAAGTTGTTATGATCATGGGTTGCATATGCAGTCATTCATAAACAAGCCTATGAATATGTAGGAGAAAGAAGTATTTTGAAAGATGTATTTTAATATATTTAAAGAGAGCATGATATCCCTATATAGCTCTTCAAGGACTTCAGTTTTAGTATGTAGACTGCATTTATAAAACAGGATTGTTGCTAGAGCCTCATGTTTCCATGTCAAAAAAGACAAGACAAAAGTTCCTCTTCCAACTTTTGAATACTCTTCAAAGTGTCCAAGTTATTAAAAAACTTGAGATTAAAGTACACAACAAAAACTCATCCAGTTGAAATAGTTTTTTCAGCAGCTGAGCAGGGAGTTTGGCTGTAAAAGCATAGAGAAATTTATCTTGGAGGAAGGGTAATTTGTTTGGCTTTAATCTGAATTTCCTCTATCCACCATGGGGACCTCTTCCTATAAGCAGAGTCATCAAAACACTTCTCCTTATTGACCAAAAAAGTTCATTTGAATGAAGTCTCTGAAATCTCAAATAATAGCTGCCTTATTTTGTTACATGAGGAACAAAGAAGTCAGTTTCTTTCAGAAAGACCAACATTTGGTTTTTAATGAGCCTGTCCTAGGAGCAAGGGATTTATAATAGTATTTAGATTATACACTTGCAAAAATAGAATAGTCTGCATAACTTAGCTATTAATTCAGAAGATGAACTTCATCCTTGTCTAGATTTTTCAGTTATATTTAAAGACTGAAAATTGAAAGGGAAATGCAAAATAATATTGCAGGTCAGATAAAACAAATACATTGAATTAGAAGGGAATTCCAACATTAATTTTAATGAATAGATACCATTTTGCATATAATACCATTTTGCATATAAAGCTATAGTCCTAATATTAAGGTTTTATAGTTTAAAACAGAATATTTAGTATAATCATTTCTACAATTATAACTATAAATATAGCTAATCAAATTTTTCAAAGAAACTTTAATTTCTGAATTCCTGATATAAATTCCTGATGATAACACAGTGGTTAAAATCAATGAGATATTTAACTACTGTTAAGCTTAGAGAAATTTTAGGAAAAAGTAACAATTTTTTCAGGGTTCCTCAATCTTTGTGGACTTGTTGACACATTTGCAATGTTATAATTTGTTCTGAGAATTATACACATTTAGAAAATGGTGGTTTAAGAGAGTTATTGTATAATATTGTATAATACAGGAACTGGGCATGCCTTACAGGAACTGGGCATGGCTAGTCAAGTGAAGAGAAGGACCAGGAGAGAGATAATACCGTGTTTCCCCGAAAATAAGACACTGTCTTATATTTTTTTTGGCTCCCAAAAACACACTAGGTCTTATTTTCGGGGTAGGTCTTATATATTTATGGTGCCAAATAGTGGGTGTGAGTGTGTAGGGGGGGTGTTTTGCGGATGCACGGTTGCTCCCTGAAAAGTCTTCCTGGAACTGGAGATTTACACTAGGTCTTATTTTCGGGGTAGGTCTTATATTAGGGCAGGTTTAGAAAATAGTGCTACGTCTTACTTTCGGGGTAGGTCTTATTTTCAGGGAAACACGGTAGCAGTGTTCCAATATTTGAGGGGCTGCCACAGAGAGGAAGGGGTCAGGCTATTTTCTAAAACTCTTGTAGGCCAGACAAGGAATAATGAATGGAAAGTGAACAAGGAGAAATTTAACCTGGAAATAAGGAGAAACTTTCTGATAGTGAGAACAATCAATCAATGGAACAGCTTGCCCTCGTAAGTTGTGGGAGCATCATCGCTTGAGACTTTCAAGAAGAGATTGGGCAGCCATTTGTCAGAAATGGTGTAGGGTCTCCCGCTTGGGCAGAGGGTTGGACTAGGTGACCTACAAGGTCCCTTCCAACTCTGATTATCTGTTAAATCTGTTAAAATATTTTATTACTTTCTAAGTTTGTAAAAGGAGTGATGGGTTGTGTAATCAGTTTCTCAGAATAAAGGAAGTGCTTTTTCAAATAATTTGCAAATTTGGTTTCTGACTATGGAAATATAATAAATAATCAACTCAGAAATGTTATTATCTTAATATAAATGTTGCAAGATAAATCAAAATCCATCTTTTTAAAAAGGCTTCAAAATTGGTTTGGGCAAATCATGCAGAACTAATGACATCTGTGATAGGTAAATAGAAATCATATTTAACAGCTGTATGTTTTGGGAAGTAGATAGAAAGTACATTGAAAAACATGAAGGTGCGTTCTTGTAGGTTTTCCAGACATGTTATTAAGTCAATTTTTGGCAGAGAAAATGTTAAATTTTATTGACTTGATGCAGTCCAACAAAAGAAGTTATGTAAATAAGCAATTTACTTATTGAAATGTTAGAAATATATCGCTTTCTTCTCTTGGTTATTTTTTAAAAAACGTTCTAGCATAGAAGAAACATTTTATGCAAAATGGAAGGCTTGCAAATCATTGTGACAGAATGTCTAGATTTTATAATCAGACTGTAAACAGTCATTACTTGATTGTGTTGAAATATGAGGAAATACTAATGTTAGTTTGTATAAATGCAGGAATATGTTGTATGTTTAAATGACTTGATATTTTATATGTTTTAAAAGACTTGAAGAAACTACCTGTTTACATCTTCTTACAAATGTATTTTATTCCATAGCTTGTCCAAAAACGTTTAATTGTATGTACAGAGGATCAGAACAGATGGTTGTGACATGGCTATTAAAATCTAAGAAACATGATACCCAAGTATATTTTGCTGAATAAATATTAGGAAAACAATGTAGCCCATTGCTTGTTTATATTGGTAACTTCAGAAGTATTCGTGGTAAAGTATAGCATTTTATGTATTTTTTTGTTTTCAGAAGAATTATATTATCTAAATCATAAGTAAGGTGTAAGAAAATATGTGATAAAGAACTACAAAGTAAAAAAAAACAAGAAAAAGAAAAGTGAATGTAGTTTGACTGTATATTGGTCTGCAATGGTTTTTTTCCCCATTTGACTTCACTTCATCACTTCATCATCACCAAAAGGTGATGATGAATTATATCTACATGTTCACTTCTAAATGGATAAGGTTTTTGGTTTTTGTTTTGTTTTGTTTTTTGCAGTTGTTTAACTAGCCAGTATGTATCTCCAAAATATATTTCTACTGCTAACTAAACCTTTTTGTTCCATTATTTCCTAGATTCATGAGAAATTGCATCACTACGAAAAAAAGAACCCTGTGCCCATGTTACACGGTGCATCAGCTTTGGCAGATGATGTAAGTGTGTACAAAATATCTATTGACACCACTTATTTTAAAGACTGAAAGCAGTGGATAGAATAAGCATATGAAGTAGATCATCTGAGAAGAATAAAGAATACTTACCAAGAACTCTATGGGCATAAGATTTATCATCTTGTTTTGAATTGTATTAAGTCTTTAATTCTAGAAACATGGCATTTAGAATGGTTCTCATTCTGCCTTGATAACCAAGATAAATTGTAGGCACTGGTATTTTAACATCTATCTTGAAAGAAAAGTTGTTACTATCTTGTTACTAAATGAAAAGAGTGTTGTTTTCCAAAAATACATATAGATGAAGTAACTAACAAACTGAGAGAATAAGAGAAATTACTAATAATTAAAGAAATGAGACATCTTTTGTAATTATGGAAGCAATTAGAAATGAAATTATGCCAAAAGGCATGTTATTTAATTTATTGTTGCTATACTTTTATACTCATTTTTCAAAAATTAAGGAAATAAAAACTAGTACAACTAAAAATAAAGGAATCAGAACACAAAATGATGCAGAAAATAAAAATAGAAAAATAGAAAAAATACTAACATAGTAAAAAGGAGGAGCAGGTGGGGGCCGTGACTTTTGCCCAGGTCCGACTGGTTCGCCAGTTGCGCCCATATCTGGACCGAGATACCCTTCGCACAATCACTCATGCACTTGTGATGTCCCGACTTGACTACTGCAATGCTCTCTATCTAGGACTACCCTTGCATACCATCCAGAGGTTTCAGCTGGTGCAGAATGTGGCTGCACGGGTTGTGATGGGAGCTTCCTGATACTCCCATGTTACACCCCTCCTGCGCGAGCTGCATTGGCTACCGGTTGCCCTCGGGGTGAGATTCAAGGTGTTGGTTTTAACATTCAAAGTCCTTTACGATTTGGGTCCGGGTACTTGGGAGCCGCCTCCTGCCAATATCAATACCGATTGCCCTGTGCATGCGCACAGACGGGGACTCCTCGGGGTGCCGTCGGCTAGACAGTGTCGGCTGCCGGTGCCTTGGGGGAGGGCCTACTCTGTTGCAGCCCCGCCTTGTGGAATCAACTCCCTTTGGAGCTCCGCCCTGATCTTCGCTCCTTCCACCGCAATCTAAAGACCTGGTTGTTTGAGCAGGCTGGGCTGGACTGACCTCCTGGGTTTTTTTTTTAATTTATTTTAATTTATTTTAATGGTTTTATTGATTGGGCTTTCCAGATTTAATTCTTTTAAAATGTTTATTGTTCTTGTGTTTTTGAGTCAGCCTGAGTCCTTATGAGAGGGCATATAAGTCCAATTAAATAGATAGATAGATAGATAGATAGATAGATAGATAGATAGATAGAAATGAAATATATAAATAATACTTCCCCTTCAACAATTTTAGTAATTTTATCCCTTTTCTTAAAATTCAACAAATGATCTCTTCTTTCCATATCCAATCTCTTAGCTATAAACAAATCCTTAAAACCTCATTGGTCGGTCCATATCAGCTAAAGCCTATTAAGGTTTAGAAGAGATAACAACATATCAATTTTAACCTTGATCAAATAAACCAACTTTATATTCCTTCCTTTTGCTTTTAACCATCTTTCAGATAAAGTCCTAGAACTTGATTTCTTTTCATTTTTTGGTTCCTTCTCACAAAATTCTTAAAAGCTTTATGTCTCTTTGTGAAACCAATATAATAATCTAATATAAGAATGTTATCCAGGTATCTTTGTTTATTTTTTGCATATCCATTTTAACAACAACTAATTTTATTTGTATATCCTTCACGTATTATTCGTGTAATCCTATTCCATATCATTCTTGTAGCCTGTTATTTTTAAATCCACATTCAGAACAATTTGTCTTATCAAGTAAAAATTGTTCCTCTTCAATAACATATTTTAAACAGAATTTAATTATAATGGCAGACACCCATAAAATTAACTTCTTGGCCCATTGTTGAAAAATAACTTTCAATATGCCTATTGTAAGGTATTTTGCTCCATCCTGAATTAGCAAGTCAAATTTAACTGTTCTTCTACTTTAATTATAATCTTTAGTTCCTTCTGATTCTCTATTATATCCAATCTTCAAAGCTCCATTCTGTTTTTTTTTTAATTCAAAATAAAAGTATTTTTCATGTGAAAAATTCTTATAATGAATTCAATTTTTTTTCAAATCTATCTGGACGCTTAGTCCATTTGTAATTTTCCAAAATCAAAGATCTAATCACTTTTTTGCTGTTGATCCAAAAGGGTTTTTTTAGTTCTTGTATTTAACTTCTTTTATGAAGGATTGAAGGAAACTCACTTAGTACTATAAAACTTATCAGTCATACGGTTCCTAATACAGGTGAAACTCGAAAAATTAGAATATCGTGCAAAAGTTCATTTATTTCAGTAATGCAACTTAAAAGGTGAAACTAATATATGAGATAGACTCATTACATGCAAAGCAAGATAGTTCAAGCCATGATTTGCCATAATTGTGATGATTATGGCTTACAGCTCATGAAAACCCCGAATTCATAATCTCAGAAAATTAGAATATTGTGAAGAGGTGCAATATTCTAGGCTCAAAGTGTCCCACTCTAATCAGCTAATTAAGCCATAACACCTGCAGAGGGTTCCTGAGCCTTTAAATGGTCTCTCAGTCTGGTTCAGTATGAATCACAATCATGGGAAAGACTGCTGACCTGACAGTTGTGCAGAAAACCATCATTGACACCCTCCATAAGGAGGGAAAACCTCAAAAGGTATTTGCAAAAGAAGTTGGATGTTCCCAAAGTGCTGTATTAAAGCACATTAATAGAAAGTTATGTAGAAGGGAAAAAGGTGGAAGAAAAAGGTGCACAAGCAGCAGGGATGACTGCAGCCTGGAGAAGATTGTCAGGAAAAGGCCATTCAGAAGTGTTGGGGACTTTCACAAGGAGTGGACTAAGACTGGAGTCAGTGCATCAAGAGCCACCACACACAGACGGATCCTGGACATGGGCTTCAAATATTGTATTCCTCTTGTTAAGCCGCTCCTGAACAGCAAACAACATCAGAAGCGTCTTACCTGGGCTAAAGAAAAACAGACCTGGTCCAAAGTCCTCTTTTCTGATGAGAGCAACTTTTGCATCTCATTTGGAAACCAGGACCCAGAGTCTGGAGGAAGAATGGAGAGGCACAGACTGCAAGATGCTTGAAGTCCAGTGTGAAGTTTCCACAGTCTGTGTTGATTTGGGGACCCATGTCATCTGCTGGTGTTGGTCCTAAGTCCAGGGTCAACGCAGCCATCTACCAGGAGATTTTGGAGCACTTCATGCTTCCTTCCGCAGTGAGCTTTATGAGGATGCTGACTTCATTTTCCAGCAGGACTTGGCAGCTGCTCACACTGCCAAAAGCACCAAAATCTGGTTCAATGACCATGGGATTACTGTGCTTGACTGGCCAGGAAACTCACCTGACCTGAACCCCATAGAGAATCTATGGGGCATTGCCAAGAGAAAGTTGAGAGACATGAGACCGAACAATGCAGAAGAGCTGAAGGCCGCTATTGAAGCATCCTAGTCTTCCATAACACCTCAGCAGCGCCACAGGCTGATAGCTTCCATGCCACGCCGCATTGAGGCAATAATTGCTGCAAAGTACTGACTACATATGCATGCTTATACTTTTCAGAGGTCCGATATTGATCTATGTACAATCCTTGTTTTATTGATTGCGTGTAATATTCTAATTTTCTGAGATTGTGGATTTGGGGTTTTCATGAGCTGTAAGCCATAATCATCACAATTATGGCAAATCACGGCTTGTGCTATCTTGCTTTGCATGTAATGAATCTATCTCATATATTAGTTTCACCTTTTAAGTTGCATTACTGAAATAAATGAACTTTTGCATGATATCTTAATTTTTGGAGTTTCACTTGTAGCTGAAAATTATCTGAAAATTAAGTATGGGTAGTCCTTGACTAGGTATTTACTGTTCAATGATTGTTCAAACTTAATTATGGCTCAGAAAGGGTACTTTACAGTCCATCAAGCATTTTCAGCTATTATAAAATGCCAGGCATCCCCAGTTCACATAATTGTGATCTATGTGCTTGGCAACCTTTTCATACAATCAGTTGTCAAGTGCCTTATAATCATGTGGTCACAATTTGCAATCTTTTTTGCTGACGTCTTTAGAAAGTCAGTGGGAAAACGGTCAGGAAAAGTATCAGGGTTTCAAGGTATTGTTCCATGTCTCTCCTCTGTACACAGGGAGTGCAGAAATCCTTCATCTGGCTCCAGAAATGAAGTTCGGATCTTTAAGAGTGCAGGAGTTTGCCTCACCTTATCCATGCATGGAAGGGAACTCCTGCGCTAAACTGGAAAAATGAAATGGGAATCCTGAAGATCCAGGCTCCATTTCTGTGCCACACCACAAGAGTTCCCCTTCTGCTCATGGAGGGACCTTCCTGTTCTTTGTTCTTTTGCTTCATCCACTTAACTTATGAGGTCGCTTTACGGCTGGGAGAGCCAGGATTTTGCTGTTGAGCAAAGAAATCACATGGCATCTCACTGAAATAACCACCTTGCTCACTGATGGAGATTCCAGTCCTAATTGTGATCATAAATTGAGGATTACCTACATGCGAACCCAATGTCATTTTAGATACGCCAACCATGGTTTGAGCAAGATTGCTGTTTCTTCATCTTCCAGTCAGTCAATCCATCAGAGACCACACTCTGGAAGTCTTTTTAAGGAGTTACTGTCTGGAGCACTTGTGGGCAACTTCGTTGGCTGGAGAGGAATTATAAAGAGCCAATCTGCTTTCTAATTCTTCATTCCAAACTGTTTATTAGCTCTGCTTTTAGTAGGATTGTCTTCAGTTTACCATTTCTTCTCTGGTGTTACTTAGAATTTTTATTAATAAAAATCAACCCTGTATTTTCTGATTATGTGCATAGTTGTATAAATTATGACAAAATACAAGATGCTGTGAGAAAAATTAAACTGATTTAAAGGATAAATACATATAGTGATGCATGCCTAATGACATTTTTTGATACAGTGCTGTATTTTTATTGTAGAACGACATTTTCATGTATTTTTATTTAAACATGTCTAAATAGAAGGGAGTAGGGAAGGTGTGAAAATAACATTTTTGTAATTACAGATTCATAATTGTTGAACTGGATGATTCCAGAATACTAGCTCCTATGATCATGAATTTACAAAAATAAGTTCTTTCCTATAGCATCTGTATTGTTGTATAACAAGAATGCAGTCATTGTTCTATGAACTTAGAGCTTCTTGCTATATTATCTAGATCACTGCTTCAGATTATACTCTGACATAGTTGAGTTAATTTTCAAAGACTGTTCAGGCTTTTGAATGCTTGAATATCTGGTGATTTGACTCTTAGCTACATTTCTGTGATTCACTTGTCATACACCAAACAAGACATTTGCTTCTTGTATGCAAACATAATAAAATCTGGAGTAATATCACAACAGAAGCACCATGATTCTGCCTTCCAGCTCTAAACAAAAAAGCTACTGTGGGTTTTTTGGAAGCAGTATATTTCATCTCTTCACTCACAAGCTAGTTTTTATAGACAGCTAAAAGTTTGATCCAACCATTTTTACAAGCAGTGCTTTGTTTGCATGCAAAGGACCATTCACTTAGATGAGTGTTCTGGGATTTGCTCTCATTGCTATAAATCAGAATGTGATCTGGGTGCTGCTGCCAGAAATGGTCAACCTAAGTCAAATTCAGTTGAAAGAGTTGCCCAGAATATAGTGTAAAGAACAGAAAATGAAGAGCAGTGATTGATTATCTGTTTTTCTTCATGCTAAAACTACTTGAAAGTAATAAATTTGAACAAGCTGATTTTGGGTTGTCATCAACACATTGAATAAAACAATGCATTCGCTAATATTCTTTGGGTCATTTTAATTTCCTTCACAGCTGGCTGAAGAGCTACAGAATAAACCAGTAAACAATGAGATCAGAGAACTCTTGCAGCTGCTATCCAAACCCAGTCTCAAGGTAAAGATGTGTGGTTTGTACCTGTTAACCTGCAGAATTGCTCACTCATCAGTTTTCAAAGTATGGTGACATTTCTGTGAACATTCTTGTATCCATGTGTATGTGCAGAATTGCTAGAATAAAACGCTGAAGGCACAGAAAAAGATTTATAATATAATTCATTCATTGCAGCTTAATGATATATTTTATATCTTATATAGACAGATTAAAAAGCAATAAAGTATTAAAACATAAATATTTCTAGCTAAAAATTCATTTCATTGCTACCATCCAAAATCCTTATATGAAAGACTGTCTTTATTGCTATTAAGCCAAATCTTGCTACATTCTTAGAGTAATATCAACTTTGGAAAGGATCTCAGAGGTCATCTAGTTGAAGTGCTTGTTCAATGTGGGATATGCTAAAGCAGTTTGGATAAATGGCCATCCGGTCTCTATGTGCAGATCTTACTGTGGTGCAAAACAGATCCAAAATTTACCAAGACAACTGGAGAGAATCCAGTCAGTTTATTCAATCCTGTAAGTCATTCAAATGTGTCTTACAGCAAGGAACCTTAGAGTCAAATTAACATAAGTATATATATAAATGTGTTACACACATAAATGCTCTCAGTCAGTGGTGGGATTCAAATTTAACAACTGGTTCTCCCAGGGTCTGGTTGGCTGTCATGGGAGGCGTGGTCCATCTCCATCCTCCAGCTCTGCCACACATGCAGATGAGCCTCCCGCAACAGCCAACCTGACCCTGGGCGAATCGGTTGTTAAATTACCCTTACCCGGCTATCAAATGGATCCTGGGTGCAATGGAGAAATGGGCAATAGAGCAGTCAGCACAAGGGAAGGAGAAGGAGCAGGGAGAAGAAAGAGGGAAAGCAGTCTTCTCCTTCCTGCACACCAGCCACACCGCTGCCCATTTCTCCATTGCAGCAGAGCGCCCACGATCTACTTCAATAGTGAGGCGGGTTAATTTAACAACATGTTCACCAGAACTGGTGAGAACCGGCTAAATCCCACCAGTGCTGTCACTGAATCTGCATTTCTTCCTTCATCTTGGTTTGTAAGTGTGAAATGCCATTGCAGTTATTGCAGTTTGAGTATTGGGCTCTCACATTGTATAAGCCATAATGTCATTTGTTTTGGCATAGCAGTTTGTGTAGATCTGCCCAAATGAAAAGTAAATAATATGTGAACCTTGCCAATTGTAATATATTAAGTAAAGAAAGGATAAATAAGCCATGGTTTATTATGTGTTAACCCAATTATTGTGTTGAGTCTCGATTCACCCTTATTAACCTCTCACTTGTTTTCATTTCAGCAAGAGCTAAGTTCAGTTTATAATAGACTAAGTAATTCTGAATTCAACTATGCTAACATTCATACAGGTACACAAATTTATCTGGCTTAGAAACTAGGCAGGGTGGGGTCCATCTAGTAGGAGACCTTTAAGAATTACAAGTCTTGTTGGCTAGACTTGGAAAGGACAACGTCATATTTCCATATTTAATATTGCTGTCAAGAAAATTATCTGAATATGTCCATCATGTGGTCTTGAATCAAGTTCATTTTGAAAAAGAATTCACCTTTTCAACTTTTTCAAATTTATCTGGTAAGTTCTTCCTTGCTAAGCCCCATCATGTGGTGGTGATTGTTCCTGGTTTAGAGTGACCTAGTTTGGGAGATTCTTAGTTAATTGGTTTTTGCAGTTTCTGCTGAAGTAGAAGTTTCTCCTTCCAAAATATGTGGATTAAAATAAAAGTTGTGAAAAACAGTAGAAACAGTATGCTTCCTAAATGCAATTTGGTGATGTACATAGGCCAAAAGCATAGCATTCAGATGAATCGTTTGAGGCATTACAATGATAATGGGATTGGTTTGTATCCAAAGGAAAATTGGCATGTGTGTGGCTAATGTAGAAGACGAATCATGCTTTCCTGCATCAGTGTTAATAACAACTGAAGCATTGCTGCCTCGTGCGATTAGCAGTACACTGAATTAATTTTATGTTTTAGGAAAGAGAAAGAGCTCTATTTATCAGGGTGAAATGTTCCAATTTGGTTCCACTTGGTGAATGATTTTTGGGAGTATTTCAGGAAAAGCACAGACTTCTTATATCACAATTGTTAGCAACCTGACTGCTGTAGATAAATTTGAAAATCAGTGCAAATATATCAAGTAACAAATCTTAAATTTTGAGAATGGCAAAAAGCTAAAAAAATGAATCAAGCGGTCTTGGAGTTGCTCAGGAAAGAAAACCAGAACAATTGAATTCTTAAAGTAATACAAAGTAAAAAAAGAAAAGTAGAGTTATTTTTATGGAGCAATGAAGGTGTTTTTTTTTACTTTTATGCTATCTTGTTCTTTTCCCTGCTTCAGCAGTGTAGTTTGATATCCATGCAACTTTGTTATCTTCCTGTTTATAGTTGCTTACTCATTTCCAGTAAGTTGTTTAATGAAATAAATTTGAACATAATATGGGTATATGCTGGACTACTGTCTTATCATGCCAAAACATATTATAAATCTTTATGTTTAAAAGTTTCTAAATGAATGCTGTGTAGGTAGTCCTCAACTTACAACCACAATTGAGTGCAAAATTTATGTTGCTAAGTGAGAAATTTGTTAAGTGAGTTTTGCCCCATTTTTCTACTTTTCTTGCAACATTTGATAACTGAATCCCTGCAGTTGTTAAATTAATAACAGCAGGGATGGGATTCTCCCAGTTCGGACCAGTTTGGAAGAACCCCTAGCTCCGATGATCAGCTGGCAGCAAACCAGTTTGCTCCAATGATCACCCACCCAGCCAGGGGTGGGATTCAAAATTTTTAACAACTGGTTCTGTGGGCATGGCTTAGGTGGTAGGTGTGGCTTGGTGGTCATGTGACCGGGTGGACATGGCTTGGTGGTCATGTTATTGGCTGGGTGTGGCCAACTCAATATCACTCACACTGAGGCACGCATCTCCTCACCTGGCCACTCATGACTGAGGATGCTGCAACAGTTGTAAGTGTGAAAAATGGTCATAAGTCACTTTTTTCAGTACCAGCAAAGAAGGGGGAAAAAACTCCAGAGACGTTCCTGAGACAGGAAGTCTAGTCCTGCCAAGAATGTAATAAGGGTTAAAGGAGAGGCAGTTTCTGTAAGCAACACCAGAATGTTTCCTTCCTGCCTTCCTTACAGGATTAGGCCAGTAATTTCTTCTAACAACCAGTTCTCTGAACTGCTTAGAATGTTAACAACCAGTTCTAGCGAATAGGTGCGAACTGGTAGAACCCCACCCCTGCACCCACCCCCACGTTGTGCTTAACTATATCCTCTCAGCTGATTCATGTGGCAGAGTTGATTGCCTTTCCTCAGCTGTGTTATTCCCCAGTAGTAACATAGCAGGTACTTTTTTTTGGAAAGCTGATCACCAAACCAGTTGTTACACTGGCAGCATCCCACCACTGAGTAACAGGGTTGTTAAGTGAACCTTAACAGAATAACAGAATTGGACGGGATCTTGTAGGTCATCTAGTCCAAGCCCCCACCCAAACAGGAGACCACATACAGTTGTGACAGAAGGCAGTTCAGTCTCTTCCTGCTTGTCAGAAGGTTGTAAAAGGTGATCACATGACCCTGGGACACAGCAACTGTCATAAATGTGACTCAGTTGTCAAGCATTCGAATATAAATCACATGACCATGGGGATGCTGCAATGGTCATAAGTGTGAAAATGGTCATAAGTCCCTTTTTTCAGGGACTGCTGTTGTAACTTCAAACAGTCACTGTTGTAAGTCAAGGACTACCTGTAGTCACCTAGCCTGTATGTATGTATGCCCATATGTATCAAGACCAAAAAAAATTCTTTCCGTTTTTATCAATCTACCATGTCTGTCTGTCGCACTACAATGCAAAGTTTATTTTGTTTTATTCCCAGCAATTATTCTTCCTGTTATCCTGTGTTGTTCTTCTGTTTTACTCTCTACTCAGTTCTATTTTACTTAACTATTCTATAGTCTGTCCAATTATTCCAGTACTGTGTTCTAAATAAAAAAAATACTCTAACATTCTTTTCTACAACATTTAGTTATTTAAATTATCCAAATCTGTTTTTCCTTTGGTCTAATTCTCCTAATGGTTTCTGCCCACACTGTCCCATAGTTGCATGACTTCAATACAGGTAGTCCTTGACATGACCACAATTGAGCCCAACATTTCTGTTAAGTGATACTGAGTTAAGCCCCATTTTACGACCATGCTTACCTCAGTTGTTAAGTGAATCACTGCAATTGCCGGTTGTTCAGTGAATCTGGCTTCTCCATTGACTTTGCTTGTCAGAAGGTTGAAAAAGGTGATCACATGACCTTGGGACACAGCAACAGTCATAAATATTAATCAGTTGCCAAGCATCTGTATTTTGATTACATGATCATGGGGAGGCTGCAAATGTTGTAACTCTGAAAAACAGTCATGAGTCACTATTGTAACTTTGAACAGTCACTAGATGAACTGTTGTAAATCGAGGACTTCCTGTAGTCTGGATACTGAATGAAAACTGGTTCCTGGAGTCAATGATAACATCACCAGTCTGATGGTGACCATAACTCATTTGTCAGGAGTGTTATCTGTTAGGGGCAGGGCCAACTATCCAAATTTCCTGTTACTGTTTTTGTTTGAGCTGCCTTTTTGCTATTTATTTCTGTTTCATTTGACTTACCTGTCCTTCAGCTCTCTTACCTTCTGTTTTGTGGACTTGTCAAGTTCAAACCGAACCTGGCAGAAGCCATTTCGTTGTTTCTCAGTTGCCACACATTATGGGGAGCATGAGGTGAAGGTGAAGGAGGCTGGAATGCATTGTCAGACACAACACAGAACTGTCTCGTGGGAACCCAGATCATCTCCACAGGTGTCAGATGAAGATGGAGAGGAGTGCCTAAAGAGCTCACCAATTAACTTAATTGGACAATGTGACTTGTGATACTTGGGGAGGGGATCATTTACTATTTTAACTATTCTGAAACCACGGGGAATATTTAGAGTTGGTTTTACATTTAATCGTGCCAATATGATGTGCCAATAAGTTCTCTGAGAGAGATCTCAGATCTGATTTGCTTGGGTTCGTTAGTCAGAACATTGACACTTGTCTTTTCTATGGGTCGTCTTTGCATAGTTCTTATTCATTTGCTGAACAATGACTTCAATGGCTGCTCTCATCCCATCCCTCCTGGAATCTTGCTGACCTCTTGCAATTGGGGACCAAAAAAAGGGAGTGAGGAGAGGAGGGAGGGAGGGAGTTCAGTGGCTTGCCATTGGCTTATTTTCGACTTTTTCATACTGTATACCCATTAGGTGGCTTATAATGGGCATCTGCTTCAAATTTGCTTCTGCTTTTCAGAATTTATTTTCAGTTTTTCTCCTCTACCATTTGAAAGCTTTTTTTAGAACTTTAAAAATTGATTAACTAGATGTTGCTACAGCAGTATCATCTATCATGCTTACTCTGTACTGTTGGAGATTTTTAAAGACTCTCTAATTTAATTGTTTTTATTTGAAAGACTTACTGATGACCTTGTGTGGGCTCAAAAAACAGCAGGATCAGGCACAGTTAATACTTGGAAGGAAGACTTACAGGGATTAACAGGACTGTAAGCTAGACTGGAAAGCTGAAAAAAATGTGGCAGCCACCTTTGTATCATGTTCATGAATCATCAAGAGATTTTTCTGTTTTGAGCAAATGGATCTGATTAAATAATTTTAAAAATCCTTCTGAAAGTATGGATTGAATTAGAAAGGGAGGAAAAAGAGGTGCCATAGAAAAGAAAATAAGTACTGTAACCAGATGGCATGAAGTAGCTGCTTCTTTGAGTGGGTATTTAAGAATAGGTAGACTCCTGATATTAACAATCCAAAAAAGAGGAAACAAGTTTAAAGAAGGAAAAAAGTTTAACTTCATATGTACTATATTCATATTACTAAGAGCTTCAGACCAGTTCACTGGTGCAGAAGAGTAGATGTTCAGTATTTAAAACTTTTAATGCAGAAAAAAAAATTTTTACATGTAAAAATAGAATTACCATGGTAAGGAAAAATCACTGTAATATACTGTAATAGCACTATTTAAGGAGCAGTCATTGTTTTAAAATGATAAGTATATTATGTCATATAGATGGATATTGTTAAGCTGCGGCAGTATGTATCTTGTTTGTAAAAGAGATAGAATGGTTAAAAAGACCTATGTATTCATACCTTGATTAATTAATTGTAATAATTTTGGAATGATCATGATGATTGCAGTTTTCTTGAGTTCTAAATTCAGTTTAAGAATATATTTTCTTACACATTGAAATGAGCATTGGTACCAGTGCCTTTGCCCAAACCATATTGTACATCAACTATGTATGGTATAGGATTTTCAATGTTCTATTTTGATCAGGTATACAAATCCAATAATATTTATATTAGGTTATACAAGAATTTGAATCATACTAGCTTTAACATTGTAAATGTGATACATGGTTGTATTAATGAATATGCCTAAACAAAATTTATTCTGTTCATATGAATGATAGCTTTTAGATGGTGAATCTGGAAAAATAATGATCCTGTGAAGACAAGATCTCTAAAATACACATAACCATTAAACATTTTCTTTCTTTTCATGAACAAAAAGAATCCAGTTTTCTGCTTCTCTTCACTGATGTGTTAGAAGTTTGTGTTTGTACTGCAGTTTTATTAAATTGAACAAATATATCCTTTCAACAATACAGAGTGCAGCTCCTTTGATTTTATTCTGGAACAAAGTACTGTTCCTAAGCTGTGAGGGACACTCATGCCAAATCACTGCCGATGAGATGCAAACTGTATCAAGTCTGCAACAGTAATGGTAAATTACCAATGCAGATACGTTTTACGCTTTTTAGTTGACAGTTATTTTTAACCCACTTTTTTTTGCAGGCTTTGCTTTCTGTGCACGATATTGTTGCTGAGAAAAGCTATGATCCTGTATTGCCTCCCATGCCTGACGATATTGATAATGAAGAAGATTCTGTGAAAATCATTAGGCTCGTAAAAAATAGAGAACCTCTAGTAAGTTTTAGCACTTAAATAACAATAAGCAGCAGCAATAGCAGTAGCAATTGGCTAATATTCTAAAAAGGAGTTGATGGCATCACATGGTTTTGTACTAACCAACAGCTGGACTCCATCCAAACTTATATTGTTTTCATTCTTTGCCATATAATTCAGGATGAATAGTTAGTCACATTTAAGCCATGCTGATTCTGTGCAACTAGCTAAAGAAAAAAATAATGGAAACAGGATCCAGAATCTGATTATATTCTGCATCTTTATTTTCAAAGAGAACCAAGAAGACCAAAGAGACCATATGTGTTATGTTGTTTTTATATCAGTTTGAAATATCTTATTCACAAGCTGACTTTATGATCTACTGTTTCTTCTGCTCCTTGCATAATCTATATTTTGAGTCATTTGATGATTTTTCAATTCTGGCCTTGATTACATTAGTTCAGATGGCCTCCTCTTGAACAGCCAAAATAAAGCCTTCAGTTTCTTTTTTTAATTCCAGATATCAGTCATTGCCAGGTTTTATCTTTTATTTACTTACCCTCCCCCCCCATGATCGAACAGTGTAATAAATCAAATACTTTTTATAATCAATCCACACCATATGTAAATTGTTTTTTTTTAGCTTTTGTGGTTCTTCAAAATCAAAATATCAATCAGAAGTTGATCGTTTCTGTCTCTGCATTTCCTT
Organism: Naja naja; assembly: GCA_009733165.1. Classification (NCBI taxonomy): domain Eukaryota; kingdom Metazoa; phylum Chordata; class Lepidosauria; order Squamata; family Elapidae; genus Naja; species Naja naja. The sequence goes on from CM019155.1 coordinate 21,738,035, forward strand.
CAATTTCTGTTCTGTTTTATTGGACAGTTATCATTTTCTTCTAAATAATCTTGGATGTTGTTCATTATTGTGCCTGGGAATAATTTAAATATTGTAGTCAAGCATGTTATGGGCCTACAGTTTCCTGGTGTGATCTTTTTGTGCTTTTTTTAAAAAAACCAGTAAGTTCTGCCAATTAATAACCAATCACTGATGTCTCTTTTATGCAATACTTCATTTAGCTGTTTAGTCATAATTAAATATAAACTGGTAAGATGTTTGATCCAAAAACCATGAAATTGATCATTTCCAAGAGATGTTCAGTTTTTAATCATTTTCACTTAATTTTTAGCTATTGCTGTTATTATTAGTTCTTCCAATTGATTTTTATCAAATTCAAGATGAATTTGGTAAAAATCAAATGGAAGAACTAATAATAACAGCAGCAATAAGTTTAAAAATTTCAAGTTACCGAAAAACAGCATCTAGAAAATTGTTTTATGTGGTTCAACTTTAATTTTATAGTAATTCTTAAATTTATTTTTAAAGGGAGCTACTATTAAAAGGGATGAAAACACAGGAGCTGTTGTTGTGGCTCGGATAATGCGTGGAGGAGCGGCAGACCGAAGCGGTAAGAATTTTTAAACTACAGTTTCAGGTATTGAATGCAAAATTTAATTGCCAACTTTTTAAATGTTAAATCAAGCAAAATCTATTAATTGGATCTTACTGTGTTTAATGTATCATGGAATGTAATTCATTTTTTATCAGGTATGGATTATTGGAGCAGATGTACAGCCATAATATTGTATATATTATTGATTGATTGATTGAATTTATATTGCTGGTGACTATTATTATTGTTGTTGTTGTTATAGTATTTTAAAGAAAAGGAGGGAGAGGATGTTGTCAGTTTGGAAGATCAGTTTCTATATTTAAACATCAAGTTATTCCTGCCTCTTTACAATAATACATCACATTTCATGTAGATTCTACACCTAATATATTAATAATTAGAAATTCTGCTTGATAACAAAGAGGTTTTTATAAACTTGCCAAAAGAACATAGTATATACAGTGTTGGAGAATGTTTATTGAAAAAGAATTTCACTATCTTTGGTTCTGTCTAATGTTATTCCATTGATCAATGAAGTTTCTTCTTCTGAAGATACAGCTAGCCAATTCTGGTTAGCAGTTTTCAACTCTGCCAAAAGCAATCACTTTCATAATTGCCTCCCAGCCCTTAAAAAAACTAGTTCAGGAAATTTTAGGGGCTGTCCGGTGATGAAGTGGTTAGGGAAGTTCATCAGCTTAATGTTGGATATAATCCCTTGTTGATATAGACACACATGAGCACATATGCACACACATATATAAATCATCAGTACACAACTAGGCTTGTGAAGAAGAAAAGCTAAAGTTTAGTTGGAAAGGGCATGACATGAAAAATGTTCAGGTTGCAGTGGTTCATTTAATATAAGAATTATTTAACTGTTACATAATTGTGCTTCGTAGGTCTCATTCATGTAGGTGATGAGCTAAAGGAAGTCAATGGAATTTCAGTGGCTGATAAAAAACCAGAAGAAATTATACAAATTCTAGTAGGTTGAAAATGAAATATTTAATTAAAAAATGCAGAAGATTAATTTTTCAATAGTGATGTTTTTGATGCTATTGTCTGAAGTTCCTACTATATGTTTATAAAGAAAAGAGTATAAAGCAGTCTCCATAAAAAAGTGAAATGACTAAGTTACTTTTTGATTAAAAAAAAGTACAAAACTAATAAATGTATATTCATTTTACCTGCATAAAATATAAAATAGATATATTCAGACCAATGCAAAAAGTACTAATTTAAAAGAAGTCTCCTCCCAATGTTGTTCCTTAGGTTAAATTCTGCTCTCCATAGTGCAAAAAATTGGGTCATATCATACTTGAAAGATCCATTACTGGCTTTTGGAGAAGTTGTACACTCTTGAGTGTTAATTGTTTCTATTCTGTGCAGACTTAAGATTCAAGGAAAACGAATTACATAATATTATATAAATATATAAAACCCTCTGATAGAAAATAGAGATTTAATGCATGTACAATAGATCAAAATTGTTTGCTATAAAAGAATAGGAATTGGACTGGAATCAGATGCAGATTCAATTTATTATGTTTTCTGTTTTGTTTTTAACTATATAATTTAGTAATTTATATTTACATATTTTAGTCTCTGTCCCAAGGAGCCATTACATTTAAGATTATACCCAGTATCAAAGAAGAAAACTCATCAAAAGAAGGCAAGGTAAACACTTGTTGGATTCAACTAAGATTCTTCATGTGATGGCTGTGTAAAATTACTTGCGCACGCACACTTAAATGCCAGTTCAATCCAGCACTCTTTCTCCATATGTAAATATTTTTATCACTATATTAAACTTATTTTATGTCAACAAGCAACAGTAACAACAAAAGAATTCCTTAGGTTTTAAATAACTCAGTGTAAAAAATGTATTCTTTTCTACAGATCTTCATGAAGGCTCTTTTTGACTATAATCCCAGTGAAGATAAAGCAATTCCCTGCAAAGAAGCTGGACTTCCTTTCAGAAAAGGTGATATTCTTCAAATCATGAGCCAAGATGATGCAACCTGGTGGCAAGCCAAGCTGGAAAGTGATGCCAATCCCAGAGCAGGCTTAGTTCCTTCAAAACACTTCCAGGAAAGGTATGTTATTACTGAACTGATTTTCCATCCCCAATCCCCAACACTTAAAAATGTGATCAGTATAACCATTAGAGCTGCACTGAAATGCAGTATAAACCCTGAACTTGGTATGCTGGCTAGGGAATTCCGCGAGTTCTTAAAATAGCCAAGTTTAAAAAACAATGGTTTAATTGGTTATTATTCAGCTGCTTATATTGATAATGATAAAACCTGACAGAATATGATAATCTTGTTTGTGAGAATAAAACAGATGGAAAAGAGGACACCAGTATCTACACCAATACTTGTAGAATGTGCTGATGTGTTAAGACAACGTTACCACTTCCTTAAAAAGAAGAAGACTCCAGAATTTATTTTAGGAGAATTTAAATAAACTGCACTGTATTATAATGTCTTTTAAAATTCTGGGTGATTTAAAAAAAAACCACACAAAAATACAGATAATCCTCGACTTACAACCATTCGTTTAGTGACAATTCAAAGTTAAAATGACAGTGAAGAAAGTGATTTATGACTCTTTTAAGACCATTGCAGTATTTCCATGGTCACATGATCAAAAATTCAGACGCATGGCAACTGACTCGTATTTATAATGATTGCAGTGTCCCGGGGGTCATGTGATCAACTTTTGCGGCCTACTGACAAGCAAAGTCAGTGGGGAAGCCAGATTCATTTAGCAATTCTGTCACTAACTTAACAACTGCAGTGATTCACTTAACAATTATGGGAAGAAAGGTCGAAAAATGAGGCAAAACTCTTAACCATGGTCTTGCTTAGCAATAGAAATTTTCGGTTCAATTGTGATCATAACTTGAGAACTACCTGTACATATTTATTAATACCAAAAGAGCATTAAAAATAAAAGAGCTTAAGTTTTGTTTTCTTCCCCTCCTCAAATTACTTGATAGGAGACTTGCTTTAAGAAGATCAGATGTACAGTTTCGGCCCTTGAAGATTTCAAATAAGAAATCATGTAAGTCTGTTGCTACACAACTTGCTTTTTGCATTTACAAATTACTTAGGTCCACCCAATAAAGGAATGATGCTATTCATTCTTTAGACCCAAATCTCTCTACTAGTATAAGAAAAATTGCTGGTTTTGCTTCTGATACCAGACCTTAAAGTATATGCTTTTACTATGATAAAGAAAATAAAATAAATGTAGGAAATAGATTGTTTCCTCAGTCATTTAAACCACAGGTGTCAAACTCACCACATGACATATCACGACGTTTTTCCCTTTGCAGAGCTGGGGTAGGCATGGTTTGCGCTTGATGCATCTGGCCCGCAGGCTGCCAGTTTGACATCCCTGATTTAAACAGTTCTATTAATGTACCATTCTTTTTAAAATTCCAGGTTAATTAGTTTTAGTTCCAAAAAGAAACATTCTGTAATGTAGTTACTACTAAATTGCAAATAGGCACTATTTTTTAAAAAATTGTTATGATAAAAATATTTATCACACCTAGAATCATATATTTGTGTATTATTTTCCACTGCACTGACTGAACATTGTGAATAAATGACGTTTTGTAGCTATATTTCCACTATTCTTTTCCATGCTGGAATTGGTAGAAATACTTCATCAAGCCTATTATTATTCCATTTTCCTAAAGCTTTTGTTCTATAGTGTGAAAACATTTAATGTTTGTAATAAATCTTTGGTTTATTATGTTCTCATTATCTACCTCGGCACTATGCTCCATGTTTCGCCAATTTTCATTCTGTCAGCATCCAAGTTTGATGATAGGATATAAGAAAATAAGAGGTTGAAAAACATGGGTAATTTGATGAAGCTAAGCAAGCCATGCTTAAGAACAGATTCTATAAATGAATAAACATTTTGAGATCAAGAGATACTTAATCTTATTTTCCTCATGCTATCAGAAATAGAAATAACTAAATAAAATTTCCATTAATATATGTCTTATCATCACTAGCACTGTTGATATTACCTAGTTTGGATAATTAAATGTCTACAAGAAAGCAACCAAGCTCAGAACACTAAGGACCCCTATATGAGTTATCAATCAGGGTTTGGGCGATTGCCCTAATTAAATCATGAAATAGGAATGTTTTACGAGTTGACATTATACAGGAAAGAACAATAATGATACCAGCCTACCAAGCAGTCAAGCCCCTAGCACAGGGCTGTCAAACTCTCAGCCTGTAGGCCGGATGTGTCACATGCTGGCCAAGCCTACATCGGTTTAGCAAAGGGAGAAAAAGTCACAAAAGGTCGCTGTGATGACGTGAGTTTGACATCCCTGCTCTAGCATTTGTTCAGCTGTTACTAATGTTTCATTGAAATTCTGGATTTGAAGAAATAAATTGTGTTGATTTTCAGACAAGGTTTGAAGATTAATTAAGCCCAGAAATTGATTAATCATAAATTTCTGGAAGGTAAATCAGACAAAAAAAAGGTTCAGAAACTTATCAGGCCTCATAAAGGACTAATTCTTTGTTTCATATAGTAGCACCTAGTACTTAGATTCATGTATGTAAATATGTGGTGTCGCAATTGCATGTTATCCATTTGATGGTTTGTCCTGAGGACTTGGATCTATAGTTCTTACAGTCATTCAACATAATGATCTTTTCTTTTTGTTGTGGTTATTTTAGTTTTCATGTGCCCTTTAAAGAAATAAAAACAGTTCATCGTTTGGCCAGATCTTATCTCATGAGCAGATATTAAATTCAAGGGGCAGTATTCAAACAAGACTTAAAATTACATATTTTATTAAATCTGAAAGAGTAAAACCAAATCTATAAGCTGGCAAAGCTGATAGCAATACTTCTATTAAATTTAAAACCTGTTAATTCATTTTTCTTAGTAAAATACTGTCTTGTTCAGTTAGCAAAATGTCCCTATTATCTCAAAAATGATACTTTCGTCCTGTTATTGAATTGAGATTTTTTCATGTTTACAATTATAGCAAAATAATTTTAGCTTGACTTTTTTCCCTTCAATTTGATTAGCACCATGCTTCTATCATAAGCATTCTCTTTTTAAAAACATAGTATTCACCCTTCGATATTTTCTTGCACAAATTGTTTTTGTGACATAATTGTAAAGTTTATATTTTGAAAATGCTTTATTTATTGTCACTAAATTGAATCATGTCTCTAAAGACTTTTAAACTTTGTCTAAGATCCTAAAGTTGCACTATAATTGAAAGATATTTTTAATGCTTTGTGTACACGTGGTCTAGGTTGATATATGATCCTTGTGGATTGATACTCAGTAATAAAATATATTATAAATTAAAAGATACTGTGACTTTTCCTAAAGTTTATTGGGAAAATATTATACATCACCCATGTCTTCCAAATGGTACACATGTGGGAAATTCTTAGTTTTTCAGAAAAATGTATTGGACTGGAAATGTTGTTTGTTCTACATACAGAATTATCTGTCTGATCCCTCAGAAGACATTCATACTTTAAAAATAAATTGTGTCAATGTCTTTTTAAATAATGCATGGGACATTTGTTTAATCACATTCTTTTATTCATTTCATTCCCCACCCTCTTTTTTGGATATTAATTTTTCTTCTAATTATGTAGAGATTCTTAGTCATCCAGATCATGGTAGTCCCAAGCTGCTTTTTCCAAAAGGCAACTTTCTTGGGATTTTTTTTTCTTTGAAAACATTTCACTTCTTACCCGGAAGCTTCTTGAGTTCTAAATTAAGCTAAAACTGAACCAAAAAAGCTTATTGGATGAGAAATGAAACATATTCAAAGAAAAAAAGAAGAAAGTCCAAGTGTTTTGGAATTCTTTTCACTCATTCTAACAAAATGAGCTCCAGTATAGTAGGAGATACCCTATTGCCAAATATTATTCACTGATAGCTCTAAATATGGAAACAATAAACATCTTACAGAAAACAGGTGTCCAGTTAGTGATATAAGTATGGTTCAAGTCCCTGTTAGGAACTCTTTTTACAGCCCTGGCCTTAAGAAATTTGAACATGTTATTTGATCATAAGGGGGGCAGTTAGGTAATGAATTTATCATAAAATTGGGTGATTGAAGGTGCCATAATATTGGTATAATACTCTTGGTAGTTCAACTTCATACTTAAATTAAACAAATAACTATTTCCGCCAAAAAAATTAGCTACCTTCTCTTCTGTCTCAGCTGAATGCTTTGTTAACGAGAGAAAACAAATTCTGGCAAATTAACAGGCTAAGCATTTCTCTAGTAGCGGCTGTCCCACAACAGATGTTGCATCAATTAACAAGAGCAAACTTTGGGAACCTACTTCCCAATGAAAACTACTTAGAAATACGTTCTTAATGCATTCTCAATGCTACTCAATTATATGTTTTCTTTCGTAGTTTTATTATTATTTGCTGAAAATATTATTTTAAATAAATCATGTCTGCTTCTTTGTTTTTTGGCTCTTCTAAGCTGAGGAGACAGTTGAGTGTGGTAGGTGTCTTTCTTCTGAGTTTTAAATTTTTCATTCTTTTACTGTGTTTGTCTGTGTAATCTTGCCTCCTTTTTTCCCCTTTTTTGCTTTTCAGGGAAAATTGAAGGTACACGTGTAAGTTTCGCTGCTTGGTGGTAGAGATGGTCTGAAAGCTAGATTAATTAAGGCATCTCTACTTTAGAAGCAATTAGTAAAATAAATGTGGCTTGTAACCGCATATTTAGTGATACAGACTAGCAATTTAGCTATTGCAATACAGTTCCAAATCTGAGTTGTCATGTAAGCAAGTTGGCCATGTGAAAGGTAATATGCATGCATGAGGATAACGGGTAAGGCATGGGGTATTTATTACTCATTGCTGGATGTGCCTTTTCTATTTATTATTCCCTCCATATTCTCTTCCCACCTAACAGTGCTCTGGAAAGAAAAATCGTCCTGCAGAAATAGGTTTTGGTATATGGATTTGCAGGCTTTGGCTAAATTTGTGGTAATTTATTTGAATGTTACTGAAAAAAAAACCCATAAGATAATAAGCAGGTGCGTTCATTCAAAACATTACAGTTGGCTAAAAGATAGAGTCAGTGCTGTTGCATGATTCTAAAAGAATTCTTTTTTTAAAAAGTCTTTTTCCATTGCAGATTTCAGCGACATAATTTTAGAACCTATTTTCTCAATATACAGGGGTTTTTTTCCTTCTTTTTAAACTGCTGTCATTTGCAGAATCCATAACAATTGCAGGTCATTAATTTGCCAAATCAACAGTTTATTATAACTAAAAAAACTATAACCTGCTTTGTCAAGAGAGCTCTGGCATATTATGAAAAGTGTGAAAGTATTTTGGATTGAGCAAATGGGCTATATGTTCATCAAAACCCCTTTCTGTCTGATCCATTGAGCCAAACATAAAACCTCTTTGATATTCTTTGTAAATAATTTCATCTTTGCTTCAGCTACTATTTTTACCTTCCACTAAAGCTAAATAGACCACCTTTAATTTCTATCACGAAAAGGCATTAAAGCCACGGAGTATGCATGTTGCTGTGTTGAAGAACCTCTTACTCAACTATAGAAAAATATGCTGATTTATTTTTAAACAATGATTTATCGAAGGCTTCTCATGCTAAGCTTTATACGGTTGTCATTCTGAAGTAACTCTTCTTTTGCATTTATGGCTGGGCATCTAACTATTCTGCTTTATTTCTTGGCTTTTGTTCTGTATGCTTTTACACTTCATCCAGAGGAAGTTGAATGTGCTGGTCACAACAGTGGAGCCCTTATAGGTGAGCCGTTGCTTACATAAGACTCTTTTCTTTCCCAGCTTTTTCCTGGATGAGCTACAAATTTGCAGGTAACAAATTGGCATCACTGCATGCTTTAAAACTGTTAGAATAAAAAAATGGCTCACTGGATTGGACACAAAGGCTCAATCTATTAAAAGTAATCTATTTTATTAATTTAGAAATAGGGAAATTATTGAAATATTTTCTTTAATTTGTGAAGAAAGTGACTTATTTTTTTAGAATTATTTATTACATCATTTCAATTACATTTGAAGTTAGCATTGGTCTGATTCATCCTTGCCCTCCTGTTTCAGGAATTACTATCATTGGAAATTCCTTCAGCAATATGATCAATACCTTGTTTGTTTTTATATGCATATTAGAAGTTAGGTATGTACACAATATAATAATAATTTAAATAAAAGCATGAAAGGTCTCTTAAAGACATAAGTTTTCAAAAGCAATGGACCCTTGAGGGACCACGATGTCACAGGGAATCCAGTAAGGCATGAAGAAATGTTATGATTTAAATCTTAAGTTAAGTCTTGGTGGTCCATGGCCATGAACCATGGTCACAAAATGTATTTAAAGGGGATCTGTGGTGAAGAAAAGGTTGAGAACTACTGATAGAAAATTATGCAGAATTAGCTTGTTTATAGCAAATGAAGCAGCTTACGGAAATTAGCACCAATATATGAAGAAGACTGTACAATGCAAAGGGACTTTTTTGTCATCATGGCTCATCTATTTTATGAAGTGCCATCCTCAGTGAGTTGACACAACATTGCTTCTATCCCCTTATTTTGTTTTATATGCCAGGCACAGTCACGGTTAAACCTATCATACCATTGATGAGTGAATTATATATATAAATGCCTAAGAAACTGGAAATGTGCATCCCAAAACATACTTCATTTTCTCCAAATAATGTATTAAAATCTCAAGTAGATTCTACAAGATGCCCCAGCTTTATGACTGTCTCTGTATTTTGTCATGATGCAAGATGTAGTCAAACATCTGATAATAATATATTGTGTGAGTCTCTTATTTGTGAGATGGCAGAAAGTCTAGGATTCTCCCACCCTTTTTCTTTTTGAATGAGCTTTCTAGACAGGGTAAAAAATAAACCAGAGAATATGCTGAAGAAGGTACTATCCTTTTTGCTCATTTCTGCACCTCGCCTCATTTTAATCGCTGTATATTTAATTACATGTTTGTCATGTTTTAAGCAAAATACAGGATCCCATTTGATTAGATGTGACAAAAACATTGTGATTAAAAGTTAATCTGAGGTTTTTAGTAAAAACAAAAACCCTATAACTATGGGTGTCCAACGTGTTGACTTGCCTGGCTACATTGCATGAAAGAGGAATTGTCTTGGGGGACATATTTTATTTATTTATTTATTTTATTTATGAGATTTATATGCCGCCCTATCTCCCTGAGGACTCAGGGCAGCTTACAATACTAAAAACAAAACTATACAAATATTAAAAGACTATTAAACCAAAAATCTCATAATCCATTTAAATTTAAAACTACAACTAAAAAAAAAACCTCCCCCCCCCAATCAGTCTGGGTAGGCAAGTTGGAACAGCCATGTTTTTAGGCCGCGGCTGAAAGATCAGAGGTCAGGGGCCACCCGGAGCTCCAGGGGCAGCTGGTTCCAAAGCGTGGGTGCTCCCACAGAGAAGGCCCTACCCCTGGGAGCCGCCAGCCAACATTGCCTGGCTGATGGCACCCCGAGGAGGCCCCGCCAGTGGGAGCGCACGGGACGTTGGGAAATCGTTATTGGCAACAGGGTCTCCTGCAGATACCCCGGTCCAATGCCATGAAGGGCTTTATAGGTCAACACCAGCACCTTGAATCAAATACAAAACATATAAAATACATAACATTGTTAATGTATATGAACACTAAAAATCACACAGTAATATTAAAAGTTTACAATCTTTTGGGGTCATATTAGCTGTCAAGGGCTGCATGCACCCATGGGCCGCAGATTGTACATACCTGTTCTGTATTCATCAATAGTACAGCTTGATTGATGGGCTTCCATGGTCCCTGTAATTGGTTGAAGATGTAGAAACCTATGCAGTTGTTCAGCTTTTATCACTGTAAATCAAACTGTTTCAAAAAAAATAATGCATTTGAATAACAATGTGTTGGTATTTGTTTGCATCCTATCCTAATCATCCAATAGGAATGTTGTACATAGTGACTAGAACCTCTACTAGTTCATGTACCAATTCATTATATTTATCCATACTTCATTGGCTACAACACTATTGGCTCAAAAATAGTGTTAAGTAATATTGACTAACTGACTGACAGACAGACATACTACAGTGGAAAAATATTCCACATTTGCCAATAAGCAGGTGGGAGAGGAATAGTTGTTCCTTTCCTCTTTATAATCTTTACAAGCTGAAGAGTCTATCTTAGAGAGCATGATGATCATCTAGAACAGGGTTCTCCAACCTTGGCAACTTTAAAACGTCTGAACTTCAACTCCCAGAATTCTTCAGCCGCATGTCTTAAAGTTGCCAAGGTTGGAAATCCCTGATCTAGAATAGAATTTGGGCACTGCAAAATAGGGAAAAAATAGTTGCTTCCTGGGGAAAAAACCTTACAATATGAATATTTTCATAAGATAGGCAGCTGGGCAGGTTTGTTTCCATGTGAATTCATTCATCTAATAGGTATATGCCACTGGCCATATAGCAGTCATATTTAGGTATTAGATATTGTTTCTTCTTGCATTGTAATAGATATTTTCTTACAAGCTGAGGTTTAGGTACTAATAATTTTAACTCACATTTTTCTTACTATTAGACTTTCTTAATATTCAAAGCAAAATGATTTTTCATGTGCATTAGTTATTACTTTGTGTGTGTTTGTGTATAAAGCTGTGATTCAGTTTCCTATTATGAATATTTGCATACAAGTTACATTTTGTGCATTTTTTAAAATGTTATTTGATGCATTATTATCTCAATGAGGGTAATATTTTTATAAGTAAATATTATAAAGATTAAAACCTGGGCCCTATAATTTATTAGTAGGTAGATGATCAGTTAAAGCAACCTTTAAACCAAATATATAAAGCAACAATAAAACACATTATTACACATATCCTGTAATGAGGAACCCAGTTTTGTTTTATCATTATAAAACTTACATTCCTAGCATGAAATCTTAGAAGATAGTATTTAAATTTGAGTGGTTTTTGTTTGTTCTCAAATTTGAAAGCAAGTTTATTTATATATTTATTTCTGTATGGGATTCAAATGTTTAAATTTAGTACTTCTCCCATAATAAACCTTGCATTTTAGTAAGAACTGAGCACGTTTAGTATATTACTTTGCTGTGTTTGGGTACATGGTTTGTCAAAGGTCAAAATGTCAAGTGTGCAAACTGCTATTGGTGATATATTATTTTAGGTTTCTATGCTCATGGGTGTGTTCAGTATGTGCATTTATGCAAACTTCAAACGATTCTTGAGATCTAAGCTGTAAACGTAAATGGCATCCTTTCTGAAGCTGGAAAATGTTTAGTCTTGCTTCTGTTCGTAGTGTCTGAATTATTCATAAAACTTTTTTTTAAAAAACCTCATTGGATGTATTGGCTGTGAAATGTTAGTTGAAAAGCAGACATAAACATTCTGTAAAATCTGTTGTGCTCTAGGCTGCTGGAGAAATGGGGGCCAAGGATGAGGTTTCTGCATATAGGAGCTGACTTTTCAGGGTCTTTCTTTGACATTATGTGGGACAAAGCCCTTTAGGGAAGAGTTTGCTTTTCTTCAGCTATGCACTTTAGAACTGGCAATGAGCCTAAACTTGCAGCAAAATAGCTGTACTTTCTGGAAAGTTGAGGCCAAATGAAAAAGAGAAGAATTTTCATGCTGGGACAAAGACTTATTGGATCAAATTGTAGCCATTTTCTTTTTTCTCTGAATATAATTGCTTTGTGTTGGAATTTGGATTAGGTTGGCAAGAGTACCCCCCCCCTCAACAATGCCTGAGGAATTACAGTATATCATTAAGCAGCATCGTAACTTAGGCACTATAGAGAAATGCTATTTAAGTTACTTACCATTTTGGTGGTTTTGGAATTTATTTCCTCTGTTGGATTGATTGACCATGTGCTATCAAGACAGAGTCTACTCTTATAAACCACAGATTTTTTTTTTCTACGACAATCTGTTCCCAACCTGGCTCTGATTTTCTGGTGATGTACTCTTTACCACTATAGTAAGTTCCACCCACCTTGCTGCTGGTCATCCTCGTCTCTTTCTTTTCTTTAACAAGAAAAAAATCAAGGAAACAGTCGGTGCACTAAAGAGAGAAAACAGCAAGGAAGTAACAGTCAACAGAGAGAAAGCAGAACTGCTTAATTCATTCTTTGCATCGGTCTTCACACAAAAAGAAACTATAGCTCAACTCACCCAAAACATAATTGTAAAAGACAACCAGAAATAAAAGTTAAAATAAGCAAAAAATTAGTAAGAGAACACCTGTCTGATCTTGATGAACAGAAATCACCAGGGCCTGATGAATTACATTCCAGAGTTTTAAAGGAGCTGGCAGAGGTCATCTCAGAACCACTGCACCATATCTTTCAAAAATCCTGGAGTACCAGGGAACTACCAGAGGACTGGAAAAGAGCTGATGTGGTTCCCATCTTCAAAAAAAGGGGGTGGGGAACAGACCCGGGAGACTATAGACCAGTCAATATCCAGGAAGATACTGGAAAAGATAATGAAAAAACAGATCTGCCAACATCTAGAAACTAGTAAAGTAATAATTAGCAGTCAGCACGGATTTGTTAAAAACAGATCATGCCAAACCAATCTTATTTCATTCTTCAACATAGTGACTAAATTAGTAGACCAACGAAATACTGTGAACATAATATATTTAGCTTTCAGCAAGGCATTCAACAAAGTAGACCACAACCTACTTAGTAAGCTAGAAAAAAGTGGGATAGCATCACCACTAGATGGACTCACAACTGGCTGACAAACCGTACTCAACGAGTAGTCCTTAATGGGTCTAAGTCTACATGGAGGGAAGTAAGCAGTGGGTGCCACAAGCTTCGGTCTTAGGCCTAGTACTCTTCAATATCTTCATTAATGACTTAGATGAGGGAATAGAAGAGGAACTTATCAAATTTGCACATGATACTGCAAGCTGGCAGGAATAGCTAACACCCAAGAAGATAGGCTCAAAATCCAAATGGATCTTGACAGACTAGAACACTGGGTGTATCTAACAAAATGAACTTCAGTGTAGAGAAAAGTAAAGTCCTACACTTAGGCAAGAAAAACCAAAAGTACAAATATAGACTGGGTGAAACCAGGCTCAATAGCAGTAACTGTGAGAAGGAGTCTTAGTGGACAACCAGCTAAATGTGAGCCAGTAGTGTGCAGCAGCAGCCAAAAAAGCTAATGCAATCCTAAGTTGCATTAACAGAGGGATACAATCGAGATCAAGTGAGGTACTAATACTACTCTATAAAGCCTTAGTAAGACCACACCTAGAGTACTGCATCCAGTTTTGGTCACCACATTATAAAAAAGATGTTGAGACTCTAGGAAAAGTACAGAGAAGAGCAACCAGGATGATTAGGGGACTGGAGACTAAAACATATGAAGAACGGTTACAGAAACTGGGCATGGCTAGTCTAATGAAGAGAAGGACCAGAGGAGAGATAGCAGTCTTCCAATATTTGAGGGGCTGTCACAGAGAGGAAGGGGTCAAGCTATTTTCCAAGACACCTGAAGGCCAGACAAGGAATAATGGATGGAAACTGAACAAGGAGAGATTTAACCTGGAAGTAAGGAGAAACTTTCTGACAATGAGAACAATCAACCAATGGAACAGCTTGGCCTTGGAAGTTATGGGAGCGCCATAGGGTCTCCCACTTGGGTGAGGGGTTGGACCAGATGACCTACAAGGTCCATTCCAACTCTGATTATCTTGTATTCTCAACTTTTTACAGACTTGGTGTATCCAAAGTTTAAACATTCAAAATTAACTCTGGATTGACTTTTTCTTTGATCCATTTGTTGGATTGTCTGTCTGTTGCTAGTTTGTTTAAGCTATCCATGATATTTTTAGTTTAAAAACATCCATGGTCTTTCTCTCCTGCTTATTCATAATTCAAGTTTGCTCTCATAGTGTCACAGGGAAAACCATTGCTTATGCCTCTGTGAATTTGTAGGTGTTGTCTGCCCTCCCACCCCAATTACATTGATTTGAGTTTATGTTTCATATTTCTTAAATGTGTAACTTCCCCAATCTAAATATATATTTCAGTTTTAAAACAAAATATATACTTTGAGCATTACAGTATATAAAATGGTTTTGATTTTCTACTACGTGATGTCCCCCAATTGAAGTTCTTTCTTTTATTTCCGTGTTCTCTGTTTAAGTGAATGATAGATTGATAATTTATTTCTGGGTATAAAAAAAGTATAACTCTTAGAAAACAGTTGAGTAGAGGGAATATTTGGCCATGTTTACTCGCCTTCAATGATCTTAGCTTCTCTGAGAGTGGTGTTCACTCTATTTACTGTATATAGAATAACATATTGGTTACACATACACACACCCCTTCCCAATGTTAATAATAAGCCTTTTTCTGACTTTAAAATGTGACATTTTCATCAGATCTTGTTTTTAAGTTTCCACCAGCTTAAGCTTTCACCAATAAATGCTTTGCCATTTGAATTTTTACTGCATTGATTTGGCAACAATAGATTATGCAGTTAGTTTTATTGATTAAATATGAAGCATGCCAACAACTATCAAGCACATAAATGTGTAAAAATTCTTGTGATTTTAGTAAACACAAATCCAGCATGGAAAGAAACACACAGATAAATACTAAAAAAAATTTTTTTAATTACATTTATATGCCACCCTTCTCCGAAGACTCAGGGCGGCTTACAATTTTTGGGATACAACCCAATGCGCTCAGCAATAGCCTTCATTCCATTGTATATGCCTGCTTATTACTAAGCGGCATTTTTACAAAGTCAGCTTATTGCCCCCAACAATCTTGGGTCCTCAATTTACCTACCCCGAGAGGTTGGAAGGCTGAGTCAACCTTGAGCCTGGTGGGATTTGAGCCTGCAGTAATTGCAGGTAGCTGGAAGGAACTTAAGTGCTAGGCATTTAACAGCCTGCACCACCAAGGCCCTTATTTATTTAGTATTTAGTAATTTAGTAAGGGCCTAACTAGATCTGTGGCTGCTACTTTTTTTCTGCTGCTATCATTTATTAAACTGCAGATGTTTTCCCATGACTGATCAAATAGGAAATTATTTTATTCTAATTTCTCCAAAATTCAGGCAGTCTACATGTAACAATGGTAATTGGGACTGCAATTTCTGCCATTAAGCAAGATGGTTGGAAAATATGATGTCACATGACCACACTGCTTAACAATGAAAATTCCAGGATTTCTTGTTGCCGTCATTAATCAAATCACTCTGGATCTTAAAGTGAGGACATCATGTGAATGCCATTTGCTACCTCCTGCCAGCTTTCCCATCAACTTTGTAGGAAACTTGCAAAGAAAGTCACAAATAGCAAGTATATGATCATGAGGATGCTGCAACTAACATAACTCTACAGGAAGGGACGGTGCCCCAGCACTTTAAGGAGGCTGTGGTCCGCCCTCTTCTTAAGAAACCACTGCTGGATTCTACCCGGTTGGATAATTTCCAACCTTTCTCCAATCTTCCCTTTTGGGGGAAGGTTGTTCAGAAGGTGGTTGCACAGCAGCTCCAGAGGTTTCTGGATGAAATGGATTATCTCGACCCCTACCAGTCAGGCCTGGATTTGAGACAGAAACAGCATTGGTCGCACTTTTGGATGATCTCTGGCAGGATGGGAGGTAATGCATCCATCCTTGCTCTACTTGACCTCTTGGCGGTTTTTGATAGCATTGATTGTGGAATTCTCCTGGGGCAGCTTTAGGGGATGGGAGTGGGAGGCCTTTTGATGTCTTGGTTCACTTCTTCTTCTGCGCCCACTCTCAGTCAGTGTTGATAGGAGGGGAAAGATTCAGCCCTCTCCCACTGTTTTATTGGGTTCTGCAGGGCTTGGTACTCTCTCCGCTCCTGTTCAACATTTATATGAAGCTGTTGGGTGACCATCACCATGGACTGAGGTATGCTGATGATACTCAGCTGTATGTCTCAGCCTGTGGTGAGTTAAGTGTTGCTGTGTCCTGCCTCTCACAGTGCCTGGAGGCTGTTAGGGGCTGGATGGGAGCAACTGGTTGAAACTGAACACTTGCAAGACTGAGTGGCTCTGGGTTTGGGATTCGTTGGCTCAGGGAGAATTACCACCTTTAGTCTTGGATGCGGTGGCACTACCCCAAACAGACCCTGTGCGTAATCTTGGGGTTTTCCTGGACTCACAACTCCTGTTCAAAAAGCAGGTGGCAGTCATGGCCAAAGAACTGCAGGTTTGCACCAGTTATGCCCTTTCCTGGATGTACCCACAGTCAGTCATGCCCTGGTCACTTCCCATCTTGATTATTGCAATGCGCTCTACATGGGGCTGCCCTTTAAGAGCATCCGGAAGCTCCAGTTGGTGCAAAATGCAGCGGCCTGCATGATTTTGTGCAGACCCCGGTGTGCACATGTCACCCCTCCTGCAGGAGCTGCATTGGTTGCTGATTTGCTTCCGGTGCAATTCAAGGTGCTGGTTGTCACCTTTAAACCCCTTCATGGCTTGGGTCCAGGTTATCTGAGGGAACGTCTCTTTTCAGTCACATCTACCCGACCCATTAGAGCGGGGAGGCAAGCAATGTTGCGGGTTCCATCCCTGAGGGAGATATACTTGGTGGGACCCAGAAGAAGGGCCTTCTCCGTGGTGGCTCCCTCTCTCTGGAATATCATTCCCCCAGAGATTAGAATGGCCCCCACTCTAGCACTCTTCTGAAAGGCACTGAATACCTGGTTTTGCCAGCAGGCCTGTGGAATACAGAGAGGGATGGAGCCTATCAAATGGCTAGTGTGATCTACTGTCGGTGGGGAGAGGGGTGGGGTTGGTTCCCCGATTTTGTTCTATTACACTTTACTAATTTATTTGATTTTTTGTTAGTTTTTATTGTTTTTTATTTTTATTTTTTGTTTTAAATATGGTTTTACATTGTGTAAGCCAATTTGAGTTGCCATGGGTGAATAGGCGGCAGTATAAAATAAATATAAATAAATAAATAAAATAAATTAGAGGACCAGTCATGAATACCGTTCACTTAGTGCTATTGTAAGTTGAAATGGTGACTGAACAAATGTTGTTCAACAGGGCCATCTGTATTTCTAAAACCCATAATATTATTTGCATTCGTACTATATGAGCTGCAGTGGCGCAGTGGTTGGAATGCAGTATTGCAGGCTACTTCTGCTGGCTGCCTGCAATTTGGCAGTTCAAATCTCACTAGGCTCTAGGTTGACTCGGCCTTCCATCCTTCCGAAGTGGGTAAAATTAGGACCCAGACTGATGGGGGCAAGATACTGACTGTAAACCGCTTAGAGAAGGCTATAAAGCACTGTGAAGTCTATATAAGTCTCAGTGCTATTGCTAAATGCTATTGCTACTACCAGAGTTAAATCATTCATATTCTTTGTAAACCTAGAGTTTGTGTCTGTTCTACAACAGCTAGTTCTATAACATCCTTCAGCTAGGATGGAAATACAAGAACTTCATTCACAAATTCCCTAAATTCAGCCCAACTGCCAAAAGCTTTTTAGTTTTTTCCACAACGTTGTTCAACACTGAAAAGTGTTTGCAGTTTGCCTACTCCAGATCTTTTTTCCCTCTCATTTCCTCTTTCTTCTGGATTTCTTAAGGTAATTCAGTGTTTTGTCCTTTCCCAAGTTTCTTTTGGAACTCACTTTGTTGTGTTGTATCTTTCTTTTGAGCTATTTTTTAAAAATGCTGCAGCTTTTCCTCTTCACAGATGGTCACTGTACATTCCTATTTCAGCTTTGTGGGTCACTGCATTGGAATGCATGTCAAAATTTCGTGTTTCGTTAGGAAGGCAGACTATGAAGAACACCCAATTCTTAATTATTCTAAACTTTACTCAGAGCCCTGTTGCCCCAATATCTCATGAAGCTCATAATATTGAAACCATCAAAATGTAAGTGACTTCTGGGCTCCCTCCTAGCACCGCCATTACTGGTCTCCCAGAGAAACACCATTTAAAATATAATTGGTACTTAGTGCTACAAGTTGGCTGTTCCATCTTCATTAAATTTCATCTCGCTTAGGATTCCCTTGGGTTAATAGTGCTTCTGATAACAATGGGTTGAGAGTACCTGAACCACCTCCTGCTGTAATCTGCTCAGCAATACCTGTGCCACATGCTTCCTTATCACATGTTTCCTTATCATATGAAATAACAATGAATCCCAGTTGGGGAGTAGATAATCTATGTTTTGCAGATTTCCTACCATTAAAATAATATACAGGTACATCTTGCTTAATTACTTGCCTCTTTAGTGACCGTTCAAAGTTAGAACAGCACTGAAAAAGTAATTTTATGACTAATCCTTGCACTTACAACTGTCAGTGTCTCCATGGTCACATGATCAAGAGTTGGTCATTTCGCTACCAATAGTTGTTTATGACATTCATAGCGTCCTATGGCCATGTGATCTCTAGTTGCACACTTCAGTAAAAATTTGGACCATTCACTCTGTCTCAGCCAAGCTCATCTCACCAAATTGTTATTGTAGGGAAAATAGGAGAAGGAGTATTAGGTTTGTTCAACATCTTGAATTATATATGAAAAAATGGGATAAAATAAAAAATTGTTTGTACATTATTTATATTGACTATTCTAATTTTTTTTACTCCTTTTAATTTTAGAACTTCTATGATAATTTCCTTAATTATTCTTTATGTCATGTTTAATGAATAAATTATTATTTTGTTGTTAAACTTGCTTATTGTAACTGAAAAGATTGTATTATTTCTAATGGAACTAGGCCATGACATTATTAATCCCTGTCTATAATTATACAGTATGTCATTTTGAACAGGATGGATATCAACCATATGAATTTTGCTGGGACTAAGAGGCATACATAAACAAGCAACCTTTGTTAAAGTATTTTATGCATTTTATGGTTACCAATTACAGTTCTGGATATCTTTGAATTAGGGTGGGGTTTTTAAAAGGAAATTGTGCATATTTGAGGGCCAAAGTATGTTCTTGGTTTGAGTTTCTAAGACAAATATGCCTCAAATGTGAAATTGAACAAATTTTAGATATTGCATCTAATTTTTATCTATATTTATAGAATATGAGCCTCAACAAAAAATAATTGTAATCCAAATGAACTGCAGTATCTTTAAAGTATTTTCTTATTACTCAACATTTTTTTAAAACCAATATAAATTTCAGTGTCCTAATGTATACTATGCATGAGCAAAATAATATATGATATTTGGAGGAACAGAAGCATTTTGTATTATAATCAGTATATACTTATATGAAGAAATAATGGTGAAAATGTTAATAATACAAATAGTAAATGTTTTGCTTGAAGGAACATTTGTTTTAGGTGGTTTGCTTTATTGGCTAGTAACATTTATATTCCCTTTTTTTGTAAATGTAACTACAGCTGGTTTTAGGAGAAGTTTTCGCCTAAGCAGAAAGGATAAAAAAACAAACAAGACAATGTATGAATGCAAAAAGAGTGATCAATATGACACTGCAGATGTTCCTACCTATGAAGAAGTAGCAAAATATAGGCGGCAACCTAATGAAAAATACAGACTTATTGTCTTAGTTGGTAAGTGTTAACTCCTCAGGTAAGAGGTTAAGTCAAATGATGGAACTTGGACTGTTTCGTTTTTAGTTTTACTGGAATTGTTTTTCATTGCCATGCTTGTTTTGTGTTTTTAAATTTGAAAAAAATCAAATCTTGAGCAAAAACTGTTGTATGTGGATGTCAGAAATGTTGTAAATTTCAACCTTCACCCATCTGTTATAATCACCTGCTTTTGAAAAAATTAAATGAATATTATAATCAAAGAATACAGTAAATTAACAAGTCAAGATTGCTGCTTGTTCTGTTCTTAAGGCTTTAAGAGGTATTGTGTATTAGAGTTTCCACAGAAAGGGTGTTTCATAGTTACAATTGCCAACATTTAAGGTCCTGCTCTATATTAAGCATTTCACTATTTGAAAATTAGCTTTTTCAGGAACATAGCTTTTTCATTACAGCCTATATGTATAGTTTATGCAAAAGGAAAGTGCTGGATTTCTGCCTAAGAATTCTGAATTCTGTTGCCCCAAGACTTCAAATAATTTCAATAACCCCAAAGGATTTCTCTTCCTTTCCCAAGTCAAATTATCTTGTTGTATGCCTACTTATTGTGGGTCATCTTCACCCTTCCTAGAGTAGAAGTCCATATCTGTTGACCCCTTCACCAGTCCAGTATGCCCAATTTTTCTTGAACCTAACAGTACATGACATCATTCAACTTTCATTTCATCACAAATACATCCCTTGTTTTGAAGCTCCACTTCAGAACTTCTTTTTTTTCCCATCATAAGTCTTATTATAAACCCTTCCAGGCAGATGGTCTATAGCACTTCTTTCTATCCAGCTCCAATGAGCTATAGCATCTCCTGTCATGTGGTTGGTTGCTCCTGCTGCCATGAAGCCATTTCATCCTGAGCCTTTACTCTTCATGTTCTTCACTGGTCATCCATCACCTCTCCCCCTCCTCATTATTTTCATTACCATCTTGTGGTTGATACAATGATAGCAAGTTAAAATGAATGTTCTATGTTTTTCCACTTCCTCCCCTTACATCTCCTATTTCCAAGTGGGCAAGTTTCTTTCAATTTCTGATTCGGCTGGGTAAATAATTTCCCCCTTCTTTTTGCAGACTGTAAAGCTTTCCTTCTACCCAAATCTTTTTAAGTTGCAGCATTGTCATTTTGGAATAAAACTGTAAAGCTTCATTAAACTTGCTTCCATAAAGCTGAAACATCAGTTCTTCGTCCCTAGACATTTATCTAGTCCCACAGTAGAACATAGAAGTTCCATTCTTGCCTGGAATATTGTTATATTGAACAACAATGATATATTAATGACTTGCATTTATTTTATCTAAGCTGGCTAGAGTCATGTAAAAATGAGATAGACCGAGATATAAAATGGATGGATCAATGGAAGAAGTGATAGTGTGAAGTAATAGTGTTGAAGAAGACATGTTGGAAAGGGTGGGAAGTGTCTCTGGATGCAAATCTTTGGGAAAGCAAAGAAAAAGCTTGTCATTTAGTGAAATGAAAATATTCCCTAAAGGGAAAAGGAAGACACTGGAAGATCCATTCAAACATGGCCCTGTCAAGACAGACTTGACTTTTCTTTATAGATGGGAAGGGCAAAAAGCCATTGCCTGATCTCTCAGGACCTGTGGTGCCCATAATCTGAGCACCAACCCACTGCAATCCAGAGTGGAATTCCAAGATGGTTTAAGGAACATCGAGTAACTTAGTTGCAAACTGGAATTGCTTCTACTGTCTTAATTTGTTACTGTTCACTAAATGGGCCAATCGCCCATGTTATGTAGAATTCCAAACCTCCTCTCCCCCAAAATTAAAATAAAAGTGTCATAGAATAGCTTTTGTAGTAGCTTTCATCAGTTACTCTTTTCCTTAGAGTTTTAGGATGTCATTATTCATATCATTTCTGTGATTCAAGAGTAAACTGCTAGGACTTTATTATGTGCCACTAATAATACTCTCTATTCTTGCATAAATTCTGATTATCAGGAATGGTTCCTTATAATAAACAACGTACCATACTGTGTTATATAAATATATGAACAGATTCATATATTTTTGTATAACTTAGTATGATATATTATTTATTAAGTTCCGCTAGATACCAGATCGATCTTTACTGTGTTTTAAAATTACCCAAATTGCTCTGTCATACCAAACTGGGGACTGTTAGTTGCCAGTATAGATAAAGGCTGTCCTATTGTGCTTGTTCTTGCTATATTATCCTTATAGTTAAAACCATTAACTAAATGATTCAAAATAAGCCATTAGAATTAACTGAGTTATGTATTTTTGTTCTAGAACATAAATTCTTGAATTTAATCAGTTACAAAGCGAGGTACAGTTTAGAAACCCTTAGTGTTTTCACACAAATAACAGCACAATTCTTTAAGATATTTTATTAATTTAATTCAAAATCCAATATTTTCCACTTTTCTAGTATTCATTGCGTTACATTTTTGCTGGCCAGTATTTCATTGATAGAATTTTTCCATTTAAAAATTGCAAACCAGAAGAATATGACCCTCTATCAGGGACTATTACAAACTGTAATGCTGCTGTTTTTATAAAGTTTATTTCCAAGGGGATACTTAAAATCAGTTTTAAAAACAGCTTTCCCATTTTCTAATGCACAAATTCAGGCACCTACTACTGTGAGCAAGAAATTGTGGGTTTTACACAGTAAGTAATAATATGGTTGAGTTGCTTTTACACCTATATCAACGGAACCCCGTGAAAAGTGTGATAAGTAGACTTTTTATAACAAATCACATCTGCTAACTCTAAGAAATATCTAGAAATTTTATTTTATTTTGGAAATAATAAATCAAGTGCAGAAAGTGAGCTTTTACAGTAACAAAAGCAGTTCACAAATTTATTGCAATCTTCAGTCATCTTGATGTTTTTTTTCTCTTGGTATTAGAAACGGCGTAAGTCTGGCCAAAATCATAAAAGTGTCTTAGATAAAATGTGGAAAAACTGGCAATATTAATTGAAGCATAGTACAAATTATCAGATTTTTAAAAGCTTTATGTGAGCTAGTACTGGTAGTAGTGTCCAATATGGCGTGTGACATAAATTTAATATTTTTGCCAAGGAACAGAAGGTCAGATAATTATTTTCTTCATATAGTCAGTTGACACAAAACTGGATTAAAACTTTTGTTGGAATCTGTTTAAAATGTTACCTAGTTGTTTTTAATTAAATTTAGTATCCTCACCGAGCTAACTGTTTTATAACATGATTTCAACTTTGTTTGGCCTAGTTTATTTAATAAGAACATTCTCATTTTTAAAATAAGCCTGAGTAGCCTTACTAATTTCACTGTTGGTCTGCAGAAACCATGTGCTTGCTTTTTTGTACACTTTTTGTTCTGAGTTATAATAGCATTGAAAAAAGTGACACAATCATTTTTCACATAACTATTGCAACATCCCCATGGTCCTGTGACCAAAATTCAGATCCTTGACAACTGGTTCATATTAATGATGCCACAGAATCATGTATTTTGTGACCTTCCGACAAGCAAAGTCAATGGGGAAGCCAGATTCCCTTAACAACCATGCTACTAACAACTGCAGTGGTTCACTTAACAAATGTGTCAAGAAAGGTTGTAAAATGGTGCAAAACTCACTTAACAATTATCTTGCTTAGCAACATAAATTTTGGGGTCACAATTGGGTTTTGGGTTGTAAATTGAGGATTATCTGTATACTGTCTTGGTTTTTGAAAATCTCACTAGTGCAGCTTTCGGTTTGGTTGGATTGCAAACCACCACCCCCTTACTCTTCATTACAATGGAGATAGTAATAGCAGTGGAAAAGGGCCCTCCATGACTTCTTTTCTGTTTTTATTTCCTTTTAGAGGTGTATTTCAATCTTTTGAGGTGAAATGGGATTTATTAATTTATTTATTTTATTAATTTGACTTGTATGCCGCCCCCTCTCCAAAAAGGACTCGGGGCGGCTCACAACTAAAACCACACAATAAATATTTAATTAAGACCATATTAAACCAAACAAGTCAAATCTCATTAAAACCCCACAATTTAAAATGAAAACAACACCCCCCCCAGGAGGTCAGCACAGCCCGGACTGTCCAAATAACCAGGTCTTTAGATCATGGCGGAAGGTACGAAGATCAGGGGCCAAACGGAGCCCCAGGGGAAGGTACATTCTTCTTTCTGTTTTATCATTGTTCCAATACATAATTCAGCTTTTAAAGTAGTGATGTGGAGAATGTAGATGGTTTTGAATTTGAAATGCCTATTGCTATGTATGAAATAGACTGTTCCGGAAATATTTTTGGCTCGAAACTCTGAAACATAGGGATGTTTGAGAGTTTTAAAATAGTTGAAACAGCCTATTTTGCACTTAAAATATTTGTCATCCTCAGAACAATACAAAGTTGAAACACCACACACACTTTTATCCCATTCCATGCCAGGCTGTTTTTTGTTGTTGTTGTTGTTTGCTTGCTTGCTTGGTTGCTGTGTCTGATGACCCTGATATAGGCTTCAGTCATGTCTGGGCGGTGATTTTATTATATCAGGAAGATAACATCCTGATATATGGAGTAGTACAGGTCTAGGAAAACTTGCTGCAGCCAACTCACCATGGCCATCTCACCGTAGCCAACTTGCCATGGAACAACTTACCCCAGCCAATTGTCACAGGACACTTACCACGGGACAAACTCAACATGACAAATGTTTTCCGCCACAAAATGTCCAAAAATGAAAGTAATGTCAAAGAAACAGTGACAGATAATATTTATCGTGTTGAGTTATCCTGTGTGGAATTGTCCCATGGCAAGTTGTCCCAGGGCAAGTTAGCTGTGGCAAGTTGGCTGCAATGAATTGTCCCATTCCAGTGTAGTACTGCAATTAATGGAATAGAATTGCTTCATTAGGTCATTTCTCATGATGTTCCAAATAAAACTTCCTTCCTGTCAGTTAAGTCTGCACACACACACATATTTTAATTGTTTAGGTGTTTGCAGGTTTAGGTAATTTTTTATTTATTTTGATAGGTTGTGCAGATATCATGCAAGCTACTTATTCCCAGTGAATCAATTTTAGAAATGCCAGATCCTTAAGCAAAAAGCAAGTGGCACTGAAAGAACGAATTCTCTCATGAACAGAGGGATCTCTTCCATACATACAAAACAGTCTTTCTGTTTATGTAATAAAAAGTTAGGATCCTAGCTAAAATGTTTATTGAATTCTATTTGAGATATTTTCCCACCCCCCAAATAAAATCACTTGTTATTGCCTAAGTGATTTCTGACAGTCAGCAAAACACTTTAACACAATGATCAAATATGCACTGATCGTTCTAAAACTTTCTCAGCAAAACTGGATATGTGGAAATCAAAATATATGCATTTCTGTTGAGAACTTCAACAGCACGTGTATAGCTGATTTTTTTTCACACATAAATATATTTATATTTCATTATTTAAATATAACAGTAACTACTGAATAACCTGAAAAATAGATAATCAATTTCATTTAGTTATTTTCTAACAGATTGAAAAGTAATAGTATGTGGTGCTATTTCGCAGAAGCACATACAGTATACACATAGCAATTTGACTTTCTGGGAAGAAAATTTAAAATTTCTTAAAAATTTAAGAATTTAAGATAAATTTAAGAAGAATATTTGTCTCCATTTATATGTTTTATAGGCCGTTCTTAAAGGATAATAAATCTCATCAGTTTTTTAAATTTTCTTAGTCAAGGGGATGTGCATTTCCTGATATTAGCAAAATGCCCTATGACAAACCACAAATAAAGTAAGAATTCGTTGTCATTAATTCTTGGCTGATTTGTTTAATTGTATGAGGTATCTTCTATTTGTGCTTTTGGCCCAATCTTTGGCCATCAAGGAAGAGGGCAGCATCTCCCTAGAATATAGGTACAAATAGAGAGCAGGTGTCAATGGAGAAAAAAGTGGGAGTTACCCCTTTTCCTTTATACCTGTAGCTGGCTGGGGAATTCTGGGAGTTGAAGTCTACCCATCTTTGAGTTGTCACGATTGAAAATGGTTGTTCCAAATAGAGAAGGGAAAAATATTATAGCAGGAGCTAAAGAAAAGTTGGAGAGGGGGAAAACCAGAAATACTAATCCTACCTTATATGTCAGTGTGCTTGAAGGTATCTTGAACATCTTATTGCAGGGGTCTCCAACCTTGGCAACTTTAAGACTTGTGGACTTCAACGCCCAGAATTCCTGAGCTAACATGACTGGAGGAGGAATTCTGGGAGTTGAAGTCCACAAGTCTTAAAGTTGCCAAGGTTGGAGACCCCTGTCTTATTGGGTTCCGTAGGGACCAGCTAGCTGTAGCTGAAATGTATCATCATCATTAGACTTACATAATACATTTAAACTTGTCAGTATTCCTCAATAATGTGTTTCATATGTTAATCTTGGCTAAATTATAGTTAACTATTGCATAATTTGGAGTTTTGTTTGAAAGTATATTTCTTTCTGAACATTTTAATCTAAGCCCAACAAGTAAATGAACAAAATGCGTTCCTGAATAGCACATAACTTTTATTGAGGAAAACCAAAGATTTCTGAAACAGCTTCAGATATAATCACACATTGCCCGTTTTAAGTCAAAGTATGGTCCATATTAAATATACTGAGAAAAAAGGAATGAATTTTGAGATTAGTACCAGCTTAATCTTCATATTCCATCAACATTCTTTTTTAACATTAGCCAATTGACCATTCAAGGTTGTGTATCTTTGGCAGAATAAATGACAGGCTATTGATTTCAGAAATAGTGAAAAGCCAAAATTTGGGAAACCCATAGACTTTGGTAATCCTATCTGCCTAGTGAATACTGAAGACACTGGAGTTCTTCCAATAAAAAAACTTTTGAGTAATATTTTGGATTTTAAACAAGAGCTACTGTACTATGCTATAATATTAATAATCAGAACAATTAACTGGAACACATTTAAACTTTCAGGTCCTGTTGGTGTAGGACTGAATGAACTAAAACGGAAATTGTTAATCAGTGACACTCACCATTATGGTGTAACAGTTCCACGTAAGTGAAAAAGCCTGCTCTATAAATTCCTAATGTAAGATTCAGCTTCCTTTTAATTAGCATAAATATAATCTGCTTGGAGTTGAATAGGGCAAGAATATCTGAATTAAGTTTTTTTAAAGAGTCTTCCACTTCATGAGGAACATAAATAAATTGGCTCAATTTCTCTAACATTGCATGGTGGAAACAAGTAGGCAAAGGGTTTTTTTATGCAGAGGAGACAAACATAGTCCTTGTGTGACTTCTTATATTGCCCGTCTTCTACCAACTATGGAAATCACTAGAAAGGGCATTTGATATCAGTGTTACAGTAGACTGAGTAGTCAAACATAATGGGATTATTGCTATTTGATATAGAAGGTACATGACAGCAAGGAGAGGATAGGGTTAGGGTTAGGATACCAACCAAAACCCGTTCCAGATTAATATTTGAGAACACAGGATAGATTTCTTGTATTTAAATTTTCACGTGAGTTTCTAAGAGTTGAACTCCATCTACTTGAATTTCAACAGTTTGGTGGTAATTAAAATCAGTAGAATAGAACTGTTTGTTTTCATTTATTTTCAAAGTGGTTTTTAATGCTCTTTCAATAAAACCAGACACAACAAGACCACGAAGAAGCCAAGAAAGTGATGGTGTTGAATACACTTTTATTTCCAAGCACTTGTTCGAGACAGATATACAGAATAACAAGTATGTGGGAAGCATAAAATTCATGTCTTATTTTTTGTGTGTGCCATTTTGCATTGCTAATGTGAGACTGTTCCTTCACCTCAGTGTTCTGCCAAATGCCAGAGCTAACTTGATGAGAATTCTTGGATGCCAAAAGCATAGTTTAATTTAAATTTCTAGTATAAACCATATGTATTGCACCTCAGTGGACAACTTGAAAACTGAGTGAAATACACATTACATGCCATCATTTGAAATTAAGTTTTGTCCAAAGACAAACACAAGATGAATCTATCACAAGTTTCAGTCTCTGTATTTAAAGGGTATTTTGAAAATAGAAAAGAATTAAGCATACTTGTTTTGTGTCCAACATATACCCTATGAAGATTTACAATAATTGTTCTAGCATTGTTCCAAGGTTTTGATGCTGGACAAATAAAGTTTTGAAATGATTTGAATTTGAAATAAGATATTTTGTAATAATTATGATTTTTCATTCAATTTTTAAACATCTGGATTTCTTTAAAAATGTTACTTGGCACTTGATTCCCTTTATCAATAGATAAAGATATCAGTTTATCTTTCTTTTTTAAAAAGATATGTGGGAATAAGATTTTGTAAGAAATATAAAATATTTTTTATTTCAGATTTATTGAATATGGGGAATATAAAAATAATTATTATGGTACCAGCATTGACTCAGTTAGAACTGTTCTGGCAAAAAATAAAGTTTGTTTGTTAGATGTACAGCCTCATGTAAGTAAACAATAAAGTATTTAATTTTCCTACCATTAAGCTAACATGTTCTGCACTCTATTAACAATTCAAGGGGGAGATTACTAGTGAAAGAGAATTATTAACTTGCTAGCAACTGTACTAGAACTGTTAGTAAAATGAAAGTGTGGATCTGAATATTAAAATACACTCTGTTTAGTCTAAAACCTTGTTCAGAATTTACATCAGCATTCTCATTTCAGTGTTAAAGATGCTACAATACAGGACCAAAAATGACCAACATTTCATAAAATTCTGCAAAGACCCATTTTGAATGAAACATTGTATGTTATATCAAACAATTAAAATACTACATAATTTATATTTATTTATTTATTATGGGATTTATATGCCGCCCTATCTCTCGAAGGACTCAGGGAGGCTCACAGTAATAAGAAAGAAACAACACAAAGTTTAAAATTTAAAAAATTATTAAATCAAAATCCCAATAATACTAATTAAAATGCCAAATATAAACAATAACCCCACCCCCAGTCCAGGTCGGCCTGTTGAAAGAGCCATGTCTTCAGGTCGCGACGAAGGATTGAAGGTCAGGGGCCATCCACAGCCCCAAGGGCAGCTGATTCCACAGGGTGGGTGCACCCACAGAGAAGGCTCTCCCCCTGGGGGTCGCCAGACGACACTGTCTGGCTGATGGCACCCCGAGGAGGCCCTGTCTGTGGGAGCACACGGGACGCTGGGAAGGTGTTGCTGGCAGTAGATGGTCCCGCAAATACCCCGGCCCTAAGCCATATAGGGCTTTATAGGTGATTACTAATAAATAATATCTAATAAGACTATCTGTTATTAGAGAGGAATGGCACATAGAAACTAGAAAGGACTTGTCTTGTTTCAGAGTAAATAAATTTTAATATAAACACGTTCACCTTAATATTTTCATCCCTCCAGACAGTGAAGCATCTAAGGACTTTGGAATTCAAACCATTTGTGATATTTATAAAACCTCCATCAATCGAGCGTTTAAGAGAGACACGAAAAAATGCCAAAATAATTTCAAGCAAGGACGAAAAAGGTGCTGCCAAGCCTTTTCAAGTGAGTAAATTTTGCTTTCCTAGAAAAATGAAAATAAATTTTAATTTTTATACCTTTAAGATTTGGTTATTTAAAAATACAAAATTTGGACAATTTTAGTCCATTTCAGTGATGATTGTCCAATACAAATTTACTTGTAAAACTGATTTTTTTTTTCAAATTAAGTATGATCTTTTTTTAAGATTTCTGTCTTAATTTTATATGGTTACATTCAGTTTTTCCAAAAACATAAACATATTGAATGAGCTGTAAAAAGAGACATAGGAATCTAAAAAGAAGGATTCTTTGGATTCTTTTCAAAATTCCAAAAATAAATATAGTGTCTTACTGAATCTCTTCCTTTCAGCAGACCTAATTTTAAGTAATATGCTTCTCAAGGCATCATTCCTATAAACAATTTAAATAAATTTTTCTAGTTCTGTTTCTAACAGAGACAGTTTATAATTATCTATTGGTTGATGTCTGATATGTATGAGAATGGGGATTATTTGGAAGTTAGGCAAAATCAAGTTTCAAAATAATCTGAATTTGAGATAACATTTTGTGACAGTTAAAATAATTATCACAATTATTAATTAATTATAATTTTAATAAACTATTAAATAATGTTAACTTTCCATTTTAAAATCAAATAGCAGTACTGAAAGATACAGTGAGAAAGAGCC
Organism: Naja naja; assembly: GCA_009733165.1. Classification (NCBI taxonomy): domain Eukaryota; kingdom Metazoa; phylum Chordata; class Lepidosauria; order Squamata; family Elapidae; genus Naja; species Naja naja. Next base: position 21,768,498 of record CM019155.1, read on the forward strand.
ATTGATTCACTATCTCTGGCTGCTGAAATCTAAATACTGGACTATTTACAGCAGGGGCAGTATATGGGAAATTGCCTTACAGAGGTAGTCCTCGACTTACAATTCATTTAGTGAATGTTCAAAGTTATAACAGCACTGAAAAAAGTAATACGATTTTTTTTCATGCTTAAAACCATTGCAGCAGTCCCATAATCACGTGGTCAAAATTCAGACACTTGGCATCTGTTTCATATTTACGACGGTTGCAGACTCCCTTTGTGAACTTTCTGACAAGCAGAGTCATTGGGAAGCCTGATTCACTTAAAAATTGTAATTAATTTAACAATTGCAGCTATTCATTTAATAACTGTGGCAAGAAAGGTCATAAAATGGAGTAAAACTCACTTAACAAATGTCTCATTTAACAAGTGTCTCAAATTTTGGGCTCAATTGTGGTCATAAGTCATAAGAACTATCTGTGTAGAGATTTATAGCCCAATATATAAATTGTAATTTTCTGTAAAATTAATAGCACTGTAACTTGATTTGCTTTATATATTTGACTAATTGCTTCTCTTTATTTAGGAAGAAGATTTTCAAGAAATGATTAAATCTGCCCAGATTATGGAAAGTCAATACAACCATCTTTTTGACAAAGTTGTAGTGAATGATGATCTTACCACAGCATACAATGAATTGAAAACAATTTTTGACAAACTGGAGAGAGAAACATTTTGGGTCCCAGTCAGTTGGGTGCATTCCTAATGCTACACAGACATCTTCATGGTAGTTAGATGGGTCCAAGTGGACATATTGTTGCTGGGGTCTTTTTCTAGTTATGACATGTTAGATGAACATTGCAGGGGACGGTTGACCTTATTTTTAATGGGTTAATAATACAGTTTTCTAGGCAGCAGAACAAGGTGAAGCCTTATTTTTATTTAATTGTTTTGAGCATCCTCAACTACTATAATACCATCTTTCATAAATAATTTGCACTCTCCATGACATTTCCTTTAATCTAGGATTTACTAGAACATCTTAACATGCATTGTTGGGGGCAATTAGCTGACCTTGTAAAACTGCCGCTTAGTAATAAGCAGGCATATACAATGGAATGAAGACTATTGCTGAGCGCATTGGGTTGTGCTCCAAAAATTGTAAGCCGCCCTGAGTCTTCGGAGAAGGGCGGCATATAAATATAATTAAAAAAAAAAAAAGGTCTCTACTAGTACTATATCTGATTTTGGTTAGCACTTGAGAATATATTATAACAAGCATTTATTTTTTAAGAATATAAATGTCTGTTTAGTACTGATCTATAATGTAAAATGAAAATTTCTCTATATTCATCTTGACATTGAATAAATTTAAGTTACTTTGGTGGGAAAATTATTGAAATTTCTTTTCAATAAGAAATATGTAATATTTTACATCTTAAGTATTTGTATATTGTCTTGTTGGATTTAAGACAATGAGGTTTTCATTTAAACCAAGCTTTCAATTGTTTGAATAATTCTTACATAAGAATAAAACAATGTGGTGGAGGATCATAGCCTTTCTAATTGAGTCAATTGTATACATATATTTATATAAATACTTTATTAATTTAAATATATATATATATATTTCTAAAACTGCCTTTGAGAAGAACAAATGGTGTTTCAGTGTGAAAAACCTGTGAATCGTTCCCATTTTACACATGCCATGGGTGATTAATACTTAAAGCTGTATTCTCTCAAATGAAGAAAGAAACTTTAAAATTTTCTGTTGACACCAAATGAGTTACTGGATAAAGAGAAATATATGTTATGTGTTAGTGAATCTGTCTTTACCAAGAGCATGTGATGATTATACATCATAACCTTAGCATGCAAAGAAGAAGCTCTGTTATTTTATGCTAACATATAAAATGTTAGCATCTTATATAAAGGCAAAGGAATTTAGGAATGAATATATATATATTATATATATGACAAAAGATCTAAATAGATTTTTAAAATATTTCTTGATGCAATTTATTAAACAAATCCATTGGTCTTTGTGGTTTGAACACTGACTTGACAGTTCAACATTCCATGTAAATATTTTAGTTTAGGTAGAGAAAACTCACCAGGCCTTTGCCAAAGTAGTATAAATAGGCAGTTGCATTTATGTTTTCAAATTATATTACACACAGGAAGTGCCAACAATTACAGTGTAGTCTTGGAAATATATAATAGTTTGACACATCTGTAACTTGGCACTGAACATATGCAATGTACTCTTCAGTGTCTCAGGCTTTTTATATTTGGTGAATTAAATATTGTTGTTTTTCAGTACCATTTCATTTGCATGAAAATACTGATCAGGATTAAAGGTTGTCCTTGACTTAAGACCAAAATTTGGACCAGAATTTTTGTCCCTTAGTGGTGCAGTTATTAAGAAAGGCGTCACATGACCGGATATGATTATATCACCATTGTTACCTAGGTTGTTAAGTAAATCATGTGGTTATTAAGTGAATTGTGCAGTCATTAGGCAAATCTGGCTTCCCCAATAGATATTGCTTAATTGGAAGCCTGCTGCAAAAGTCCCGAAACAGAATCATGTGACCGGAAGAGAGTGCAATCATTATAAATGCAAGCCAGTGGCCAAGGAACCAAATTTCAAATGCATAACTATGGTGGGTGTAACAGTTGCAACTTCGAAGACAAAGCAAACTGAATGACTCTTGGTCAATCACTCTCTCTCGTACTAACTCACCTCACAGGGTGGTTGTTGGAAAAATAGGAAGTGGAAGGAGTAGTACATACATTTGCCGCCTTAAAAATAACAAAGGGGGGATATAAATAAAATAAATAAATTGTAAATCACATTTTTCAGAGCTGTTGTAAATTCAAGTTGTCATTAAACTAACATTTGTAAGTCGAGGACTGCTTATTTCAGCTGAAATGTTCCATTTTAATTTACTTGATTACATCATTATGATTCTCCTAACTCAGGGGTGTCAAACTTGCCATCATGGTGGCGTCATGTGACGTATTGAGACTTTTTCTCCTTTGCTAAACTGGACATGGGCGTGGCCAGCGCATGATGTAACCAGCTCACGGGCCAGGAGTTTGACAGCCCTGTCCTGTTACATCTTAAGTGTCTTTGATTAGCAGTGGATACAATATACAGAGTGCTGAAGTGCGAGGTATCTGCCAATATCTACATTTTGTATATAAAATAATCCAAAGTCGTTCTTTAGAAATAGACTTTTCTCTTTGGATGTAGCATGAGAGACTGTTCTTAAAATGTTTTTTGTTGAGAGTAAGTATTTGGCCTATTACTATAAAATATTGTCATAGCCCAGGGAATCTCTATAAACTATATCACCATTGTGTTCATACTAGTGATAGTGAAAATTATTAATCTGTACAAAGGGATTCCTTTGTCTTCTATTTTGTGGGAAAATTAACATCTCGGTAGTTTGGATGGAGGTGGCCCAAGTTTGTTGGTGGCTTTGATGTTTGTTTTAATGAGAATGTCATTGCCTTAGTCCAAGAGCACAGGTGTCTGTGGAGCTTCTCATAAGTGAGAGTTGTGGGTTTTTTTAAAGCACTCTGGAATCTTCTATGCATGCACATCTGGATAGTGTGGTGCTTTGGATCATATACTTAACACCCAGAGGTTTGAATAAATGACAAAGACAATAAAGTCAGTTTTGCTAACTATGAAATTGACTGTTTTACAAGCCTCAGCAAATTGTATTGCATGGTTCTTGATAATTGTTTTTTATATATTAAATACAAATATCTGTATTGTATTTTTGCTGTTTTGTCATTGTAAAACAATGTTTAAACCTTTTATACTCCTGAATTCAGAGCAATACTTGAAGTTGTCAACGATTTCATTTAAACTGATAATGTGCCTGAAATACAACTCTTTTGCCAGAAAACAATAAATTATTGATACAAGTTTACTCAAGAAAATTTTGGTTCTTAAAACACAACATCTTATTTTCCTGGGTTTCAAGTCATTCCACTTAATAAAACTTTATAAAAGTAAAATCAGATTTCTATTAGCTATTCCCCTAATAAAATACTTGTAATAGATTAAAGAATAAATACCTAAATTTCAGCCACAATTCTCTGGGAAGAAAAAAAAAGGTATTAATTGACAGTCATTATAAACTTCGATCTGTGATTTTATAATTAAAAGTTGAGACTAATAATGTATTCTAAATAATGTATTGCTTTCCTATAATTCATATTTGAAGATGGGTCCAAAATTAAGAATCCAGTTAGGAACAAACAGTGCCAAATTCCCACTGTGAATAAGTGCTTTTTCCTGCAGTTACTAGAAATGGTACTAATACTAATTAGTAATACTACTAATTGGTTTTGGTTGTGTTCTGTTAAAAAGGGGTCACTTGCAAAGGCTTCTTGCCTAGTTGGAATATAATATTTTTATATGTTGCACTGCAATAAAATATGCCTTTATATCAGCAGATATAATGGCTTTCTACCTATTTTCTTTGAATAGGTTAAAGTAATAACCTCAATTTGATATTACCTTTATTGTTATCCAGCTTGGAAATTCAGGTCACACATATATTACTCCATTTCCCATTTAAGGTGCATGTCCTTTGAGGCAGGTTACCACTTAATGGCAGACTGATTTAACAATGTCCTTTGTTAATTAACCACTGCGATCAGAGATCAGATGAGAATTATTGTATTCTGCTGCTAGATATGTGGCCAAATTGTCCCATTTATGGTATGGTATAGTTATTTGTTGGTGTTTTGAAATCTGAATTTTGTATACACCAATATTTTTAGAAATCACTCAATCTTGGGCACTCCTCATTTTTTGTATACTTGTTATAACTCTCCTACATACATACATACACACACAGGTAAAGTTTTCCATCAGTTATGTCTGAATCATCTCCGTTTCTTGGCCAAGGGAGCCAGTGTTGTCTGAAAACAATTTCTGTGGTCATATGGCCAATATGGCTATTTGCCAAAATGGTACCTATTAATCTACTTGCATTTGCATGCTTCATATTTTTGGTTCTTGATTTCAACATCTTACTGAGTTAAATCGAGTTAGCCTGGCAAAGATACATATTATTCACAAGTAAAACATTTAACAAAGCTTGGGAAACATAATCATATTTCCAAAGACATTGCATTTTCTTATGTTATTAAAACTGATGGAATTTGACAAAACCCAGGCAAAATATTTCTACTCCAAACTCAAATGAAATTTGGGCAGCCTTTAATGCAAATGTTTTTATCTTTTTTTTTAAATACGGCCCTTGTATTATATGTTGCATTGGCCAAATATAGTGAAATATAAACCTTTGAGGAATTGTATTAGAAATAGGCAAAACATCAGCGGGCTTAATTCTGCTTAGAGCTCATCTAAAGGAATCATACAATTTTAAGTTATTTTTTTGTACCACTGAAATGAAACAGTAAAAAGACTGCCAAGTTCAATGTGCAGTCATGAGAAAAAAGTTTAGGAATGGGTTAGGGTCAGTGGTGAGATTCAAAAAATTTTACTACAGGCGTGGGTGTGGCTTGGTGGCTTGGTGGGTGTGGCATGGCTTGGTGGCATGGCAGGGGAAGGATACTGTAAAATCTCCATTCCCTTCTCACTCCAGGGAGAAGGTTACTGCAAAATCCCCATTCCCTCCCCACCCCACTAACCTGCTTTCCAGCTCAGTTCTGCTGTGCAGGGCAACAAAAGAAGACCCAGCCGATCAGCTGGGACTCAAGAGGCAGAGAATAGATGGGGATGGGGCCAGTCGGAGATGGTTTTTTCAGGTTCTCCAAACAACTCAAAATTTCCACTACCAGTTCTCTGAGCTACTCAAAAATTCCACTACCAGTTCTCTAGAACTGGTCAGAACCTGCTGAATACCACCTCTGGTTAGGGTGATCTGAAATCCATGTTCAGATCAATTCCGTCCTATCTAGAAAAACTATATCTTTCCCAACATCTTAAAAGCCATATGTCTATAATGGCAGATACTTTTAAAATTAATTTCAGATCCATTACTTACAAATACCTTCAAATATGTCCAATGTTAAAGTATTTGGTTTCATTCTGCCTTAGTCAAATTTAAGTGTTCTTGTGCTTTAATTACAATATTTAGTCCTTTAGGTTCCCTCTACTGTACAGTGTTCAAATTCCCTTGCTATTGTGCTTTCTTCCAAGAATTCAAAACAGAATTTTTCCATGGAAAGAATTCCCACAATCAATTCCAAAATCGAAATCTTACTTCAAATCCATTTGGACCTGTAGTCCATTTATAATTCTACAAAATCAGTGCTGATCATTCTATTGCTTCTCTTTACTCTCTTTTACCATTTTGGTTTTTGAGGGACTATCTGATCACCCTCTTGTTGCTTATTTTTAAAAAAATTGTGGAGTTCAACTTACCTTTTTTTGTTAAGGTTTAGAAGAAGCTTACCAGGTTCATCTTATAAAATTTGTTAATCAAGAAGTTCTTTATAGTTGAAAAGCAATTAATAAGCTATTTCCAAAAGTGATTAAGAAATGAGGCTCAGCAGCATGCTGTGTCCTCAAGGCTATGTTATACTGAGTTTGGTGGATATCCCTTGACTCCCAGCCATTCATCTCACAAATTGGAGACAGAAACTTCAGCTCCTACAGTTTGCTCATGAGGAGCAGCTGTCTGGAATACAAGTGGGGATCTCACAATCTCTCCTTCATCCAGAGAGATTTGGTTGGTCAGAAAATGCCAATTGGCCACCAATCTCATCCCAATACCACTCCCTCAGAGATACCTAATTTACCATGACTCCTCACCAAATGTCCAAAGTACAATCATTTTTAATTCAATGAACTAACATTGCTCTTTCTGGATTACTTATGCCATACTTTCTTAGATCTTACCAGTCCAATTTTTTTTCTTCACTTTTCATTTCACAGCCATTCCCCCCCCCTCCAAAATCATTTGATGCTAAGGCTTGCTTTCCAGAAACCATTCCAAGTTGATCTCTCTTTTCACAAACTTCCGTTTTCTGCTTTTATTTCTACCTTCATCACGATGGTCTTCAATCTGTAAGAGCTAGTAGACTATAAGCTCCTTCCTTAGCAAACACGATGAATCTCGTTTTGCAGCTCCTGAAGTAGCATTTCAGTTTTACGGGAGGAGGAACATTACCTGTTGTCTCATGCAATTTCTTCTTTAAAGAAAACTTAACTGCTGATGTTCAAGGTAATTAAAACAGCAATGCATCTTACTCTGGTTGAAATCTCTGAACAGCAACCATATTTAATATATTGTTCCAAATATTGTTTCTAATTTAGCAGTCATTCTGTATTTATTCACCCATATGCATGCATACATACATTCACACACCCTTTACAAATCTAATAAAACACATTGCCAGTTGACAATATGTCCAAAACAGCCTAGCAGATACATATTATCTAAATATACTGAGCAAAGCTGACAGATGTTTGGCTCAAGGAATGCTCCAAGCTTTATTCCTGTAACTGTTTAAAATAAGTGTCTTTGTCAGACATGGCCCTGATGTCACCTGAAAGAACATTTTGAGCTTGCAAAACTGACACTGAAATCCTCTGCAGTTGGAAAAAAATTCTCTCTGGCTAGATCAACATTGCTATAAATCTCAAAAGCTGTTTTGTGGAATGCAAGCAAGATGTAGTCAGAAAGGGAAAGTACACCTTATCCAGAGTGAGAACACAAATGTCCTGGTTTATTTGGAAAAGAAAAGAAGAAAGTATTAAAATACCTGCTTCAACTGTAGTTGGTAGGTTTGCTTTCTCTCCTTTCCCCACATAGAAGTTTATACTGCATTACCTGAGTTCTTATGTGATTCTGCCTACTTTACAAAAATTTCCCATTTTTAGCTTGGCCATGCCCACTTTTGGCACATAGCACTTTTCACTGCCAACTTGCAGATTTCAGAAAATTGTTCCTCTCTTATCTAACAAAATGTGTCCTTTGCCTTCTTACTCTTGCCTTGCCTTTCTCATACCAAAACTAGATCAACCAAGTATGTTTTCATACCCTTGGCAAACAATAAACAAAGTAGTTCCTTCATGATCATGTCTTGAGATGCAATCCTGTACCACCAGCCTGTTGATACATTGATCATTAATTCAGAAACCCAATTTGGTGTTGTGGGCAAGGTGCTACACTAGAAACAAGCCTGAACTTGGAAGCTAGCTAGTAACTTTGAGCCTGTTTCTCCCTCTCAGCCCAATCACAAAGCACCGATTGTGAGAAAAATAGGAGAAAGAACTGTACATCATTGAGTTGTTCAAAATACAGATCATAAATATTGGTGCTGACACTTTCAAAGTCTGGAAAGCCATATCTATGTACTGAGAAATAGTCAAGATGGAAGATGATTCTGGTAGAATCCCATGCTAGGCCCAGGATTACATATAACTCTTCCATCTCCTTGTTTGGGAGCATCATCACAAGAAATAAGAACCAAAACATGGAATAGCCCAGCTAGAGAGTGAAAATAATGGGCACTACATCCCAGGGATGTTCTCCAAGTGTTTAAAACTGTTTATTGTTTGCTTGCTTTTTTTTTCAGAAACTGAGCAAACTCCCAGTTATGTCTGCCAGACTGGACTTAGTTGCTCTTTGTGCTCTGATACCCACCTACCCCCCAATGTCTTATTGTATTCTTGTTATTTGTGTGTGCTTTGCTGCCTTCAGGTTTTTGTTCTTGTTACTGTTGCATGATGGTAGTGATGGGAGTAAATTAATTAATTAATAAGTAACATCTAAAATTTTGCAAAAATGAAGCTTTTAAGGTAATGATACATTGTTGGAAGATGTGAAAGATCAGTTTTGAGAGATACTATCATGAGTAAAATATCATTATATGTGGTTGCTAAAAAGTGGATACCAAATTAATGGCACATAATCAGCAAACAAGGATTTTTTTAATGTGTTCTATTATTGCTCTTAAATAATGACAGAGAAGTGAAACCCCCCCCACAAAGATGAAAAAATGCATTATCAAACAAAAGTAGTGTTTTTATTTTTAAAAAAGTGAAAAAATGTGACAAAAGAAAAAACTTGTATAATTTTAACTAAATAATTATAATTCTATATTACTTTTTAAAGGCAATTATTCAAGTACCTGCATATTTCTATTTGTATAACTCGTATTTCTAACCTACTGTATTTTGTATAAATGAGTCCCATGTTTCATTATATTTACGCATACAAAATCTACATCTCTAGATTATCCTATTATAGGGGCATGTACAGTCAGGTCTTCAGTCCATTGAGTGAAAAGAGCAATACATCTATTTTTCCAATGCTGCTATCCCCATCTTTTACCAATAGTAAGGGTACAGAACATGTGGTTCATCTGAAATTTTAACTTGTGTCACACAATTATAGATATAGAATCCAATAATTTCTCCCAAAATTTGGTAAATATAAGACATTGTAAAAACATATGTTTTAAATAAGCATTAATCATTACATCTGCAATAAAATGCTTGTTTTGATGGCTTTTTTTCTACATAAACATAAGAGTCCAATAAATTCTAAATATGTTTGATTCTATAAGTCATGGTTTTAGGTCCATTGACACTATTGTTATAGAAGTTAAAATGCTTTCCCATTGTCTAAGTAATATAAAAGGAAATTTTGATTCTTTATTGCATTCACTTCTTAACACCTCCAGATTAAATTGATTTATTGCTAACAAATATCTATAGAAATTAATAGTAAGCTTTTTAGTTTTAATAATTTAACAAATTGTTCTAGTACCTCAGGTGCTAGAAAATTTTGCTCTTCCAAACAATGTTACTAACTAATATTCTAACTGTAAATATTGCCATTGAGATACACCTTGAGAATAATATTTGTCTCCAAATACAACATATGTTAAAAATTCATCTTCATCTATTAATTGTCCAAGTTAATATCCCTGCTTTCTTCCAACTTTTCCATATCATAATCTATTTCCAAATTTTTAAAGCTGGTTTTCCTTATGAAGTCAATTAGTATGAGGAAAGGGATTGAATCTTCATTAAACATTCCATTATTTTCTAAATGATGTAATTGTTTCCAGAGATACTAGAGTTGTAGTATATTTAAATTTTAATACTGTCCATTCAATGAAAGGTGCTATATGTATATGTGTATATTCCAAAGTTGCTCAGATCAGAAAATTAAGACCAACTGTTGGGTTCCAGATCAGTAATCAAAGTTTTTAATCATTTTGCTTATTAACTTTGGCACAAAATTGTGTTACTTTTGGCACCTGAATTACTACATTGTAAAAGAAGTCTAAAATTTCTGGATTCTGACATTAGAGGAACTAGTAGTTTTAAACAAAACATATTCCTTTTACTTTCTTCATTATGTGAGAAAGGAAAGGCACGTGTTTGTTTTCAGCAGTCTTCAGCTTAATTCCCTAAGACACTTATGAAAATCCCTTAAAACCAATGTTGATATGAACCTGCACTATATTATAACCTCACACATTTTGAATTCAAGCAAAAACAGAATGAGTTTCTTGTACAAATGTATGCAAAGTAAAATAAAATATACAGCATGTTGAGAGAGTTTTGTAAGAAAGGCTGTTAAATCAGATTGTGCATGCTTCAGAAATGATTTAGAGAAAGGACTCTAGGCCTTGCATGACTACAGCACATGTTTGCTATTAATTAAAGCACCTATATCTGTTTTTCAGGTTGTGTATAAGCCTGAAAGAAGAGGCATAGTTTTATTTAGAGTTGCATTAATTTGCCCAAGTTAATTCCTTAAAGTAGTAGCATTTTGCTATCATATCACCCTCTAGTCCTTCTTTTCATCGACTAGACATACCAGTTCCTGCAACTGTACTTCATATCAGTTAAGAGTTCAAACTCAGTGAATTCTTCCCAAATTCATAGTTTTATTATTTCATGTATGACAACTGGGATAAAAATTGAACAAACCATGGTTAGCTTAACCATTTAAGCATGTCAGGAAAGCACAGTCTCAGTCATTTCCGTGTTCTAACATATCTTATATTTTAAATACAATTAGGAACAAATGTTACTCCACATCAAATAAAGTATTTGTATGTTTTCCATTTTCTGTAAAGTACATTCTCCTTTCCATACCGATGAAAGTTTAATTTGACATTCTTCATATAAAAAGGATAATTTTACTATCTGGCAAAAACACATTAAATGAGTTTTACCATTAAACCTCCAATACCATCATTTCAAGCAATTCAGAGTAAATAATTTTCTGGACCTGGTTATATGATTTCTGGGAACACCAGAAATAAACATTATAAATAAATTCATATCCACGTCTTCACTGCATTGCTGAGCACCTATGAAACAAGTCTAAGAGCAAATTACTAGGGCTCTGTAAACTCTTAATTTAAAAAAAAAAACCATTAGATCTGGTTCTTTCAACAATAAAACAAGTAGCTGCCAAACCTGGAAGGCGTTGGCTCCTTCAGCATGGTAGCATGGCTCCAGTTAAAAAACTTGATTTATATGAGTTTTACCAGAAAAGGAAATGGGGGGGGGGTGTAAATATACCCATATGGACAATTGGAATATCCATGGCAGAAACTTTGAAAAAAAAAATAACAGAAAGTTGGCTGAATGAGGAGTATCAGAATGTACACTATGCAGGGAGACACGTATTGTAACACTAAGTTCTGCTTTGGTTAAACAATAAAAGAAACCATGTTGATAAAAGGGTAACTTTTGTTCTGTAATTTGGCTAACTACTTGAAATAGATGTAAAGTAATGTGTAGCCTCATTTTTAATTTCCTTCTCTAACAGTGTACATCTGTCATCCAAGCTGAGCGTGTTAGTATGGGGGCAGGGAGAATATGTATCCCTTTACTTTAAAATAATATTTCTTTCTGTTTTGCTTGACTGCTGACATAATATGATCATGATGGTGATGGAAACCAGATACAACTGCAATAGATTTTTCCCCTCTCAGTAGCTGAACTTACATTTAACCAAGCTGCATTCAGTCCAATTTATTTTAGAACCTGTTTTCTTAGAGGAAATAAAGGTTGATTTTGTCATCACTGGCTGTGGTTGCACAACTACAGTTTCTGTTCCAGGTCAAGCGGTATTCAAAACATGCTCTTAAACCTCATCATCATATTTCTATTTATTACAAGTGGGTGAGATAGATTTAAAAGTTATTGGAGCTGGGACTTTTTCCTCTTTCCCCCCATTTTTCATTAAGTAAAATTTTTGCCTATTTTCCTTACTTGAGATCTTCCCCCACTTGCCATTTCTCTACTTTTAACCATCTTTATCACATCACAGTGTAGTGATATAATGTATCACTTCATTATCATTATTGTTATATTGGCACAACAATAGTTTATTTATTTGGTACATTTATGTAGTCACCTATCACATATGAGATTCTGAGTCAGCTCCAAAGTTAAAAAAAAAAACCCTCAAAAACAATATTAAAAAAGAATCAAAAAGTAACACAAATCATTAAAAATATTAATCTGTGAGATAGTACACTCATTTTTCCTAGTAATACAGTTCTTTTATAGATATCACATCCCTGTTCCCAAATTCTCAGGCAGATGGCTAAGCCACTGTTGAGCAAGATTCGGACCAATTTGACACCACAGGGGAATGTTATTATTTTATTAAATGTATATGCCACCAGTCTCGCTGTTGAAGCAACTCTGGAATAATTATAGTCCACAGAGCGAATGCCGCAGTAGAAAGGAGAACCGGTAGCGGAAATTTTGAGTAGTTTGGAGAACCGGCAAATCCCACCTCTGACTGGCCCCAGCCCCATCTATTCTCTGCCTCCCGAGTTCCAGCTGATTGGCTGGGTCTTCTTTGGTTGCCCTGCATAGGAGAATGGAGCTGGAAAGCAGGTTAGTGGGGTGGAGAGGGAATGGGGATTTTACAGTAACCTTCCCCTGTCATTCCCACCAAGCCACGTCCACCAAGCCATGCCTACAGAACCGGTAGTAAAAAATCTTGAATCCCACCACTGATCCTTACCATAAAGGAGAATTAGCTCATATAGTCATGTTTCTGTCTATGAGCATCATGGTTTCCTGGTGGTGAAGATTGCTTGCCTTCCACTCGAAAGGTTGAGAGTTTCTTAGGTTATGGCAGATGTTTATCTCTTAGGAAGCAAAGAAAAAAATACATGTGAATTCTGTGTGGCAATTGTGGCATCAGAAAGGGCATCAGGCCAGAAAACACTCAGCGCCACCCGGTCGCCCTGATTGTACCTCAAATTAAGGATTACAGGATCATAAAAAGAGAAGGGAAAAGTCATGTTTCTGTCTGATCTACCTAGGTGCATTGACAAATTTACTTACTTACTTATTTACTTACTTACTTACTTACTTACTTACTTACTTACGCACTTATTTATATCCCACCTTTATTATTACTACAAACAAGGCGGCAAATTTATCCAACACACCTTCCCCTTCCTATTTTCCTTGCAACAATCCTGGGAGGTGACTTGGCCTGCAAGAGAGTGCCTGGCCCAAGGTCACCCATCTGGCTTTCATGGCTAAGGAAGGATTTGAACTCACAATCTCCTGCTTTCTAGGCTAATGCCTTGACCACTAAATTAAGCTGGTTCTCAGCTGTTGAATCAACAGCCTAAAACAAAGCTCAGCATGAAATTTGCTGTCCCATTGCTGATCCTTAATTCTTTATAACTATATATCACTGCTGAATGTTGTCCTGATACTTACTAATTATAGGCAAACTCAATGTTTTCTTCTCTGTATCTGCTGTTATTTATTATCACACCCAGAAATCCCATACCCAGAAATCAGGCTGCTGCAGCAGGACTTAGGTAGACAATACCAAGCTTAGTTGGACTCCTGTAGACTGGATTGTCCCATATCCCAGCTGAACATCTCCCGGGTGTTAAGAATATACCTGGGAATGTACCAAAGCAAAAATAAATTCACAGGGGAGACAGGCAGCCTGTATCATGTTTGTACAATAAACTAGGTCCTATGGAACAGAACAATGATTGATTAACTGCTTGAAAACACTTATCTTAGTGGAAAGAAATATCTTAAATTGGCAAATACAGGAAAAATGGTAAAAAAATAAAGGTTCGCTTCTTTCTAATTCCAAATACTGTGGTGAGGAAAAGGAAAGCTGCTGTATTTTAAACTACAAATTTATTTATTTATCTATCAAATTTTAAAACCACTCATCTCCATCACAGATATGTATTTAAGAAGAGTGTTAAAGCAGAAGAACGAGACCATTTCAAATTACATTCAGAACAAGTGGGCAATAAACTCATACAGATTGTATATTCCTTGTTGTGATGATGTTTAAAGAGGAAAATACATGATTACTTTAATATTAATATGTAATATATGGCTTTTTATAGCTATTGTCCAGCTTTGCCTTTCTTGGGAAGATCGTTGAGAAGACAATAATTATGCAGTTGAGGAGATGGATTATCTAGACCAGGGCTGTCAAACTTGCAGCCCGTGGGCCAGATGCATCACACGCTAGCCACGCCCATGCCCGGTTTAGCGAAGGGGAGGGAAGTCCTGATATGTCACATGATGACGTGACAATGCGAGTTTAACACTCCTAATCTAGATCCATTTCAGTCAGGTTTCATCCTGAAAACTAAAATAGCTTTGGTCATGCTTGTAGATGACCTGTGGTGAAATCAGAATGGAAGGGGTGCATCTATTCTTGTGCTACTTGATTTTTCAGCAGCTTTCAATACTGTCTATCATGTTATCCTTCTAAACTGGCTCCATGGAATTGGGGAGACATGTTTATAGTGGTTCTCTTCTTTTCTCCAGGGCTGGTTCCAAGCAATCGATTGAATTTGCTTAACTATCACATGTTCAAGTTAATGACTAAGTTTATTTATTTTACAACCAACATAAAATGGTAGTAACTTCAAGCCAGGCCAGATAATCTGTTTAACAACCGCAATGACTTATGTACTTATGATGCAAACTCCAGCTCAATTGTGGTTGTTAAATGATTACCTATAAAACAAATTGTGAATGCCCAATTTGGTTAACTGATCTATTTAACAAAAATCCCTGTGAGCTTCTACTAGTTATACACTGTATATTTAAGTTCTCCAAAAGAACAATGTATTAAGAAGAGGCACAAATCTCTGAAGAGATTCATGTTTACACTAAGGTGACCATGCTGATTTTAATACAACCACCATGGGGCATGTTTCTATAGGTCATCATTCCATCAAGGATAGAAATGAATCTTCTTCAGCCATGATTTCCTCGTTTGATCTTGTTTGTCACCCTCCTTTATAAAACAGATGTTGAAGTGATTGTCTATGAAGTCAATAGAACCACAGAGCTGAGAAGCTGGAAAACAAGCACAAGATGCTCTTCTGATTTAGTCTCCTTTTTTACTGGTTAAGTTCTTCTAAATCATATTAAATCTTGGACACTGCATTGCCATGCATTCCCATCTGGAACCCATTTCTTGAAATGTCCTGCAAAATCTCCTGCTCTGTCATGCAGAAGAGAAGCAACTGCTTGAGTATTAATAAATCCTTGATTTATTATCCCCCTAAAAGTATGTCTCACTTCAAGCAAGCTTTTTTTCTTTCTTTCTTGCAGATTGTTGAAGGCATCATCCCTTGGCTAGACAACTTGCTCAGAAAATCACATACTTTCCCCATGTCACACTAAATCCTATCCGAAAAAAACTTTATTTCCCCACTGCAACCAACTTAATTCACAATTGAGACCATTTGTGTTTTGGTGTTCTGTCTTTCAAACTGCCATCACAAACTGACTGTTCTTGGATGAGGTGGGAGTTCAACTCCTAGAATTTCCATCCAACAGAAGCCAAAGAACTTTCAGCAGATCCAACAGGTCAGGAATCCCACAGACTGAGCAATAGAGCCTTAAAATCTTTGGGTCTCTTTGGTTCCTTGCTTTTTAAAGGATCACAATACTAACATTTGCCTAGGTATTTCTGAAGGATGCTTCCATAAGCCTGACTATAACTTCACAAAGATAAAACTAACTAAAGGTGACAAATGCATTCTTTCCTACCACTCTGTATTCGGAAAATATTTAGGACTAAATTAATTCAGCTTCCCAGTCAGTCAATTCCTGAAATTGGGCAGACCCAACTGATTCATTTCTGAGTCTTCTCTGGTGTATTTGAAACTAGCATTGTGAGTGATTTCTATAGAACTGCTGTGATTCTATAGTTTGAGGGCAGCTTGCTTTCTTCTTGTAGGATTCTGCCAAGGTTCCAAGTAACAGACCCAATGCAATAAAAACTCTGAAGCCTGGAGTTTCTTCAAAGTATGAATTTATTAGGAATGTCATATTGGCACATCTGGAGAAAATCTGACTCTGAAGGACCGAAGGTTTTCCCCACCCAATTCAAAACCTGAAGTTCTTTCCTCCAGGTCTCACGTCCATCACATGGTCCAATCAGTTTGCAGCCCCAATTCCGGCTGGCTTTTGTCCATGCCTCTCCAACACCTGGTACAGCGTCCTTGACTCCCATGAGAAAGAATGTTATTTTGGCTACACATCCCCCAACAATCTATCTCCCCTCCTCAGGTTCCCACAGCTTCAACCAGCCATGCTATGGCAGCCCTGAAGATGCTCCCAAAATGGCTATAAATAGCCCCAGTCACCATTTTGACTTTTTTTTTTTTTGCCTCCTCTGTGAATGCCTTGACTGAGGAATTCGGAGTGATGGGATTTTTGTTAAAAGAGGACTGGCACTAACTCAGACAGCTGTTCCATCTTCTATTTATAAAAGCTATGGAACACAGATTGGTTCCTGGCGGTCTCTGTATTTTGAAGTCAATAAAGCTAAAATTAATAACAGGTCAATTTTAAAAGTTTTGTGAGGGACCGAGTTCAAACCTTTATTGTCAGAGTACAACATGTGTACAATGAGATTGGCCCCCTTCATGCACCCCCCCCCAACACAATACAACTCACAATGAAGACAGAAAATTCCTAGCCCAATGAATCCTACTAACAAACACACAATTCTATTGCACCATGTAAACTTATTGCACATTGCGCCGGCCCCGCAAGTCACTCGTACTATGTTGTGGTAAGGTTATTTTCCATTCAGGAGTCTGACAGCCCACAGATAAAAACTATTCCTCAGCCTGTTTGTGCAGCTGTCTATGCTTCTATATCTCCTTCCCGGTGGTAGGAGAATAAGGAAGTGCTGACCAGGGTATGAGTCATCCCTGAGGATTTTCCTCACTCTTCTAAGGCAACAAGCCCTAGCGATGTTGTCTAGTGATCAGGGGAGAGCCGACAGTGTTTTGTGCTGTGCTCACCACCCTCTGTAGTGTCTTTCTATCCACGGCTGTCAAGCCAGCATACCACACCGTAATACAATATGTGAGGACACTTTCTATTGTGGACCGGTAAAAGGAGGTCATCAGTCATTGTTCCACTTTGTTTTTTTGCAAGACCTTGAGGAAGTGGAGTCTTTGTTGGGCCTTTCTGGCCACCTGGGTCATGTTAATTTTTCAGGTGAAATCTTCACTGAGGTAGACTCCCAGGAATTTAAAGGAGGAAACTCTCTCCACACAGTCCCCCTCAGTGTAATGTGGAGCAGGTTCCTCTCTCTTCTTCCAGAAGTCTAACACCATCTCCTCTGTCTTGCTGATGTTCAGTTTCAGATTGTTTTGTAAGCACCAGGTGGATAATTTTTGAACCTCCCCCCATATGCTGTTTTGTCTCCACCTGTAATAAGACCCAGTATGGTGGTATCATCTACAAACTTGATAATCACAGTGGGTGGGTCAGACGATACACAATCATGTGTGTACAGTGAGTACAGTAGGGACTGAGTACACAGCCTGTGGGGAGCCAGTGCTAATCAATCAGGGAGGTGAATATGACAGACCCATCCCTCACTGTTTGTGGGCAGTCCCCCAGAAAGTCCTTGATCCAGTCGCAGATGGAAGAGGGAAACTCCAAGTCAGTCAGCTTTTTGATAAGGATGCTCAGCAGAATGTTATTGAAGGCTGAACTATAGTCTATGAAAAGCGTCCTGACATAGTTTCCAGGTTTCTCCAGATGGCTTGCTACAGAATGTAAAGCAGTAGCTATGGCATCGTCTGTTGACCTATTCCACCTGTAGGCAAACTGATGTTTGTCAAAGTCCGGTGGGAGGCATGTCCTGCAGTTCGATATGTTGTAGGACTGCTGAAAATCACTGGTAATCCTGAATTGACTTGCGAGACTGATATTTAGCAGCTCTACGTGGGTGTAGGCAAATTTTGCCCCTTGCACTACATTGTGCACACACATCCATATACACATTATTGCAAGCACCACACACCAATACTGGGAGCTTAAGGCGGCCACATGTGAATGTGCCACTATCTTAGGGGAAAAAAATGGGAAAGTCCAGGTGGTTTTGAAGTATCTCAAGTCTGATGATTCACCAAAATCAAATAATTGAGCTTATTTCATGAGATGGTCATCCTGTGCATGTATAATACAATAACGTTCCTTCTGTGAATGTAATAACATTAAACCAGGTGTGACAAAATTGTTCTTCGACTGATAATATAGGTAGTCCTCAACTTATTACTAGTCATTTTACCAAAGTTACAACAACTGCAGAAGAGGTGCTTTACAGCACTCTGGCCATGATAAATTGTTATGCTGCCCCTGATGTTCATAGGATCTCATGTTGGGCATGTGAGCTTTATGACTGGTTGCAGAGTTCCCCTGCCACATAACTGAATTGTGATGTTTTTTGCTAATTTCTGGTATTTTGTGTCAGTTTACAGCAAAAATCATCGTTCAAATGAATTGGTACTCTCTTGACAATTGCAATATTTGTTTGACAACTACTACTGAAAGTGTGAGAAAATTATTTCCAATCATGTGGGCTCCTTGATGCATGACAACAGTGACTTAAGACCACATTTCCAGCCCCAATTCTGCTTTTAAGTTGAGGCCTACCTAATTGCATTTAGGCAATTGGCTGTTGCCAGTTTTGGTGACAGCTATTGAATTAAAAAGTTAAAAAGATGAGAAGGATAATAGTAATACAGTCCTACTACTATAGGCCTAAGGATATTTACCCATGTAGTAGGGCTATATTACTATTATTCTTCTCATCTTTAACCTTCTCATATTGGTAGCTTATGATTATATCACTTCGTTATTTTTATATGTACACTGAGAGCTTATGCCCCTGAGACAAATTTCTTGTGTGTTCAATCACACTTGTAAGTATTCAAGGTTATTTAGATAAATTGGACCTTTTTGTCCAATCTGACAGCTTCATTTAAAAATGTGCTGTTATGATTCTGCCTTAAAACAGTGCTTTAAAAACAGCAACACTAAAACTAATTTACTTATGGGTGTAACAAAATGAGCTATATATGCATAATTATCTATATATGTACGATTTTCCAAGAATGAAATATGTATGTAACACTACCGCCTCATATCAATTTAATTAACATATTCTTTTATGACTGTTATTTTTATAAGATGGATTGAAAACTTCTTATCAAATAAAACTAGATAGGATCTGAGCATCTTGTAGTTTGATTAGTTCCCTTAGCATCACATTTTCCCCAAAGCAGACTTACAAGTGGTGATAGCTATAAAGAATAAAGAAAAAAACACTAAAAATTATAACATACTAAACTTTGGAAAATATATAACTAATTACAGTTCTATGAAATACTGTATAGATACTATCAGATTCATTGTAATAAGCACTGAAATTATTGGTGTAGTATCTTAAATGCTTCTATTTCATAAAATGCTTGACCTGGCTACATGGTGCATCTAAAATAGGCTCTTAAAACACATTTTTATTTTTAAAAAAATTATGAAGCCAAAATAACATTCTTGGTCATATTTCTAAGGTTTACATTATGATTGTGTGATATTAGAAAATGTTTCCAACTGACCACTGTATACTAGTAGGACATGTTTTACATTTATTGTTGTTTTGTTGTTGACATTGTATATTTTTAATCTACCAATATTGCACTTAGTTCTAAGCTCATACTAAATAATATTACTATTACTATGAACAGGATTTTTTTGATATTAAATTCTATTGCTAATAACCTGATCTAATCCCATGCTACTGTTATATCCTGGATAAATGTTATTACCGTGTTTCCCCGAAAATAAGACCTACCCCGAAAGTAAGACCTAGCACTATTTTCTAAACCTGCCCTAATATAAGACCTACCCTGAAAATAAGACCTAGTGTAAATCTCCAGTTCCAGAAAGACTTTTCAGGGAGCAACCGTGCACCCGCGAAACACCCCCCCCTACACACTCACACCCACTAGTTGGCTCCATAAATATATAAGACCTACCCCGAAAATAAGACCTAGTGTGTTTTTGGGAGCCAAAAAAAATATAAGACAGTGTCTTATTTTCGGGGAAACACGGTAGTTATGTTCTGATATTTATTTTTATACTGGGGTGGGGAGGATGGCAGATTTGCTCTATTTTGGAAAAGTTAGCTATTAAGAGATGGATGTTTATGTTTAAAGTTTAATATTATATGCTAGCCAGAGATGTTCTGAATGGTGTCATAGAAATGTTGTAATATAAATGTAATAGAAACTTCTGAGCAACTGGAATTTCAAAAGCATCCCATGACCCATAAGCTCAGTAGCAGTGGAATAAATAATCAACAATCCATAGAAATGTCAAACGATGAACCAATTCTTACATTTATCTTTACATTTATCAATGTTATCTAATTGGGAACCGGTTAGCGAATCACAATCATCTGAGAAATTATAAACTGGCTTCATCACTGGGTATTTTATTTCTTTGTCATTTTATCTTAAGCTAGTTGATAATGCAGGTGGGTTTTTTTGGATTTCAATAGTCATTGCTCAAGAGTGCTGCATATTTATTTATCTTTAAGGTTTACAAATGCATAGCATCATTTTCTAGCTACAGCTTTCAATATGTACAATGTGCAGGCTAAGAAAAAAAAACCCTGCCTAATAACAGAATGACTGCTTTTCTGGCAGAATATAATTTTCTGCTGATTATGGGAGTATTTTGGGTCTTGAGGATTCCTGGGAGTGCAAGGTCAATCAGCCTTGCTAACTGAGCATATTTGGGTAAACACACTGCAGGAGATCAGAATGAGGTAGAGAACTTCAATCTAGCCTGGTTTCAGGATAAGACTCTGTGGAGCTCTTTGTTGTAGAATGAGGTGAAAAGTGACGAAGAGCAATATACTCATATAGACTTTCAAGGTCATCATGAGTCAAGCAGTTATGATCTTTCAGGCTTGAGATGCCCTGGGGTGTTTTGGTGTCCTGATGTTTCAGTGGCAACTATGGCTGGCATCTTTTTATAAAACAGAAAAATTATTATTTCAGACTGAATATTATTATTTCAAATTGAATTTAAAAAAACTATAAATCTTGACCACAATATTTTTATCTTTTTCTAAAGGAAATAAACATATAAATATAGGCAGGCTGCAGTGTGAATTACATTTCTTCACCTTCATCTTTAATCTATCTATCTATCTATCTATCTATCTATCTATCTATCTATCTATCTCCATCATCTATTTATCTATTTGTAAAATTTATTGGCTGCCCACCTGACCACAGGGTAACTCTGGGCAATTTACAATCTTAAAACAACCTTTTTCTAACAAGCTGACTTACCTATAGGCTATAAATTGTAGTATTTGCTTCTCTCGATGGATCGAAGAAAACTATAGCAGCCACCTCTGTTCTGAGTTTACAGCTTCCAAGAATTACTTTACTTACAAATAGATATAAATACTTGTACCTAAAGAGGAATTTAAGAAATGTCTCCTCTGCATTTTCTATAACATTAGGCTTCAATTCTTCTGAATTCACCTCTGCCCTTTGTGCTAATAAATTAAATGCCAATCACTATCTTATCAGAATGCAATAAGTCCTAAAACAGATTTAAGAGGATTTCCATACCTTTAAAGAACCTGGGAGATTAATTTATCATCAGATGTTATTCAAAATTCATTCATAGGCAAAGCTTCCTTTTATGAAGCTCTATTAGGGAAGAAAAGTGAGTAAGTCAATAATAATAATAATAATAATAATAATAATAATAATAATAATATAAAAGAATTGGCAGCCTAGGCTATTGAACAACTTCCTAATTGCTCTAATTTTTGTTTCATTTTAGATCATATATCAGTACAGCTAAATATAAATTATTGTATTAAGAAATCTGGGGAAAGAATGTAGAAGAATTTGGGACATATGACAAAGTCAACATTTTAGTGATGCCTTAATTCATTGTTAAAAAACATTGATTATGCAAATGTTGGTTTATGAAACATCTGCTGATCAGCTCACTTCTTCAGTATGTCTTTAGACATATTTATAAATGCTAAGGATCACTAAAATATTTATAATTATCTGTGCTTTCTGGAATAAATCTCCTGATTCCGCATCATTCTTCTGTATTAAACTTAGCAATGCATATATAGTCCTATTTCAGCAGAAAGCTTCATTATTTTTATTTATTTATTTATATTTAGCTTAATTGTATTCATGTCAAAGTTCTGTAAGATTATTGTTCTTTTGGCTGCAACAAACCTGGTATTATAGATATTACTCTGAGGAACTAGTTCTAATAATCACGGAAAGAATTTTCAAGGAAAAAAATCATATATTTATTTCTGGGTAATGCAAATATAAATTATATATATATAATTTATGATCACACCTAAAATATTCTAAAAAAACTATTGTAAGATTTAGAGCATATGTAGATTTAATAAAGACTGTCATTATTATTTTTAATTTAAACTAAATTTGTATATCAGTGATTGCATGACCTCTGTAGATGCTAGGAGTTAAATAAATAAAAAATTAATTAGTTTGAATGCACTATTTTTTTAAAAAAGAAAACAGTCCTAACTAAGGCCCATTGTGGGGGGCTCACAAAAGTGTTCATTTTAAAATTATACTGTTTTTTTGTTGTGTATATTTTTAAAAAGAAAAAAAATGTTTAACTTGATAAGGATTTTTAATGAAATAAATACAGAGAACTAACAGATACATGACAGAAAATGCTCTCATATAAGTACTTCTTTCAGTAAAGTTAATTCATAAGGCAGTATTAAATACTTTTGTAAAAATAGATGTATTGGAAATTGTACTCCTTTAGCAATCCTATAAACATATCCAAGCATTTTCAGAAAAGGTGGGGTTTAAAAAGTTATCAAATTCATCCTGCCTTACATTAATGTTAAAGTAAAATTATAATTTAACTAGTATATGTAATTTGAAGTTCAAAAATGTCCAGAAACATTATATAATTGACTTAGCTTGGAACATAAAGCCATAGAAATATATCTTTTATTTTATTTTGTCTAACTTTTTAAATTTGAAGTAGTCGTTTTCTAATTGGTTTGCATGTATTTAGACTTTATTTTGTATGCCGCCCAATTACTATGTGAGATGGGCAGCAATACATATGTGATGAATTAATACAAATAATACATAATAAATCATTACAAATCAGAAGTCTAGCCCCCACTCCGTTTTTTTTAACTGAAGAGCCAAGCTCCTACTACTAATACTGTACAACTGTCCGAATTGGTAATCTAGACTGCTCTACATGCTGTTTCTCAAAATATTTTGCATTGCAATGCCACTGAGTCTTTCCACTTGATATATTGACCGGGGATCATGGGAAGTGCATTTCGTCTCACGCAGCCTCTGGGTTGCTGGCAGCCATGCCATTCATTTGACGAAGTCACAGAAACAGGGGATAACAATAAATGTCAATTAAGAAATCCGCAGAAGAAGAAAAAAAACCCTAACCCTGCGTGAGCATGCATGTAAAGGCGAGAGGGAGATGACTGACAGCTCAAACAGTCGGTTAAGGAAGAAAGGAAACGTAGTGGAGCCACACCGTCCCAAAGACTGCCGACCCTCATCTGGGTAGAATCCAAAACAACCAATGAACGGCGGCGAAGAACTCCGGCGCGAGAGAAAGGGGTGGGTCCGGCCTACCACGCGGGTTGTTTACTACAAGAGAAAGCTCCTAGCAACCGAAGAACTAACGTCCCTATGGCAACCAGCGGCGCTAGCTCTGCAACAGAAAGAGTGGCGGATTAGGCCGTGTCTTCCTAGATTCTAACAATTACGGAGCGAACCGGCATCGGCTCAGTCTGGTAAGCAGCTGCGAGCAAGTAGGTGTACTGTATATTCAATATATATTCAGCATAACACCCTTTGGTCTGTATGTTTCCCTTCTTGTTTTTAGCATCTTTCTGCCAAGACTCTGGGATGGTCATAAGCCATGGGAGTAGCCTTGACTAGAGCAGCTCAGTGGACCGCGGCTGGATCTGGAACAGGCACCTTAGAAATTACCCCCCTGAACGAATCTCTTTTGAATGAAATTATCAAGTTTACAGAAACATTTAGTGGCAAGCATCCCCAGGAAGCAGCGTTTGTCTTTAAAGAACCACTTGAATGGCATACAAAACTAGAACCATCTGCATTTGAGGCAGGCTATGATGTCAGGTAAGACTGGCCACATCACTCTTCCCCGAATATACAGTATAAGAATAAAATACATCTTCAAGATACCTATAAAGATTTTTTTATCAGTGCCGATTTTGTTTTCTTTAGGCTCTGATTTGGATCTTTTTGCCCTGTGATGTCTTAATAGATGTGCATAATTTGCATCTGTAAAGCACTGTAAAGCAGTATATAAATCTAAGTGCTATTGATATCTGCAGATCTTCAGATTAGCAACCACTCATCCACTAAGACTCCAAGGCCCCACTCACAGTTACTGTTTTTGAGCCTGATCTGTGCTTAACTCTTTGTTTTTCCTGCCTAAATGTAAAACTTTGCTTTTTTCTACATTGAAATTCGTTAGTTGGATAGGGCCCATTGTTCAAGTTTGTCAAGATCTTTTTGGATCTTGAGCTTGTCTTCTGGGGTGTTGGCTACCTGCCAGTTTAGTGTCATCTGCAAAGCTGGTAGGGAAGGTTGCAAATGGCAATCACATGACCATAATGCACTGCAATGTTATAATCACAAGATGGGCCCAGGCACCCTGATCTCAATCGTGACTGTGGAAACATTATGATGTAATTTGTGGACAAATCACAAGTCCGCCTCATTCAGCATCATAGTGATTTTTGTAGCTGAACAAATGGTCCTAAGTCAAGGACTACCTGTAAAATAAAGTGGGATAAAAATCTAAAAAGAAATAAATTTTAACTTTGGCTAGATATGCCTATAATTTATTTGTCTGTACCAAGTATACATATTGAAGTGTCATAAAAATTACCATGAAATGAAGATCAAGGATCATGAAAATTATCATCCAAAATTCTAGAAAACCCAGCATTAGAAAAGCTGATTCGCTATATTCTTTTTGAAAAACCAGTAGATGCCATGTAATTTCTAGATTTTGTATATGAATTAATGAGATATTAATTATGGTTAATGAAGCTCACAATGTTTCCTGTTCAGAAATAATCATTATTTTAAGGCTGTTGACACAGACATATAAAATACAGAAATGCAAAATACAAAAAAGATAGCAAATTGAGGCAATTTATGTTTTATTATTATAAAACATAATAATTTTATCTTAATTTAATTTAGCATTAACATGATCAAAGCAAACCAACTAACCTAATATGTAAAAAAATAATGAATTTACAAAGTTAACAATAAACATGGTGGTTATCCATTCAAAACTAAACTAAACTATCCATTCAAACTAAATTAAGGGCCAAACACACACATTGGAATAAAAAGCACTGGAATGCTTTGATCTGTTTATGAAATGTTAGCAAGATCAAGGTCATCTATCCTCTGGGGGACCTTGTTCCACAAGTAGAAGTAACCACCCAAAAGAACTGCCAATCCTTGCCCCATGGACCACATGAGGAACATGAACCTACCACAGGCCTATTTTTTTTGTTTTTCTCCTACAACAGGAGAGAATTCAATTCTGGCAAGTTCTTGCCTGATATATCCCATGATGTCTTTTAAAGATAACAACCAATATTTTGAATTGGTTTCAGAAGCTAACTGGCAACCTAAGCAGTGACCTCATATTAGAGTTTATTCTAGCTTGATGAGATTGACCCCTCAGGAGTATAGCATCTGTATTTTGTTCCAGCTGTAATTTCAGGTTGTATTTTGAGGGAAATATTTTTACTTCAAACATGTTTATTCCAATAAGTAAATAGGTATGGATTTTCTTTGTGAAGAAATATTTGGAGAGAGAATGTAAGGGCGAAGGTCAACCAATTTAGAATGTAAGGAAATGTTACTTCCCCTGGAGTATATAAAATAAAGAAGTTCAGATGTTGATCCTGGTTTAATTTGCTACAAAAATATCCTTTATTTTATTAATGTAATCCAAGCTATTAAAAGCTCACAATGTTTAATAGATTAATTCTGATAAGTTAATAAAAGAATTAACATTCAAACCAAACACTATTTTATTGGAAGGCAAGATCCTACTGTTAGATGGATTAAAATCAGTTTGAGAAAATGATTTACAAATGGTCATTGAGAAAGAGGATTTGAATTTATATTTCAGTTTTCAAGACTTGGGTTTCACATCCTCTGCCCAAAGTAGAAAAAAACTACATCAAAAAAAAGTATAGAGTATATGATTGAAGAAACTGGTATAATGACTAAAAATTGGAATAACTGCAGTGAATATTGGAATAACTGCAGTGAAAAACAAACTATGTTTATTTATTAAGAATTACTGCATTTTAAATTATTACTTTATTCTTTCAGTGAAAAGACTGTTCAGTCTCAAGAAAAAGACAAAAATGGACAGCCACTTCTCCTTCTTAAAGGATCAACTATTAGTATTCGCAGTTTTGGGCAGCTGTCTCACTTACTCTCTATTGCTGGGAAAAAAAGACTAAAAGAAGCACAGGCATGTCTTGAAGGTATTCTGTATACTCTTTTCTGAAAATCTGGATATTTCTAGATTACATGATGATTAAAATGCCTGTTCCCAGTTCTTACCTTGTTTGGCCTTATTCTATTTCAATAATTAGTTCAGAAGGAGAATATGTTGCTACTCAAACCTCGGAGAGGTAATTTATCATGATTCAAAATCATAAATAGGCTAAATAATGCTAAAATGAGATGTTTTACAATTAATGAGTTAATTTTTTATTCAAATTCATATTTATTTGTAATTAACCAAGACCTTCAATAATTCAATCTGAGTTTTTTATGTAATGTAAATTACTTATAGCTAATAGAGATCCCATTGTGAAAATTCTTGGCCCTGGATATGGAACAATTGAAGGAGAGGATTTGTCCATGCTTCGTTTACTAGACAAAATTAAAAAGGATGATGCATCAGACAATGAAATTAAAATGAAAATTTCCCTACTACTTCAGCAATTGGATATGCAGTTGCTCAACAGCTCTCTGAAACAGATATCACAGTGAGTCTATTTCAGATAATATTTGTTTACATAAAGTGATTTATGACCCTCTCACAGGGCAAATCTTATACTTTTACATTTTTTTAAATAAGATTTATTTTTGTGATTATTAACTGAAAATTCAAATAATTCCCAATAATTTGGAAAGGGAAAGTCATAGAGAGTAATTTTGAATTTGATGCTTCTGCAGTTTACTCTTCAAATATTGTCACATCTGAGAATAAATTAAGAAAGTACATACAAAGATTTCTGCCTTGCCCTTTTGCCTTCCTCACAAGTAATTTGGGAACATTGGGTGCTATCATAGACAATTTGTCAGAGGAAAATGGAAGGTTGTCAGAAAACAGGAATTTATTTTTCCACAAATGTCCTAAATGTCCTGAAGTCTAAACCTAATTTTTGGTAGTTTCCTCTTTGCCCAACAGCCCTTGATACTCTTTCCCAAACTAAGTGGTCCAGTGTTATGTATGAGAATTTCTGCCTTAAAGCTAATGAGCCAAGCAGTTAATAGTCTTTCTGTGGAATATGGAATTGCTTTGAAAAAGAAACCCAACATATTCTTTGATTGAATCTTTAAATATTGTTAGAATGTAATTAATTTATTCTAATTACAGAGAAGTGAGATTATCACCAGCTGCTGTGAAAAATGAAGTAGAATTGCTTAAGCATTTCTCTGGGCCAATGGAAGATGCAGTCCTTGAATCACTAGACTATATATCAGGTTCAAATTGTGCTTTTTTATTCTTATAATTTTTAAAAAATTGTATATTAAATTAAATAAAAGATAGACTCTCAAACATTTTGGGTTCATGAGGATAATGGAGAATTTGATAAATTGACAGGAGTTTCACCATAAACTGATCATGTTAGGGAAGAGGGAAGTTAACAATTTTTATTTATTTATATTTATAATTTTTAAACCCACTTCCACAGACTGTAACAGGGAAAATAGCTATCTACACAGTTCTAATCTTCGTACAGTATAGAGATAGTATGACATCTGAATATATTTTCCAAGGCTTTCTTTGCTATTCTACAATTGCTAATTTATGGCATATTTTTTGATCGCTTGGTTCCTTTATTCTTGATAGTTGATCCTAAAAGGCAGAAATTTTCAACAATTTCAATATTTTCACAACCAATTCTAAGACTGGTTGCTATACCTGTTATCATTTATTTCTGTTTATAGCCCCCCCCCCAATCTCACTCTTGTCTCTGGACAGTGTCACAATTAAAACATAAAGCCAAACAATGGAGTAATTAAAACAAAACTATTAAAATATGGTTATAATCCAGTATAAACTAGGAAATTTACAGACAATGTAGCCATTTAATGGGTTCTGCACTTCCATGGATTCCCCAGACCTGATGACTTCACCCAGTATCTTGTATGTGGTTAATGTTAAATAGGAGTGAAGAGCTTGGTGGCACGCCACATATTAGGGGTGAGGGAATAATCTCTCATTGCCAATAAATACTGACTGGAAGGAAAAGAACCAGCATAATATGATGCTGCCCACATCCAGTTCCCGAGGCTGCTTGAGATGGATACCATGATTGATGTATCAAAAGTTGCTGAGAGGTCATCCTTGATCAAGGATAGATGCATGACCTCATTAGAGGTCACCAAAAATATAGTTGATACTGTCTCTGACCCATGCCCAGATCTGAAACCTAATTGAAAGGGGCTGAAATAATTTGCTTCATCCAGAATTCTCTGAAACTTTTGTGCCACCACTTTCTCAGCAATCTTCCCTAAAATGAGAACATTGAATACTGGGCAAAGTTTGTTTTTGGTAGGAATCTAATCATGGCTTCTTGAGGAAAGGACGAGTAACACCTTTTGAGGGTTGGAGGAACAACTCCCTCTCTTAAAGAAGAATCCACCATCTCCAACCACAATACATTAACATAGCAGCCTTATCCAGTCAGGAAGTATATAGATCTAATGGGGAGGTAGCTGAGCTCACAATAAATGTAAATCTAATAAATAATAGTTCTCCCTTTTTTACCTGTAAACTTAGTCTCGTTTTTTTCATTAATATCATTGAAAAGAACTTGCAAATGTATTATATTTTCAGTTATCAATATGGTTTCATCAGCATAGCACAGTTTATTAAATGTTTCTTCCTTCAGTATTAAAACCACCTTCATATCTTTCCAATACAGCTCCCTAATATGGCACAAGACATAGAGGTAGCCCTGGCATATCAACCATCTCGTTCAGCAACCATTTTAAGTTATAACAAAAATAATCATTATCCTCATTTATGACTTTTACAGCATCTCTCAGGCACGTGATCACCATTACAGTCAGTATGCACTGTTCTGTGCCTGATATATTGTTTTTCTTGTGCCCCCCCCCACTTTGCAGAATAGAGAGATTGGAGAGAAGGGATAACAAAAGAATAACACAATGGGGAATACACCAGCCTGTTTGAATAGAGTGCTCATGGCTGTTGGTATCAGCACTTGATTTCATTGTGCATTCCCCATTGTGTGCCTGCTTAATCTCTTGTAATCTTTTCCTCTCCAATGAATCCAAATGGTACAATCATTAATTCCCTTTCTGTCAATTATCCTAGAGCCAGAATGAGCATTCCAAAGGTAGGGGAAGTGGGGAAAAGGAAAGTGCAATTACATTCACTGGATTTCCCCCTTAGTTATGATTTTGCTCAAGGATGAAGTTGCTGATCCCATTTGTGGTCTCTGTGAGAGTTATCTGCAGATGCTTCATGCTCAGGCATGGTATATTACCTATTTTACTTGATATTGTTAATTTTTATTATGCAAGGTCTCAAATTGTTGTGTTAATTTTTGGCAATGCTTGGATAACTCACTGCAGGTTTTTTTTTTTTGCAAGATTTCAGAAGTGGTTTGCCATTGCTCCTTCCTAGACTGACTAGCCCAAGGTCATCAAGTGGGCTTTGTGCCTAAGGTGGAACTAGAATTCATGGTTTCTATCCTGATGGCTTACATCAAATTGGCCCTCTTTTTTATTAATATGATTGACTGAATATGAAATGTTTCATTTGCACTAATATCACAGTGGAAGTTTATTTACCACCTTTTTTTCCTCTATTGGGTAAATTAAAGGGGACTAAAACATTGCTTTTGTTTTTTCAGATTATGAATTCTTCAATGGATGTCGTGCCCCACCTTGGAGACAAGTACATGGGGAAATTTGCTATTTATCTATTAAACCACGTGATACAGATGTTATGTTTGTTACTTGTAGCACAGCAGGAATATTCTTAAATGGAGTAAGTAATTAAAGCAAAGCTTTGTGGCATTTATTTCAGAGATTGGGTCTATAAATGTTTGCTTACTGGTTAAAATTGTTGGGTTACTTGGAAGTCACTAACATAAACACTTTTCTTTTAATAAGACATTTGAATGCATAATTATCTTAGGTTTCAATTTTTGCACCCAAATAATTTTGTGATGGTCCTGTGCACCTACATTCGATTCCTGCTGTTCCTTTCTATACTGATTTATGCTATTTGTTTTTCTATGGTAGTTATGAATTAGAATACAAATTGTTTTCTTTTATTGCAACATTTGTGATTGTGAACTGGATTACCATTATGCATATAGAGAAATAATATAAGACATTTTAATATAATGAGCTATAATGCTGCTGAGAGAAATAAGGATTATAATTATGTGATAGTATTGAAGCAGAAGAAAATAAATAATATTGAAAGCAAAATGATAGCTTCACTCACATTACATTTTAAGAGACGTTTCAGAATAGAATGGATTGAACCAACTTAAATCATGCCAGAGGTGAAGGTTGCAATATGTAAACCACCTGGAAATAAGTTCCATTAAATTCAGTGTGACTTACCTAGAAATGGGTATAACTCTATGTTTCTAAAAAATGTGTGGATCAGTTTAAAATTATTAAAACTTGGTTTTCTTATAGGGAAGGAGCAATGAGAGAGATGAAATTGATTATGAGAGGAAAAGTGACATATATAAAGATCTTGTCACATTTTTAAGAGAACGATCAGCAGCATTTGTAGAAAATATGGTTAAACAGGTATGTATTTCTTGTTACTATACTTCTAGTTCTCATCTGTATTGTAAACAGTTTGAAAGCTTGCATATCTTAGTTCTTTTTATGTGGCTTTGTATCTTATTTTGGTTCGATCTGTTTTTGCAATATATATTTATACATGCACAAATACAATCACACATTGGCCAAGTTAACACATATTAAGTCACAGTTTGGCTGTTTGGTTTATTATGTTGTGTGAATGTAGGATAAAATGCAGGAAGTCTCAGGTTCTAGTTACCCTCATCAGTGGAACTCACAGAGTGACTTTAGGTCAATGACTCTTTCTCAGACCTCATATAAGATTATGGGGGGAAATATCTGTAGATAGCATTATGTGTACTTGAACTCAGTAACCCCCAAAATGGCATGTAAATTCAATAAAGCATTGTTAAACAACTATGAGTCAGTGAAACATGTAAGTCCACTAATAGGTTCTTTGACTAAATTCTTTTGGTGATTTGTAAACCAATTTTAATTATATCAGGTACATTGCCCAGAATTATTAGATCTGGCTGATACTCAAATTCTGCTAAATAGTCCTTGTTATATTACAGACTGCTTTACTTGTGCTCTTATAAACATGAGCACAGTAATCAAAAATTATATTTCAATGTTTTATTTAGATGATATAATGCTGAACTAAGTCACAGAAGTGAGAATAGAGCAGATAATATAAGAGATTATGAAAAGCTTTATAGAAAATTAGAACTTTTTTGATAATGAAAATCACTGGTAAATACAATACTCATTTCATTGTTAAAAGCCAAATGTAAGAAAGTATTTTGAATGAAGTTATTAGGAACCAGTTTTTAAATATTTTATCTATAATATTTTTTCATTTGTTGATGAACCATAGAAAATATCTATGGCTGGCTCAAGAATTTATCTCTTAAGTCTGGAATTTTGCCAGTAAATTTATTTCCTAGATCCTTAACACACTTATTTGGAAGCTGTTTTGATTTTAATGGAACTTATTTCCAAGCTTAGGACTGCAGCAGTTGGCAAAAAGTCTCTGCTCATCTTTCTACACATGTTTTTCCTTTAAGCAGTAGTATAATTTTAAAGCAGGAAAATATCATATTTTAACAAAAAAGATCAACTGTCTTTGACAATGCTTTAAATAATCAGAACCATTCCTCTTTCTAACTTCATCTCTTATTATTTGAATAAAAATATTATTTTTCAGCTTTGTTTGATTTCAGCATTAGGGATACTTCAAACTGACACAGCACGCATGGCTGTTACAATGTTGCAGCTTTAGTACTTATTGCTGGCAAATCAGAATAATATTTTTAATAAAAGATAGCAGTTATAATGGCATTTATGGCAAATCATTTTCTTCATATTTTTAGATGTTGCATTTTCATAGAAACATTCATTGCAAGTAAGCTAAAAATGGCTAGGTTTTTGAGGTAAGGGAATAAAATACTAACTCTCATAATCCATAGAGAAATAATGATATCATCAATAAATAAAAATCTAAAATAAACTTTACACTGACTGCACACTGACTCAATTAAAAGGGAAGAGGTGTTTCATAGAGCATGGAAATCCTGTCGCAAGTGTTTGGATAACAATAAGAAAAACAAAATTGATACAGTAGTAAGGATTTATTATAGACCTCCTGAACAAGCCGAAAGTAGAGATGAGGAGTGTTGTGTCAAATGACTAAACATTTAAAGGGGCTCAAAATTGTGACAATGGAAGATTTAAACTTCACTGACATCTGCTAGAAATGTTAACTCTGCCAAGAATCAGAAGTCCAACTAATTTCTGTCCTGGTGACAACTTCATTTGTTAGAAGATGGAGGAAGGAACAAGGATTTACTACCCTGAATATAATTTTTACTAATAGACAGATTTTTAAAAAATAACTGGGATTGCTATCCTTGATTTCATGGTAGCAAGGGGAGGAAGAAGAGTCTGACTTGTACACTGGGCTTCACAATAATAAATTTAAATAGATAAACAGTAAATTTAAACAGATGGTAGGCCAGTTTTGATGTCTTTACATCCAGAAAAAGAAATGTATTAGGGAAGGATGAGAGATCCTCTAAAACATATTATAGTATAGATATATCTGCAAACAATCTCTGTTTGAAAGAAAAATGGAAGATATCTATTAGAACCATTGTGAATATACATAGTACTTTCCGAATTGATGCAAAGAAATAGACTTGTATAGCAAATGGCCAGGGGTTTTTTATTCAAAGAAGGATACAAAGCAGTTGTCAGGTCCGATAGGAATTGAATAAAAAAACATAAAGTGAAGAAATGCCCCAAAGAACTCAGAAAACATTTTCAGGAACATCAGAAAGAAATTATTGGTAACAGGTGATGACAAGAAGGAGGCATTCTTAGCTTGTCTTTTATGTCTGCTCTAAGAAGGAAAACAAATTTTAGTTGGCCTCACTTCCAATAGAGGAAGTCAGACTAATTAAGGAAAAGGTAAAATATCACCTAAAAGGTAATTCAGTGAATTTATGTCTCCAGGGTCAAATGAATTGCATCCTATCATACTGAAAGAACTAGGAGAAGGGATTTCAGAAGTACTAATTTTATTTTTCAGAAGTCCTGGACAAACCTAGAAGACTGAAGGAGAGTAAGTGTTAACCCTGTTTTCAGAAAAAGGAAAACAGGGTTTTCACAACTCGATAACTATTCTGGCCAAAGTCTTTCAGGAGATAATTAAACAGCATATTTGTGAGCACTTAAATAGGAGTGCCGCAATTAGGAAGTTAGCTAAAGATAAACAAATTAACCTTGTCTCATTTTTGACAAAGTTATTAAGTTGCTTAGATTGGGTGAATATTGTGTGCCTTGTTCTTACCAGGAAACACAAAAATAATAAACTAGACAGGGAAGACAAAATGGTCTCATAACTAAAAATGATGAAAAATGTCTAAGTGAATAATTTAAATAGCTCCTTGTTGAATTGGGAGGTAGAATTGAATCAGCTATGTCTTGGGCATATTCCACATTTTTATTAGTGACAAGGGTGAGGGGATGATAATCAGATTTAGAGATAACATAGTGCTAAAAGGTATAACTACTCCTTTGGAAGAGTAAATAAAGATTCAAAAAAATGAGCTTGTACAATTAAATGAACAATATGAAATTCAGCATGGATAAATGTAATGCCTTTCATCTGGGGTGAAAAAATGAATGATAGAAATATAGAATGGCAGAGATCTGGCTTGGTAGTAGTATATGTGAAAAGGATCTGGGTATTTCAATAAATTGAATTAAATATGAGCTAAAAGATTATGAACTGAAAAATAAGTAATATTCTGAGATGTATTGACAGGAAAATATTTAAATAGAGACTGGACAGTCATTGTTTAAAATCAGATTATACACCAAACTGGGAATTTTCTTAGACAGGAATATGTTCTAGCTTTATGATTTTATAATTATGTTTGCCACCTTGAGGAGGGAGGAGGGAGGGAGGAAAGGAAAGAAATAGATAGGCAGGCAGGCAAACAGACATTAACTTTGTCTCACTTTTTGACAAAGTTACTAATTTTGTGGAATGCTATATGCCTTATTATTATTAGATGTTAATTTAAAAACACCATGCATTCTTATATTTAGTATTTATATCAAATATTGATATCAAAATGTAACAGAAGAAAATATACTTAAAATAGTTATATATAACTTAGTTCATTATAGTATTTCAGAAAAATTCAATATTTGCAGTCTCAATTTTATGAGACTTAAAACAGCTTCCTTGCTAGCCTTAAGTATCCTATGGAAAATACCAACTTCCACTTGTTGCATAGGCAAAGAAATTGAGATTTTCTTGATAGGTAAATAACACATTCAATATTGCAATATAATGCATATTCTAGTAAAACTCTTAGCAATATTTAGTGCAGTGTTTGTTTTCAATAAGTGGCTCACATTTGTTTGTGTTACAGATTTTTCCTACAGATCAATCCTTTTCTTTTGAACAGAGGCTTAAGATTTTAGTAGCAAAGTGGTTATCTACATAAATATCTGCTATGCAGCAAAAGTTATTTAATATCAATATATTCATTTTCAGACCATTAAATAGGACTTTAGCTAATAATTGTGTTTTTTAAAATGCAGAATTTTTAATCAAATTTTTTATTTAGTTTCCCTATGGCTATCTTTTTTAAAATTAAGAATTATGATTGACAACTTTTATATGCTAAGAAAATCAAACTACCTAGGTATCCTCTGATTTACTAATTTCTTAACATGTTTTACTCATTTGGAAATATGACTTTTTCCTAAACATTTTCATCTTTTATTAGAAATATACATTTTTTGATGAGCCAAAGTATGAAAAGCATTATCAACATATGGAAGCAGTTGAGGGAGAAGAATATGGCCAAGCCCCAAAATTTTACGACTATGCGGAAAAGAATGTATTTGAAAAGCCTAAGAGTCCTCTTGTAAAAAGTAAACCTCCTGACAGCAAGAAATTAGAACCATCTCTTAAGTGGAAGACAACAACAGGCACGCGAGAGTATGTAATTCTTTTAGATTTTCTGACAAATATAATTAATTAACCTGGATGTTTAAAATGTAATATTGTTGTCATTATTTTTTAAAAAAATTATGAAATTGAACAAATTTAAATTTCCTATATTTTAAAAGCTTTATTTAAATATATTTTGCTTTCCAAAAATATTATTATTCCTTATTTTGTGACTTCTTAGCAATTAGAAAAGTTTGCATTCAAATCATATCTCTTCAATTTAAGTACTGTACATGCCTCATAAGCAGACACAAATGTAGGTAGGAATGACTGTATCTGTATGATTTAGAATGGAGCATTTAGGATCCAAAAGGCAAGCTTGTGGCTCCAAATGTTCACATTTGACAAGCAACAATGACACCTTGATGTTTTAATGCTTTGTGATTGGCCAGTCTGGTTTGTTGTTATTTCTTTCCCTCTAAGGAACGAGGGCAAGATTGAGAAGGATAACTGGACAAGACAATAGTGATTTTAACTTTGCTTCTGAGAATCTGAAATTCTATTGATTGCACCATAACAAGTTCTTTACAATTACCATTTCACACAGAGAACAGGATATGTGCAGATAATACAGGCAGTATTTTGCTCAAACAGCAAGACTAAGGTTGATAATTGGAGACTAAGCTAGGTTGAGGTTCCAATCAAAGCAGAAGACAGGAGAAGCAATTGGCTTGGGATACAAGCTCAAAAAAAAATCTCTGAATCAGAGTTGCTGGGTGTTGAGCACTATATACATTTAATAATTTATTTGTGGTTGGTTACACAGATGATTATAATATAGCCATGTGCCACTTTTTTTCTCTGGATCTCTTAAGGTGTCCTAATTCCATTTTCATGACTGGTAATATATATAGCACAGAGGGAAAAAAAACCAAATCTAGAAACCCAACAACAATAAAATTCAAATGTATTGCTATCAGCCTGGATTGAGGGGGTGGGTTTTTTACGGGTTTTTATCAGTCGTTTCGTTGGGGTTTTAAACATTTATTTGGGTTTGTTATTTAATACCTTTTAAATAATTTTTAAATTTTGTATTGTGTGTTTTTATTGTTGTGAGCCGCCCTGAGTCCTTTGGGAGATAGGGCAGCATAAAAATCCAAATAAATAAATAAATAAAGTTGGATATGTTACTAGGTATTTGAGCAAATATCTCTTTATTGTGGTTACCCTTATGTAAAGTACTAGTTAATTGGTCCTTTTGAAACAAAACTTTTAGCAAATTCGATATGCTGGGACTATATGAAGAGTGATATGTCATAAAGAATTCAGGTAGAGGAGAGAAGCAGGTGCCCCTCAAGATCACTTGGGCTCCAAGCAACTCTGCACATCTATGATTTGGGAGTGATAGGAGGTTTTGAGGATCTCAGTTCTTCCAGCTCAGCTTGTATATCTTTGAAAAAAGGAATTTAGAGGATAGCAAATCTTCTGGTAAAAAAAGCATCATTCAGAGGCTTTAGCACAACCACATTTTGTCTATGATATCCAACTGGCATGCTTAGTGGAAAAAGGATTCTGTATATTCTGCACATAAAAAAGTAGAGGTGACTTACAACCACAACTGAGCCCAAAATTTCTGTTGCTAAGCAAGACAATTGTTAAGTGAGTTTTGCCCCATTTTATGACTTTTCTCATCACAGTTATTAAGTGAATTGCTGCAGTTGTTAAGTTACTAACATGGTTAACTAAAAGTGAATCTGGCTTCCCCATTGACTTTGCTTGTCTGGTTGCAAAAGATGATCACATGGCCTTGGGCAACTGTCATAAATATGAACCACTTGCCAAGCCTCCAAATTTTGATCACATGACCATGGGGATGCTGAAATGGTTGTGTGAAAAACGGTCATAAGTCCATTTTTCAGTGCTGTTGCAATTTCGAATGATTACTAAATGAATGGTTGTAAATTGAGGACTACCTATATTACAACATTTACTCATGTGTGCAATCTAGATTTTCACTGTGGCAGTATATTCAGCACCAGTGATCATTAGTTGTAATGGCCCATCAGCTAAATTCAAGAAAGATCACAGAAAGGATTATAGGAGGTGCTTATCAGAGACATATTACTTACTGCAAGAATTGCAATAGTTATCCATCTGAGTTGTGAATTGCACCATGAATTGAAATGCATTACAGTATTAGAACATTCATATTTTCATTGTAGCTCTTGCCCAGCTTCACACAAATATCTGTTAAAAGTAATTTTGAAAAGTTAAAACAATAGCTGCAATAAAAAGAAGTTTAAAGAAGAAAAAAGTCTGAGTCTGCTTTTAATATCAAAATGCTATGACCGCAATCCAAGAGAGAATTAACTATGCATAGGTTCATTGAAATCATTAGGTTCATTCTTTGCTACACTTAACTGAGCTGAATTATGGCCCATTTATAATTCTAGATTCAGCAAATTTTGCTGATAATTTGTGATGACATCAGTTCTTTATGCTTCTTTAACAAATTATTCAGTCTAAATGGTATGACATTAATCAGTTTTAGCCTTTAATAGACTTAGTTCAGAAATTGAAACATTTATTATATATTCATTATATCCTTAATTATCAAAGAATAAATGTTAAATCCTTTTAGAGGCAAAGCAGCAAGAAAATGTGATGAAAAAGAAATCAAACATGCCACTCCCGAAAGCAAGAAAAGATCCACTGGAACACCAACTGCCTCTCTTAAAAGGTACGCAGTCTTAATAATGCATAGTTTTCTTTTGCTTGAATTAAAATAACGATTTTTCAACATGAACAAGAAATGATTTCAGCGTCTCAAATGAGTAAACTGAATGATTGAATTTTATTTGATTGACTTATTTTAAGGTTGTGGTTTTTTTTACTATTTTTATGTGCAGGAGTCTGTAAAATCAGTGTTAGCCTCTGATACGAATCTTACTTATTAAGTTTTCAAATGGAAAATTTTCTGGTGTTCCCACTTCTCTGCATGACCAAACAGGGAACTCCCAAGCTGAAAATATAAACCTGTTGGTTCTGGCAGAATTGTGTTATATTTGCATCTGCTACCATTTTTCCAATCACAGACAGAGAAATGATGATTGCTTGGCTTATTGTTCTAGTAACTTGGCTCTTAATAGACATTTCCTTAGCTCACATTTCTTAAGCAGTGTATAGCAACAGATCTCAGTTTTGAACAGTGTGCCTTGAAATTTAAATACCCATTTGGAGAGCTTTTGTATTGTTTTGTTTTCATTTTTAGTAATCTCGCTTTCCCTCTTCTTCAATGTTCTGGGACCAAGTTAGTATCTGAAAAACAAACAAATTCCAGCGACTTTCATAGTTCGTCACATTGTTTCTCCAATTTCACAGTATTCCATCAGTAAAAAATCCTGCAGGTTCAAACTAATGATTTTAATTTTTCCCACTCTATCAGTTTAGAAGATTATGTAAATGTGATGTAATTCGGTTCCTTATAGAATTTAGCTACTTTGTTTATAATTAGATAAGAATTTATAACTATTAATGAGGCTATTAATATACAGTTTTGCATGCTAATTTTATAAAATAGCATAATACAGTGAGGACATATTACATATGATACACAAGACACATATAATGTCTTCTGATCATTTTTAATTATTATTATGTTGCAAGAGATTGTTCCAAATATAATTGAAATCACAAAGGATGCTTCATCCTTCTTTTGCAAGCTGTTTTTATACTGAAAGTTGCATGTATATTAATTCTTCAGTTGTTGTTCCACATGAAGAAGAAAGCATACATTTAGCTTCAGAAATAAGGTGCTTGCTTAGCTTTGAAAAATTGTTCAAAAGGAAAAAAAGACTTGGAAAAGGAGTCAATCCATTTCCCAAATTCTTCAATCTACAATTATACTAAAACAAAAAATCAAAACTGGATTTTTAAAAAAACATTTAGTTTGTTCATATGAGATGATAAACCAGTCTCTGTAATTTCATTTCACTATGTGGAATGGGATAATAATATTGATCTATCTTATACTTTCTTAACAGTGTTGCAGCTGGGTAATTCAGAAAAATTATTTCACTTTATTGTTCAATTTATATAACATATTACTCTGGGCAGCTAACAGGAAATAAAAGCAAGATATATTACGTTGGTGTTCAGGAGGAACTGATTCAACTGCATTAATGGTTTCTGATTAAATAGATGCTGGTTTCCTTTATGAATTTTATGCAATTAAAAATGATTTGTGAAATATGAGAGTAAGTGCATAGCACTTCTTGAAAACAATGGAGGTTTTTTTTCCCCAGCAGCAAAAGTCATATGCAACTATTTTAATGAAATGTTTTAAAAACAATATTATATTAATAAATTGGGTCATTAAAGAGCTGCATCTTGTATTTTGTTTTCTGACTTGAAAAACTGGAAAAGGATACTGTTTTAAAAGATGCTGCTATCATCAGTGGAACAACTTGTCTGCAAAAGTTGTGGGTTTTTAAGAAGAGATTAGACATTTGTCTGAAATGATATAGGGTTTCCTGGCTGAGCATGGGTTTGGGCTAAAATTAGACTTTCAAGATCCCTTCCACCTCTATTATTCTGTTACTCATATTGTCAACTGTTATGGAGCACATTTTCAAATCTTTTTCAATACATGCATAAGTTGAATGGATTATTCCCATCTTAGTGGGGCTTGCATTAAATTTCTGCCTCAATAATTTCAAATTTATATACTTATGGATTGTGCTTTTGATTTAATGTGGTTATCATTTCTAGCTGTGATTCTCCCTTTCTTGCTCCACTTTTCCTTCTTTTTTGGTTTAGTAAACTTCCACCAAAAAGTGAGGATGCAAGTGAAAGTTCTTCTGAGAGTGAAGAAGAGGATGAACAGCCTGAACGCCATCAGGAAATTAACACTGATTTGCCATCAGAATATTGGCAGATTCAAAAATTAGTGAAATATATAAAGGTAAAAAAATTAATTTTGGGGAAAGAGTCCAAAGGATCACACTACTTCTCTTCTAATTAAATTATGAATTCAAAATTATTATTCCAGAATCTCTTCATTTTGTTTTCATTTTCCTAATCAGTTTGCATCCTAAAATGATTTTGAATCTCTGTTGTAGTAGATCTAAAGAATACCATTTAGTTTATTCATAGCAATACCTTTAAGCCAATATATTGCAAAACAGATGTAATCCAGTGCAACCTATTATAAAGTGGCAAAATATTAAATATTCTAAATTCCATGTTATTTATTGAATTATATAGACATTCATCTCAATGAAATGTCTCCAGCATTCTTCAAAGTTGTGACATAAGAAAAAAAAACAAAGTAAAACTAGACCTAACAGTAACCATATCATGTCTCTGTGCATGAAGGCTTTGCAACAATTTGGAATTAGGCCTTTCTGATCGCCTGGTCAATTTTATTATTATTTTTTTCACTCTGTTGGGATTTATTTATTGATAGGTCTATAAATTTAAGAGATCACTTATGGCTTTTGTTTTTATACATAGTTCCTTATTGGGTTATATTTGTGCATATGATCCATGTTATAGAACATAGTACATAGAACAGAGTTGGAAGGGACCCTGGAAGTCTTCTAGCCCAAACCCCTGCTTGTGTAGGAGTCCCTATACTATTCCAGACAAGTGTCTGTCTAGTCTCTTAAAAATCTCCAGTGATAGGGCCCCTACAACTTCTGAAGGCAATGCATTAATTGTTCTCTCACAGTTAAGAAATTTCTCCTTAGTTCTAGGTTGCTTCTTTCCTTAATTAGTTTCTATCCATTGTTTCTGGACTTGCCTTCTGGTGCTTTGAAAAATAGGTTATGATTCTGAAAATAATTTTATAATTATAATTTTGAAAATAGCTTATTTTGAAATTATCTTATTTATGTAATACCGTGTTTCCCCGAAAATACGACACTGTCTTATATTTTTTTTGGCTCCCAAAAACACACTAGGTCTTATTTTCGGGGTAGGTCTTATATATTTATGGTGCCAAATAGTGGGTGTGAGTGTGTAGGGGGGGTGTTTCGCGGGTGCACGGTTGCTCCCTGAAAAGTCTTCCTGGAACTGGAGATTTACACTAGGTCTTATTTTCGGGGTAGGTCTTATATTAGGGCAGGTTTAGAAAATAGTGCTAGGTCTTACTTTCGGGGTAGGTCTTATTTTCGGGGAAACACGGTAATATGATTTCAAAAGGCTAATTATTAAATATTTAATCCTACTTTCATATTTGAGTCAAATACCCCAAAGAAGCAGCTTGATTCTAACTGTTCTTGTTTCTGATGTGGCTCTACCGGTAACTACAGGAATTCATATAGCCACACTAGGTACAAAAAACTTCATTCATTTATTATATAGTAACATATAAAAGGAAAAAGAATATTTCCATAAAAATAAATCTTCATATCACATCAATTTAATTGTTCTGATGGAAAACAAAAGAATGTTTAAAAAAAGCAATTCCTTTATTTGTTTCATTTTACTGAATTGTCCACAAGTTGCTTGTGAAAATGCTATAGAGTAATTTCTATTAAGTTTAAATAATATGACATATTTGGAAGAGTGGAAAAAACAGTAGACTTGTTCTCTCTCTGTGTTTATATAATTAATTCCAGAACACTTCTGCTTGAATATGAGAAATGTATTAAAATAGCATTGGGTTTTGAGTAAAACATTATCTTGTATTAATAAGCTAGCAAATAACATACTGTGTACCCATGGGTGGTCATTTCATCTTTTTTTTAATGAACCTTAAAGCTTTTGCTGAATGCTTGAGTATTTTAGATTGTTTTTATTTTGATTGTTTTTGGCTAGTCCATTGTAAATCATTCTGCACTCCATCAGAAGGAAAATAGGTATACCACTATTATCTTCATAACAATGTAAAATCACAACTGCCAATTCTGTAGCTAGTGTTGTCTTTCCTACATGTTGTGTTTTTCCCCAGAACCTAGGCTATCATAATGTATCAGCATAGCATATGTAATCATCCAAGTAGTCTGGTCTTTTCAATTGACAGATACAAAAATTAAAACAATATTATTATTAACAATCTCATATAAACTGAGAGAGTAATTAATAATCTGCAAATGGACCCAAATAAAAATATACATTATGAAGAACGATCATCTCCTTTTCCTCTATAAATGCAATGCAATATATGTACTGATTTATTAGCTCCAAGAGAAAAATGGCAATATTTATGTTATTAGGTCTTCAGAGTTATTCAGTGTATTTAATTAGGTGATGTATCACGGAAGCTTTCCAAAATAAATGTTTGCCACTTTTTATCTATTTGGATGAAGACCTTAACAATCAAGAAGTAGAAATAAATTGCTTTAGATTGGCTTACAAAAAAAAATTAAAATAAAACATCAGACATCTCGTATATACGCCCATAAATGTCAACAGTTACAAAAGGCTTTTTAATTTGTTTCATACTTTTGTTGGATGAACTTTTTGAAATAATGTACAATGCTGGATCAAATTAGTTATTCAGATAACAGCTGGAAAAGTGACTTATGGAAGGCTTCTATTAGAAAGAGTTCTTTTTATGATCTATTAAAGATAGAAAATAAGTATCATTGCTCATGAAAAAAGTACAGGAAAAGAAAATCAAAATTGGAGACAAAAAAGGGCTACTAGAAAGAAAAAAGTACATATGAAAAAAGAAAAGTGATACATGATAAGAAAATATAATTACACCAGCTGAACTATACTTCTAACCAAGCAACTGTAGCCATGTTGACCAAAAATCTAAACTTTTGGCACAGATATAGCCTTACCCTTCCTTTGAACCATCACAATTCTCCTAATTTCAAACCTACCCTATGCATACAAGAAAATAACTTGCTCATA
The DNA here is from genome assembly GCA_009733165.1 of Naja naja. NCBI lineage: Eukaryota > Metazoa > Chordata > Lepidosauria > Squamata > Elapidae > Naja > Naja naja. The sequence goes on from CM019155.1 coordinate 21,812,304, forward strand.
GTTTCCCTATCATTATCATCATCGGCAATAGCAACATGTTTCTGTATTGAGAGGCTATATAAAGGAAGGCCAGTTGTTAAAAAACAAAACACCCAAATGCATCATTTTTTTGTTGCAAATAAAAAATTTGAAGAATGAAGAGATAATATACCAACAAATTGAATCACATATACGGCTGGCAGTATAAGTTAAAGAGATACAAGTTGGATGGTGAATTTCTACCATGGCAGGAAAGAGTTGGAGAGAAAGCTACAGTATTTCAAAGGAATATCAGCTTTCTTCAGATTCAAATAAACCCCAACAGACTGAGAAAAAAAATAAAATTGGCCCTCAAAAAGCCAGGCAATATCATATGATCAGCTCCAAATTGCTGCAAAACCTTCATGCACAGAGTGACATGGTTCTGATATGATTACTGTTAGGTCAAGATGTTATTTTGCTGTTTTCGCTGTCACAACTTCGAAGATGCTGGAGACATTGGGCCCAGTCAATATAAGAACTAAGTAGAGTCATGATATCTCACCATACCAAAAAAGAGCTTGCCATAGGTAATAAAAAGATGTAAAATTTTGAAGTACCAGTGCAGACTGAGGTTTATGTTCTATTTATGCAGCTGGTGTTTAAGGGAACTTTGCAGTCTTACCCCACTGCCCCCTGTGTTTGAAAAACAAACAAATTAAGCAGCAGATGTCAGTTAACCAAAGTCTTACCATTTCCCTGGACAGACCAAAAATCATGTATAGTGCAACTTATAAAGTAGTAGCTAGATCTCTTTATCTGCATTATGGACTCAGTCTTTCACCTAACACTTACCTGCTAGTCACTCCGAAGCCTGCATGCTGTCTTTTAGAAATTATTCACTCCTGGAATTTATGAATAACACCAATTTTGTGAATTTAACACGTTTGCTTGCTGATCTTGTTTATTCCTGAAAGCATTGCTCCCCTCATATTTGAATGCTCTGTTCATATGGTTTAGTTTTTCTTTGGAAAATCTGTTGGCTTTAGTGCAATTCAATTGCCCAACTTTTTATTCAAGCTCAGCTGCTTGTTGTTTTCTTGACAGTCTGAAACGGTGATGGGTCTTCCCAGATTAGTCTTGTTAAATGTCTTTTGCAGACATTATTTCAGGCCCAGCCATGACCCCACACCCACTTGTGGCAGCTGCAACTCTTGCCAGATACTAAGAGATTCCCCAGATTCCTCTCTATTATCTGCTCTATTTTGAGAAGAATTCAGCACTTTCCTCTGGTGTTTGACATCAAGCAGAAACACGGCCAGGAAATGATGTGCCTTCCATACGTTCTGGAACTTCTGGTTCTGGAGAGGGAGGGAAGGTGAAAGAAAAGAGGTTACGGTTAAAAGATCTATTCTGTGGAGCAGCCATGCTGACTGGTGTAGTTTCTGTATGCCATGCCCTACAAGTTATGGGTAATGTATACTTTAAATGTTCCTGTAAAATGAATAGGGGCAATGTGGATATTTCCCTCCTTCCTAATACTCAGATCTCTGTGATGACAAAGAGAGTGGAAAAAACAAACTGAAACAAAGGAGAAACAAAATAATTCTGTGTTTTACTTTTCCTCAAAGTCCATTGTGTCCTTTGAATGTTGATCCTTTCTCACTTAAAAAACAATATGGAATTGATGGATGGGCATAGTGAAGTTAGCCTTACTAATCTATAGTAGCTCTCATTTTTTAAAACGAGGCTGAATGAGTTTGTAGTTTTTTTGATAATAAAATCATTTGTATTCATTCTGGTCTGGATGCTAATTTGTTAGAACCCAAGAGGTGAGTGAAACAGCATCTTATGATGTAATTTACATTTCTTTTGCACAAGTATATGAGTTCTCTGTAATGTGGATGCTGCTATCTGTAGGCTAGAGCACGCCTCTCCTTCAAGGTGTTTAACATATAACCAGCTAATTCTGAGATGTAATCAATGTGGTGGGTTTTTTTTTTTTGTGGAGGAAGAAAGTCATTCTGCTTTGAAGGAGGAAGTAATCTCTTTCTTAAAAAGATAATTCCTTAAGCCAGCTGGATTGCCTAGTCTCCAACTCTTCCCTTTGAAGCAAGTTGTTATGAAGACATTGGAAACAAGTTTCAGAGGATTACAGAGGATTCAAATTATTTACATGATTTTCAGTCAGGATTCAGGCCAAATCATGGGACACAAACAGAATTTGTTACTCTAGTAGCTGACTTAGATAGGGGAATACATTGTTTGATCTTGTGAGACCTCTCATTGGGAATATCCTTCTGGATCAAATACACGGGTTGGCAGTAGTGAGCACTGTTTTACAATGTTTCTGGGCTTCAGTCAGTGGTTCCTCATTCATATATCCTGGAGAAAAGTGTTCGAGTTCATGAGAGGCCTGCACAGAGTCTGACAGGGATCAGAACTCTTTCCCATGTTTTAATCTCTTGTAAAACCACTGAGAGAGATCATCTATCAGTTCAAGGTGATATGTTATTAGTATTACTAGACTGATGACACTTACATGTTGCTGCCTTGGGCCAAACCAGAGATGCTCTGGAAGCTCAGAACTGGTGTGTAGAGGTTATAAGGATCTGAATAGGACAAAACCATTTCAGATTGAATCGCATAAAAACAGAGTAGCTTGTTTTTAGCAAGCATCTAGTAACACTGGATTATGTGCGAAACGACACTCTTTCTCTGCATGGAACTCTGTCTTCTCTTTTCATAGAACTATATTTTGATACCTTTGAGCCCTTGGCTCCTGGTGGTCCCAGTTGTATTACTCACCTTTTGTATTTATTTTTTGGATTTTATCATTACATATTTTTATTTCATATGTGGCTGTATGTGTGTGCCTAAAGACATTAGGGATTGGGAAGATCATAAGCATTGTAAATATTGTACAAATACCGTGTTTCCCCGAAAATAAGACACTGTCTTATATTTTTTTTGGCTCCCAAAAACACACTAGGTCTTATTTTCGGGGTAGGTCTTATATATTTATGGTGCCAAATAGTGGGTGTGAGTGTGTAGGGGGGGTGTTTCGCGGGTGCACGGTTGCTCCCTGAAAAGTCTTCCTGGAACTGGAGATTTACACTAGGTCTTATTTTCGGGGTAGGTCTTATATTAGGGCAGGTTTAGAAAATAGTGCTAGGTCTTACTTTCGGGGTAGGTCTTATTTTCGGGGAAACACAGCATCAGGGGAAAAAATTATTCAAAAAAGAAATAGCCATAAGGAACAAGGTAGAGCATATGTCAGATGCTCCAACAGCAACATGGGTCGGTATTCCAATGGGATGTAACACCTGCGTAGACTTAGATTTTGCCTATATAAATAATGCAGTTCTACAAAATTAAGAGGTCAGAAAGTCAGGATGCAAAGAAAATGCCTGAGAGAAGTTTGAGCAATAGTGCAAACCTATACTCTGAACCCAGTCTAGAATTTTTCCCCCTGTATCATGCAATTTTGTTTTCATTCTTAATTTTAAAAAAAACTGGTAATGGTTTTAATTTAATGTTTGCTTCATGTATTCCTTTGTTATTGAGACATACCAGGCTTGACGGTGTCAGTGCTTAATTAGCTCTTAAACAATACTTATTTTCCACGCATTACAGACATGTAATGTGAACATTATGGAATCTGTGATTTTTATCATGGTTATGATTTTCCACTGGCCCTGGTTATTTTAATCTCTGTGTTTCATTCACTGCCAGGCTATAACCCAAGAACTGCAGAGGATTCAGGAAATGGGACAAGAAGTTATTCCATAACTCTGTAATACTCCTCCATAACTTGTCACTAACAAGTTGCAGCTCGACCTGTGTTCTGTAAAACAAAATGAAAAGTTGGATCAGACAATGAATATTTAATAAGATATTATTGCTATTAAAAAAATCTACCATAAAACCATAGCTGAAGCAATTGTGCCTTTATTCTAGCAAGTAACACAAGTATATCCAATAAAGGAGACTAGATCATCATAAGCATATCCACCTGCTTAGAATCAAAATTATGTAAGGCAATTAAATGAGAAACTAATAAGCTCATACTTCTAATATATCCAACAGTAGGGTATTTTGTTTCGATGTAATGAATGGAAGCTGAATTAAACTACCTATAAAAATTCATTTGTAGACAACAGGTAGCCACAAGTTAGATTTCAAACAATAATCTAGATTTTTCAGATTCATTTGTAAGGCTAGCTTTTAAAGATAACGACATTAACATTGAAAAAATCTGGTAGTACTGTAATAGGACTACTTGGGAGGTTAGAATGTGAATGAACTGAAACAGTAGAATTATCTGCCAGGTTTTTTTGGCTTTAGTCCTCTATTGAGTCAAATACCAAGGAACAGAGGAATATCTGTTTCTTTCTTGGGCTTTTAAAAAATGGCAGATATTAAGGATAAACCAATGGTTTGTAATGTATTCCTGCAAACATTTTGTATCTTCTATGCCCCCTTTTTGCCTGGCAAGAGTAAAATATGACTAATTATGGAACTTGTTTTGTACTAGGGGTAGAAAGCTGAGGGCAATGTGGTTGGAAACTAGACATTTCATTTCTTTTTTTGGATGGGATTTGGATGTTAGATAATACCCTGAACAGAATTCTGCAGGAGCCATATGGACTCCAAGGAGTCTGTGGAGCTTGTGAACTAGTCCCATTGTATTAACTGACTGAGAAATTTCTGTAAGAAGAAAGAGAGGCCTATTCTTCCAATTTTCCCCTTTAGTTTGGCTTTTTCAGAAGAAAAGTAAGTAGGCCAGTTCTAGATTTGTAATTGTTTTATATTAACTAATGTTTGTGAACTTGTCATATACCTACCTACATTTTTTTTGTGGAATCTTTGTCATTGCCCAGTGATGAATGAAATGAAAAATGTTATAGATTTTATTTCAGGAAGGTTGTTTTTCTTTACTTACAGCTGTTACTTAGTATAATTCTGAACTTCATCTATCATCCTAAAAAGTGCTTAGAATTTTTTTCTCCAAGCATGCCTTTAATTATTTATAATTGAGTTTATATTCTCTTTTCATTTCAATTCGCAGATATTTGTGCTGAACCATCCTATAAGTGGAGGTAGATTTTTAGAAATAAAATCTGCCTTTAATTTAAAGCTTTAAAGTTAAGTGTTGCAGTGCCATAACTTATTTTGCATCCATCATACTATATCCAGTTTCAAAGGCTTTAACAACATGATGCAGCTTTTGTGTACATTTAATAGAAAATTAACAATTTCCATGTTGGTTAAAATTTACCCTTGAAAACTTTCTCTAATAGCTTAGTAGGCAGAAAAATATTGTTATGGTAATCACTAATAATGGTTATAATGTAGCACAAATATATGAGCGCCTATGAAAAATACTTTATGAGTTTGTTTTAAAATGTATATTAAACAGTGGAAGCAATTCTTTTGCATACAAATTTTGTACAAACCCCCCCAGATTTAGTCTTACAAATGTAAAAGTAAAAGAAGCTTTCAAAAGTCAGAATTGTATGTTCTCTTCTTTGGTTTATTAAAATATTTCACTGGTTTATCAGTGATAATTTAACAGAAACAGGATTTTCTTTTATTCACGTCACTAACAAATCCCACCAAATTGAAATATGCACATTGCCCTTATAATTTTGCTGTATAATTTTTTTAAAATTTTGGTGTGTCTGTTCAGTAAAACTTACTTTACCCTATATTACATTGATGGTCTCATTTATAGGCAGGTAACCAGACGGCTACTGTAATTGCATTGTGTTCAATGAGAGATTTCAACTTGTCTCAAGAAACATGCCAGTTGGCAATTAGAGATGTTGGGGGTCTTGAAGTGCTGATTAATTTACTTGATACTGAAGAAATCAAATGTAAGGTGAGTTAATTGCATAGTGAGCAGTATTTTTAAGAATTCCAGTAGCTTTCACACAGGGTGCTCATTTTGACCTTCAGATCCTTCTCTTTCTTTTAAAAGCTATGTGACTATCACTCATCTTGTAACACTGTGTATTTTAACTGAAGCCTCGTAATGAGTCTTAACATTTAAGCCATGGGGGAAATTTAAGGAATTAAAACAATTAAGAACTTATGCATGAATTACAGGGAAATTTTGAGAATCCTTCTAGCTTCTTTGGGACAATGGAAATCAAGATTTCTTTGGCTATTTCCTTTTTGTATCTTCACATAAATTCTCTTTAGAGGCTTTTGCCATCATGTCTTAGGAAGCAAAAGAATTTGCTTCTTCAGTTTTGTCACCACTTGCACTCATCCACATCACAGTCTTGATTGATAGTAGTAATTTTCTATTTGTCGGCATGATAATTCCTTATTCTCATCCCATGAGTGAAACAATCATCCTTAGGAGTACTTAAGTTTTAAAGTAATATATTACACTTTAGATCAGTACCATCCCAGCTCACCTTCAAGATATATGAAATCTGTAATGCTTTATTACCCATTATCTTGGAGGCAAGGTCAGCTGATAAGGAAGATTATAGGAGTGTTTGGGCATGGGCTCACTCCCAATACTCTGCTCATTAACCAGCCCCTTCCACAGCTACTTCCCTTATAGGTTTTGCCCGTTTCATTAGTATTACGTTCTTTTCATGCTTGTCACTGTTACCTTACCTTTGGCACTAACTTTTCTCCAACTTTCTAGAAGGTAAGTAAAGAAGAGCAGACTGCTAGTATTTCATTTTCAATGAGGGGATGTTTTGGGGGTTATTTTGTTTCATTTGTCCCTTGCAATCACTGTTCCACTCTCTTCTCAAACTAAGAGTGTGGTCAGTTTCAATTAGTCAATTTCAGTTCTTTGGCAATATAACTTCTAGCCAATTCTATAGTTCCAACAGGCCCTGTGTCCTATTTTCTGTCACTATTTCTGCACTGGCATCTTTCCATATTTTATATTATTCACTATTATTTTAAACTTGGGAGATGATCTAATGAGGTAGGAGGAGTAGACAACGATAAGCCACAGAAGAGAAGCAAAGGTCCCCAATCAGAACCTCTGTTTCCTCTGCTTGCTGGTGAAATTCTACAAGGAGAGAGCAACAAAACCAGAGAAGAAAATAATCACCCTGGCTAAAGTGAATAGTACAATCCCCAGTCAGAACAGCATCACCTGATATTCATTTAGACCAGGTGCTGTAGAAGCAGAATATGAGTTATGCTGCCATTGTTTGACTCCTGGGTGGATGGAAAGTAGTAGAGGAAGACCCTTTGCCTTCTTTTTTTTCATTCTGTAATCAACTTGCATGGAACAAAGAAAGACAAGTAGCATCTCCGGTGGCATGAAAATCTGCATATTACAGGTAGTTTTCAACAGTTCATCTAATGACCGTTCAAAGTTATAACAGCAGTGAAAAAAGTAACTTATGACCATTTTTCACAGTTATGACCGTTGCATCATCCCCGTGATCATGTGATCAAAATTCAAATGCTTGGCAACAGGTTCATATTTATGATGGTGGCAGTATCTCAAGGTCATGGGATCACCTTTTGCAACCTACTGACAAGCAAAATCAATGGGGAAGCTTAATTCACTTAACAGCCGAGTTACGAACTTATCAATTGCAGTGATTCACTTAACAACTATGGCAAAAAAGGTCATAAAATGGGACAAAAATCACTTAACAAATGTCTCAGAGATGTTTGGCTTCAGTTGTGGTCATAAATAGAGAACTACCTATATAAAAAACTTAAAAAAATAATCTGTACTCTAAAAGAAAGCAATCCATAACAATTCATTTTTTCCCCATTAGATTGGTTCATTAAAAATCCTGAAGGAAATTAGTCAAAATGCTCAGATAAGACGTACAATTGCTGATCTTGGAGGATTGCAGATCATGGTTACTATACTTGATTCTCTAGATCAAGATCTGAAGTGTTTGGCTGCTGAAACAATAGCTAATGTAGCTAGATTCAAACGAGCCCGAAGAACAGTCCGTCAGCATGGTGGAATCAAGAGACTAGTAGGTTGCTTATGTACTCAAATTTTGGAATCAGAATTTCAACTTAATTGTGTCTTTTCCTCTAATAATAATATGAAATTAAATGTTATATACCAGTGTGGTCAAATAATTTTCTTTTTCATGTGACAGAAGGGTCACTCTGCTTTTTTTTTCCCTCATGCATTCTGCTGCACATTTAATGTCATAGCACTAATATGTCTAAAGATACTTATACAAGTGGTAGGGCTGTATTACTATTACACTTATCTATCATCTTCTACTATTGATATCTTATGATTATGTTGGTTTGTTGTTAGTATATACACCAAGATCTTATGCACCAGAGACAAATTCTTTGTGTGTCCAATCATACTTGGCCAATAAATAATGTTCTGTTCTGTTCTGTTCTATCCCCTCCCTTCCTTTCCTTCCCTTCTTTTTTCCTACTCTACTCTACCCTACTCTACCCTACCCTATAGCAGAATTAGCTGAGCTGTGGTAGCGCAGTGGTTAGAATGCAGTATTGCAGGCTAATTCTGCCAACTGCCAGCAGTTCAGTTGTCATCATCACAAGGTTGACTCAGCCTTCCATCCTTCCGAGGTGGGTAAAATGAGGACCCAGTTTGTTGGGGGCAATATACTGACTCTGTAAACCGCTTAGAGAGGGATGTAAAGCCGTATATAACTCTAAGTGTTATTGCTATTGCTATGTTTGTATAGCCTTCCTTTAAAAGAAAATGAACAATCCCAAGTCAGAACAATTATTTTTAAAATGAACAATAACAGAAGCACGTCTCTGAAATATTCTATTTAAACTGACCAGATCAGAATAGTATTTCCTGAAATGAAGACATTTTTGCTTGCATTCTAAACTAACTGAGAAGTGCGTTATTGGGCATTCCTTCCAGCAGTTTGGATAACTGATTAAAAGCTCACTAAATATACTTCTCACTTAACTGGGAGATGCAGGAGGGTTTTTCATGATTATATAAATGGAAACATTCTCAAACTTACCCATTTTTTATAGTGGGAGTAGTGAGAGAATCCAGGGTAAACTGCCTTTTTGTGGTGTCGAAGAGTTCTCTCTGTTTTACCACAACTGCTGAAAATCACTAGGACATTACTTGCTATTTTGAAGTGGAATATAAACAAAAACTCTAAAATAGACCAAAGATATTTTTTTAAAAGAGCCTAATCCACATGTGACATGTACAGAAAAATTTGCATGTTTGACCCATACATAGTGTCTCTTTGCCTTTCCCCAAAATCTCACACGGGAACTGAGAATATGGACTTCTTTATAGCCAAAAGCTTATAGGCAGCAAGAGCTAAAACACAAGTAAGATATTTCCTTTCCTTTCTAGAACAAGTGTTGTAAGCAGAATGCTATCTTGCAGCACCAGAATACTTTTCAAGGTGTTCTTGGTCAGCTTTACTGAATTTTTATTTCTTATCAGGTTGGGCTGTTAGACTGTTCTGCAAGTCTCAATCAGCTTCAGGGAAAGGAAATAGAAGTAGCACGCTGTGGTGCTTTGGCACTATGGAGCTGCAGCAAAAGTGCTAGGAATAAAGAAGCAATCCGTAAAGCTGGAGGCATCCCCCTGCTGGCTCAGTTACTGAAGTCTCCTCATTCAAATATGTTAATACCTGTAGTAGGAACTTTGCAAGAGTGTGCCTCTGAGGTAAGAAACCGTCCCTACATCCCTACATCTGAAAATTCAAATGACCATCTTCTGCAGGTCAAATAGAAATCAAAAGTAGACAATGACTTTTAAATTTCAGGTGCATATGAAACAATATTCTGTCTGTCTATCAATTCATCCATCAATATACTAATAAATCACAATGACATAATTGACTACAACATAAGGTAGTTTCAGTGAACTATAATTATATTTCATTATATTTTATTTCTTTAATTAATACAAATTATGATAGTAACCTGAAAGGAATATGAGTTGTCATTTCCAAATAATTACAAATAGAAATAATTGAATTTTATGTTTGTGTGTGTGTGTTTGTGTGTGTTTGTGTGTGTGTGTGTATGGAGGGATGCAGTAGTGACTCTCAGGTGAAAAGCTGATCAGTCAATTCCTATGGCAACCAACAGCTCCACACTTAGTTGATAAAAAAAAAGTGGACCTTGCACTTGAAGAAAAATGCTAGGGAGAAAAAAAAGATCACTATCCAAAAAACTTATCTCCAGATTTTGTAATCAATCCCTTTCTATCTGAACAATAGCAAAGTATTTGTATATCAATATGGGTGCAAGTGGGAGATCAGTTAATGTTGAAATTGGATCGTTTTATTTTATAATCTATTAATTGTATCAGTTTTTAGCTCAGTGCTGTTTTTTTAAAGAGAAGTTTCTGACCAATGTTTACAGATAGTCCTTGACTTACAACAGCTCGTTTAGTGACCGTTCAGAGTTACAACTGAAAAAAGTGACATGACTGCTTTTCACAGTTATGACCTTCCCAGCATCCCCATGATCATGTGATCAAAATTCAGATGCTTGGCAACAGATTTTTTAAATAACCATTGCTGTGTCCCAGGGTCATATGATCACCTTTTGCGACTTTCTGACAAGCAAGGTCAATGGGAAAGCTGGATAAACTTAACAACCAGGTTACTAATTACCAACTGCAGTGTATCACTTAACACTGAAGAAAGGCCATAAATAAGCAAAATTCACTTAACAAATATCTCACTTAACAACAGAAATTGTGGTCTCAGTTGTGGTCGTAAGTCAATGACTACCTGTATTACACATACTTCTGCACAGTTATACAGTAGGGGGACAGACAGGCATATAAACTCTCTGATTGGTTTTGGCAGGAATTGTCAGCCTTAACTCATAAGAAGAGGAAGCTTTGCAGTATAGACAAATATTTGCTGGTTTTAAAGTCTTCTCCTATTAATTTTCATTGTGTGAGGGAATGGCAAAGGCAAAAATAATAATTAACTTTGTCCACATTGGTAATTTGTTTTCTAAAGGTCTTTTCAAACCCCTTTCTAATGGGTTTTTATTTGTAGCCCAGCTACAGACTAGCAATCAAACAAGAGAAAATGATTGAAAATCTCGTGAAAAATCTGAACAGTGACAAGGAAGAGTTGCAAATGCATTGTGCCAGTGCAATCTTTAAGGTAAGCATTAATCTTCTGAGACAAAAATGGTTCTCTGCACACTATTTCTCTTTAAAAAAATAATGGGACAAACTGGATACTGATTTAAGAAAAAATGGTGGGACTTCTTCACCTGCTCTTTATTACAAAAACTGAAATAACTGAATTAACACAAGAAATATTAGGCAATTGAATTTGTAACATGCCAAATTTTACTATTGATCAATTTATTGATTTTTTAAGATATGGCCAGTTATCTTGCACTGGTGGTAGGGTGATTAAAGTGAAATATTGTGGGTAAACTATGCTCATAACCTGGAATTTGATCCTGACAGGGCCCTAGTAATAAGCAGGGATATACAATAGAATGAAGGCTATTGCTGAGCACATTGGGTTGTGCTCCAAAGATTGTAAGCTGCCCTGAAGGGCGGCATATAAATGTGAATTAAAAAAAAAGGTTGACTCAGCCTTTTATTTGTCTGAGGTCAGTAAAACAAGGGCCCAGATTGTTGTGGGAAATATGCAAATAATGCTTATATTATATACCGTTCAGAGAGTGCTCCATTCATATGCTTGCTTGCTTGCTTATTTGTTTATTTATTTAGGAAATATATGTGGCTGTTCATCTACCTATAGTGAAATTGGGGTATTGAACAAAAATAAAAACACCATAGACATAGAGTTTTAAACCATTAAAGCAAAAAAGACAATGCTGAAGCCCCAATGAAACTTACATCCATGATTCAACCATACCATGGCAGCCTCATCAACAGCCTGGCTCCAGTATCTGGAGGAAAAACCATTGTTTTTCTGAAGGCCAATAATGTCAGGCCATCCATATTTCTTGATTAAAAACTGTACTTGCCAATGTTCATTTTGAGACTTTTCACTGGAGTGCTGAAGAAATGGGCTTGAGATCTATTTATTTTAATAGGATTTAAGCCTATACCGTTTCTTTGCATCCTTCTAATTTAATTTAGGAATCTAAATATTGCTTCTAGGATTTTAAATTTAGTCCATTTAAATCATAGTGTGTCTCTAAACAGAACAGGGTAGGGATTGATCTGGATTTAAAACGTGTTTTCAATGTATCTTTGTATTTATATTTTCTTTTGTTTGTTTGTTTTTATGTAGTGTGCTGAAGATCAAGAGACTCGTGACCTTGTTAGGCAACATGGAGGCCTGAAACCTCTTGCTACTTTAGTTGCTAATTCTGCAAATAAAGAACTTCTGGCAGCAGTGACAGGAGCAATCTGGAAATGTGCAATCAGCAAAGAAAATGTGACAAAGTACTTGCAATATTTGTTGTCTTGAAATATATATATTATAGTTAGCACTTCCTGCTTATAACCAACCATAAGAATTTACAAACCATTAGGATTTAAAAACCATTAGGATTTAATAGTTACATGTAAGTAAAGTCAGGAATATTTAGGTGTTTGTGCGCTTTAGATGGGGTTCTGTCTGATTGTCGTACTGAAACTTAAAACATGCTGAAATATTTATTGGATTAGTTGGCAATCTAATAATATAAGTTTAAGCCAACATTTACTTCTCTAGAATACCTGTAGTTATCATCGACTCTATTCTTTATCTTAATGTCAAATCAGATATATTGGAGTAAAAATTAGTTTTTGTGCCATGTTGGATAAGGATAATGGGAAACACAGTCTAATCCATTTAACAGATCACTAAATTAAGGAATGATATCCAAGAGCTATTGGTATCTGCAAGCAATGACAGGTCTGCTTTTTATGCATTTATGTGCAGTGTTGCGATGCAAATATGAAAGGGGGGAATTTTGTCATGGAGCATGATGGACAGCTTGGCATCATAATAGATAGGAACAGATGTGCCTGGAAGTTAAGAGAATTACAATTTGTGGTGTTAAAGCAAGCAGCAAACCCTTGTAAAATAAGCCATATCAGAAGTAATTATGGCAGTAATGTCAAGATTTGGCTGAAATGGGTTTGTGTATATATGTATTGCCAGTTTCAAATCTGTTTACGAATCTTGAATTCCATGATTCCTAATTATAAGACATAGTCATGACTCAGAACTATAAAATTCTGGAAAATACAGAAAGTACAAAACTTCTACTAAATTTATTTATTTAAAAACTTAATTGTTGTTGTATTGTAGAATGATAATAGTTCATCTGCCATTAAACCACCCAAAATATGAGACAGAATAATGAAAACCAAATTCTTTGAATTTAATTATACTTGGAGTAAGTCTGTTAACAAATATTATATTTATGTTTAGTCATGAAACTTTGATTTTTAGATTCCGGGAATACAGAGCCATAGAAGCTTTGGTTGGCTTGCTAACAGATCAGCCAGAAGAAGTTCTTATAAATGTGGTAGGTGCCCTTGGTGAATGTTGTCAGGAACAAGCCAATCGGACCATTATCCGTAGATGTGGTGGAATCCCATCTCTTGTTGCCTTACTAACTGGAACCAATCAAGCTCTTCTTGTGAATGTGACTAAAGCCGTGGGGTCTTGTGCAACTGAACCAGAAAATATGGCGTGAGTTTTTCTCTTTAGTACATATTACATGCACATTGCCATATTTGTCACATTTGAAATTAGTGCTATGAAAGTCATGTCATAAATAAGAATTACATTTAGCAAATATTTATTATATTTGAAATAAAGGATTTTAAATAAATAATATTTGAATATTTCAATAACTAAAATATTAAAATAAAACTATAAATTAAGCTTCACAATATTTTGGGACTCTTTTTTCTGTATTCATTGATGGTTTTATGATGGGCTGAATATGAAATTATCATCCTTGCTTTGAATATGGTCAATAGAATTTGAAATCCTGATTTTTACTTATATGGGAGCATCAAATGGCACAAGTTGTGTAGTCAACCCATGTTGCTTCGAAGTCTTTTCTAAAATTACATTCTAATGTGTAACTGCTTCTGGTTTCACAAACGTTACTAGAACTGTGGGATTTTGTACAGTTTTGGGCATCTTGAACTTTTATGTTCAATATGATTTAATATAGGGGTTGATAACTTGTAGTCTTAAGGTCATAAAGAGACCTTGATATCAGCTTTCAGTTTTTCAGAAGTTTTTTACAAGAGTGATTTCCAATATTGCTGTGACCAGTCTATCTCTCTTTTGGAGTCTTTTGTAAGGAGACAAAAGATAATCAAAATAAGTTATCTTTAATGGTGTTTTTTATTTATGTATATGAGAGAGAGAATGAGAATGTAAATGGTCACCTTACCAATTCTGGATCTTGGTGGTTTTTCAGCTCCACCATTTATTTATACATGTTGTGATGGAATGAAGAAGAATGAAGACATAATGACAAAAAATAGGTCATTCTGGTAATACATATTTCAAAATACCACATAACAATTTAGGAATAAATATACTGTATAGGAACTTCCAAAGTTTAAGTAGTTTAAGGCTGATAAGCATAGGAATGATCCTATGCTTTTCTCCCGAGGCAAACCATCTGGCTCATTTAAAACAATTTCATTTCTAAAGTTTGAGCTAGAAAGTTCGGTTTCTGGATGAGATTCCAGGATCTTCTGAGTAAAACTGTATCCTTCACCAACAAATTGTCATTCCTTCTTTGATAATATCTGAATCCTAACTCTCAAAAACAATTATATATTTCAAGGTGCTTTAGGGCAAAATATATTTCTCCTTCTTCTGACCATCTGGGCTTTTAAAAATCTTTTACATAGTTGGCATTATATGAGTTTTCCTGAAGTATTTAAACGTTTAGTAGCTGTGCATGGAAACTAAAAAATATCAAACCACACTTCCTTTTTTTTCTTCCCAAATTGCACTCTTATGCGTAAACCAAGTTATTGGTTTTTGACTTTTATAATGTAAAACTTAGATCTGAGATTTAAGCATTTCCTTTTTGGATAAATGTTTCATTAAAAGCTTCAAGTAATATTTGGCTTTATGTGGAAAAACTCTTGACAAGAGCATGTAGTAGTATGGTTCTTTGCTTCTGTACAACCAAGATCAAATGAATATAGCCCTTGTTTTCTCCCACTGTTTTATTTTGCCTCACTTGCTTTTCTTAGTGCAGTGATTTAATTTCCTTGAAAGCACCATTTGTTTTCATGCTTTGGCTGTCACCCAGTGGCAAGATAGGGCAGAAATGTAAATATGGCATAGATGAATGAAGAAAGTTCAATGGAAGAAAGTATGCATAGAATTAATCATTATTATATCATATCTCATAAATAATGGTTAGTTCACATGTAATTTTTGTATTAACTGAATACTGGTGGTAGAGTCACAAATTGGCAATGAAATCCAAACAACTTATTGTAAAGCATTAGCAATAGCACACTGCTTGGAGGTTATTGCTTTGTCTCCAGTTTTATACTAGAGTAGACAACCATGACCTGCTTGGTCATCATTCCAGTTGGTTGGTCATCATTCCAGCAGACAATTCATCATCCATCATTGGTCATCATTCCAGCAGATCAGTTGCTCTAACATCCATAGTTATGAAAACATTTGAAAGGCTAGTGCTGTCCCATCTAAAAACCACGGATCCACTGTTAGATCCCATGCAGTTTGCATACCAAGCAAATAGATCAACAGATGATGCTGTTAATATGGCTCTGCACTACACAAGGGTCCTCTTTGTAGACTTCAGTTCAGCATTCAATACCATCATTCCAGATATTATTCTAACTAAACTAAACCAGCTAGCAGTACCTGAACACACTTGTAAATGGATCATAAGCTTCCTAACAGACAGGAACCAGCAGGTGAAGCTAGGCAGACTCACATCTGATACCTGTACAATTAGCACAGGAGCCTCCCAAGGCTGTGTGCTTTCTCCACTTCTCTTCTCCCTATATACCAATGTCTGCATCTCAAACAATCCATCTGTTAAAATACTGAAGTTTGCAGATAATACAACAGTGATTGGTCTCATTCGAGACAACGACGAATCCGCATACAGACAGGAGGTTGTACAACTTGCCTCATGGTATAACCAGAACAATCTGAAACTGAACACACTCAAAACTGTAGAAATGGTGGTAGACTTTAGGAGAAACCCTCCCATACAACCACCTCTTACAATACTAGACAACACAATATCAACAGTAGAGACCTTCAAATTTCTAGGTACTATCAGATCACAACACCTAAAATGGACACCTAACATCAAAAAGTCATCAAAAAAGCACAACAAAGAATGTTCTTTCTGCGCCAACTCAGAAAGCTCAAACTGCCCAAGGAGCTGCTGATACAGTTCTACAGAGGAATTATTGAGTCTGTCATCTGCACCTCTATAACTGTCTGGTTTGGTTCTGCAACCCAACAAGACAGACACAGACTTCAGAGAGTAATTAGGACTGCAGAAAAAACAATTACTACCAACCTGCCTTCAATCGAGGACCTGTATACTGCACAAGTCAAAAAGAGGGCTGTGAAAATATTTACAGTCCCCTCACATCCCGGACATAAACTGTTTCAACTCCTTCCCGCTAAATGACGCTATTGAGCACTGCACTCCAGAACAACTAGACATAAAGATAGTTTTCCCCCGAATGTCATCACTCTGCTAAACAAATAATTCCCTCAGCACTGTCCAACTATTTACAAACTCTGCACTACTATTACTATAAATCTTCTCATCACTCCTTATCACCCATCCCCTCCCATTGTGACTGTATGACTGTAACTTTGTCGCTTGTATCCTTACAATTTCTGTTACAATTAACTGTTTCCTAGTACGATTTGGTTGCTTATTGTACCCTATGACTATTATTAAGTGTTGTACCTTATGATTCTTGACAAATGTATCTTTTCTTTTATGTATACTGAGAGCATTTGGACCAAGACAAATTATTTGTGTGTCCAAGCACAGTTGGCCAATCAAGAATTCTATTCTATTCTATTCTATTCTATTCTATTTCTATTCTATTCTATTCCAGAAATATTTTCTTATCCAGTTCCTCAATACCTTCAACAATGGCAATACTTCTAATGTACTGCCTTCACTGAAAAAATTCTTAAAGATTCTGGAAGATATTCAGAGATGTATCTGCCATGAAAGTAGTTAATGTTAAACTGTATAGGATAGTCATGCTTCAGGAGTTGACTCCAGAATTTTTAAATGATATTTTGAATTATATCATAAAATGTTTATGGTAAGTTTTATGTCATGAAATGTTTTATAAAATTTGCAATATTACCATTCTGTGTCAGGGGTTCTGGATTTTGAACGCATTCTGTAAGCCCACCTTGGTCAAAAATGTTTTGCTCTATGATATACTGTTTGCCCAGTTAAAGGTTATAGGCATAAAAATTTTAGTAGTGAATAAAAAGAATATCAAAGCATAGTGGTGAATTCAAACAAATATCTAAATAAGTGATCTGAAAGATATAACTTAAGTGAAAGGAAAGGAACTGTTGATCATTTGAGTGAAATCAAATAATTCTTGAGTTAAAGTATGCATCACTCCTTAGTTTATTTTGTTCTTCCAATTTGCAAGAACAACTTTATCTGAATGCCAGTATGTGAAATACAGGCTTGAATCTAATGACAATATATTTTGTTACATAGATACCTCAGGCTGATAACGGAGCACAGGCAATAGAGCATGTGTGTTACTAATTCAACAGAATGCTCTTTTGTTTTATAAAAGTATATTATGTAACTCACCTAGGTTTCCCTTAAGTAGTTTTTTTTTTACAGAGCCTTCTCTAAATACTCTGTCCTACACATTGGTAAAAAAAATCAGTACACCAAATGCAAACTAGGTGGATATGACCTCGTTGATGATCCTCACTCTGTCAAGGATCTTGGAGTTCTCATATCAAATGACCTAGCGCCAGAGCTCACTGTAACAGCATTGCCAAAAAGGCATTAAGAGTTGTAAATCTAATCTTATGAGGCTTCTCCTCTGGAAATATTGAATTGCTAACTAGAGCATACAAAACTTTCGCCAAACCAATACTCGAATACAGCTCATCAGTCTGGAATCTGCACTGCATATCAGACATTAATACAATCAAGTGAGTCCAGAAGTATTTCAGGAGAAGAGTACTACACTCTTCTGCTCACAACAGAATACCCTATATCACCAGGCTTGAGATTCTGGGCTTGGATAACCTTGAACTACGCCGCCTGCGGTTAGACTTAAGAGTAGCACACAAAATTATCTGCTACAATGTCCTACCAGTCAATGACTACTTCAGCTTCAACCACAACAATAAAGAGCACACAAAAGATACAAAGTCAGTGTAAACCGCTTCAAACTCGATTGCAGAAAGTACGACTTCAGCAACAGAGTGGTCAATACCTGGAATGCATTACCTGACTCTGTTGTTACATCCTCTAACCCCCACTCCTTTAACCTCAAACTAACCATTATTGACTTCACCCCATTCCTAAGAGATCTGTAAGGAGCGTGCATAAGTGCACAATCGTGCCTCCCGTCCCTATCCTATTGTCCCCATTTATTTGTACCTATTTCCTGTATTCTTACACATGTTTATACTTATACCTATTATCTTGTAAGCGATTGACAAATCAAATAAATAAATATAAATAAATAAACCTGGCATCCTTCAGATCTCTCTTAGCATTCTTAGCCAAGTTGACTGAAAAATCTGGGAGATTTTATACAAAGCATTTGGTGAGTACCAGGTCACCATAGTCTAGAGCGGTGGTGGTGAACCTATGGCACGCATGCCAGAGGTGGCACTCATAGCCCTCTCTGTGGGCACGTGTGCCACTGTCCCAGCCCAGCTCCATCACATTTCTCCATTGTGTTTCTCACCGTTATTTGCAGGACTAAAAAAATGCACGAAATAGCATTCTACCTTCGTTGTGGTGCATTTGCTGTTGCTGCCTCCATGGCCTGCCCCTTGTGCAGCACAGTTAAATTTAGCGAGCTTCACAATGGGGAAGATGGGTCCGTCCTCCTCCTGGAGCCCATTACATCGTGGAGCAACAATGTGTTGTTGTGGGCTCACTCTTGCCTCCCAGATGTCAGTTGCTTTTCCTGCAGAACTGCTGGTGTTGGGTAGCCCCGCCTCCCAGCTGGCCAGCTGGTCTTCAGATTTCTGCCAACCAGCTGAGTGTGGGTGCACTGCTCCTGGGCTCCTCAGCCTCTGGATGTCAGATTCCCACCACCCAGCATCAGTTCAAAGATTTCTTTCCCCCCAAGGAGGAAGAGAGAAGGGGGGAAAAGAGAGAGAAAAAGAGGCGGGGGGAAAGAGAGAGAGAAAGAGGGAGAGAAAGAGGGAGGGAGGGAAAGAGAGAAGGAGGGAAAGAGGGGGAAAGAGAGGAGAGAGAGGGAAAGGGAGAAAGAGGGAGGTAAGAGAGGGAGGGAAAGAGAAAGTGAAAGGGGGAAAGAGGGAGGGAGAGAGAGAGAGAGAAAGAGGAGGAGAAAGGTGAGGGAGGGAGAGGAAAGGAGGGAAAGAAATGATATTACAAAAGTTTTTTCTTTTTTATTGTTGCTGAATGTAATATTTCAAAAGCAGGAAAAAAATGAAAGAGCATAAAAGTGTATTTATCACGTTTTTCTTAGAACAATTAGGTGAACTCTGCGTTATTATTTTAGGTAGTAAAACCTCATAATTCAGGTTAAATTGCCATGTTGGCACTTTGCAATAAATATGTTGGGGTTTGGGTTGCAGTTTGGGCACTCAGTCTTTAAAAGGTTTGCCATCACTGGTCTAGAGGCTGGTCTAGACTATGTAAAACATGTTCTTAGAAAATTTTCCCCAATGTATTTGTTTGAGGGTGTTTGTGTTTATTTATCTATCCTTCACAATTATATTGTAAATGTTTAAAAAGATTTTATGTTGTATTTTATTTAACTTCAAACCGCTCTATCAGTAACTCTTATGCATTAAAATTTAAGATTCGCTAAACCAACCAGATTTAGCTTGACTCGCAGATTTACAATACTATTTATCAAAGCAGTTTGTAACTTTTTGTTTAAGTTTACAAGAGTTGAACTGCGGTTTTCCAAAAGATGAGATTGTGCTTTGTAAGACTTGAAACCTGTAATCTTACCAGGGAGCGCAATATATATATATATATATTCAGTATAACACTGTTTACATTTGTGTATGTGGTCTCAATTGGCAGGAGATGCAGTCAGACTTCTTGAGAGTCCTGGCATATACTGGTGTAACAAAAAGGATGATAGCTATAAGAAACAGATGTTGAGTGTGTGCATGTGTCTTTGAGAAAGTCTGAGGCTTGTTTACCCTGGAAATATTCAATATCAAATTATTAAAGCACAAAACTGGCTTGCTCTAGATTCACTTAGAACTGTTACTTTGGCAGGAAGACAAATGTAACCCTGCAATCCATTTTTAAAAAAAATGAGCTCATGTATTAGTTTAAAAAAGCAATTGCATAACCAACAATAATCAGGGTCTAGCAGATGTATTCCACTATCAATTGCAAAAGTAATCAATGTGACCAAGATTGTTTTACATACACAGTATTTTAGGAAACCATTAGTGTTTTGTAAAATGACTGGCCTCCACATTTACTGTTCAAAAGGTTTATTTTCTGTTCTTGTTTAATGATTTTTCTTGTGTACAAAAGTAAGGCCTGGAAAACACAGGAGAGTTACAATTCTGAAGTTATAGTGGATATCTCTTGAAGAGTGATGATTATATTATTGATGGCCCTTCGGGAGCTGGAAATAACTTCACCCAGGGGGGATGATAGAAAAGTAGTGGAAAGTAATCCAAACTGGTCTTAATGGGAGTAGCACAAATTCTGGAGAATAATGTTTGAGAGCTCAAACATGTACATACAATTAAGGAATAGCTCTAGCTCAGGGGTGTCAAACTCAATGCCTGGGGGCTGGACCTGGACCATGGGGTGCTTAAATCTGGCCCACAGGGCCAGCCTGGAAACAACAAAGGACCAGTCCATGATGCCTCTGGCAGCCATTTTTGGCCTGGACACTTCTTGCAGCACCCTGCTGGCCAAAACAGGGCACGGTGGGGGGGGGAGCACATGCAGAGGTACTGTAGGAGGCATCCATCACATCTCCCTGCCCCCCTGCCCCTGCCTGCCCCATGGAGGAGAAGTACAATGCTGATCTGGTTCTTGATCAAATGAAAGCAGCATAGGGATAGATCCTTTACAGTCAAACTACTGGTAGTTCTCCTTTAATGACCATTCATTCAGTGACAGTTCAAAATTACAATGGTGCTGAACAAAAGGACCTATGATCCTTGCCTAAAATTATAACCATTTCAGGTTCCTGTGGTCACATGATTGCAATCTGGGAGCTTGGCAACCTGTTTGCCCTTAGGATAAGTTCTATGCACCCCATGATCATGTGATTGTCATTTGCAATCTTTCCTACCAGCTTCCCTGGAAAGTCAATAGAGAAGCTGGTGGGGTCACAAGCCACAATCACTTGCTAACTTTTAGTGAGCATTCTTGACTCTGTTCAGTATTACAATCCAGACTTCAAGATTCCATCTAAAGATGTGTCCTTTCCTTTTCCTTTTCCTATCCTTTCCTTTCTATCTGATTCCTAAAAAACATTCTTTAAAAATTTTGTCTATAGCCATAAATAAATGAAAACAAATTATTTTTCAATTCCTTAAAAATAGCTTCCTTTTTGCAATCTAAGAATATTTTTGTCCATTTCTTTTTATAGGTTTTGTCTCTTCATGATTAGAATTCTATAGCTTGGGCAACAGGAAAACATAGGACTTGTATTAAAATATGTTTTGATTTTGCTATGGCTTTCAGCATAGAGAAAAAGCTTGCTTGTCACTTGATGCTTAGATACGAGATAGTTCATTCTAAAACCAGACAAGCAAATTTGTCATTTTGTCTTAGAGGAACCACTGTGTTTGGCAAGCCAACAACTTTTCCTTCTAGTCAAACAACAATGAGCTAAGGATTTTAGCAAAGACAAGGTCAGTTAGCAGTTCAAGAGTCAGCTGAGGTAGCAAAACTGTTCCACACGCCAGAGTGTAAAGAGTGAACTGAGCCTGTTGCATCCAAATAATCAGACTAGAAAATGAGTCAATGTTTTGGCAACTGGTCATAAGAGCATCAAGGTGAACACATTATTTCCAGTACATGTTTATCTCTTAACAGGCCAGATGGACAATTCAGGGCTTGAGCTTCCATTCTAAACCATCAACAGCAAGCCCAGCATAAACCTGTAAGGAGTTACCTGTAAGGAGTCTTTCTGTTGCAAGCTTGTGGGTTCTGTGACTTTCAGCCCTTTGAACTGAAATTCTTTAAGAATTAGACTTCCAAGATACTCACATCTAAATAAATGGATAGAGAGTATATGATAGTTTAAGGAGAGTGTTATGATTAAAATAATAAGGGATGAGTGGGAAGCAGAAAACTAGGTTCATCAAAAGTGATTCTGGATATCTTACTTTGCCTAACTGCATTTTTTTATTTAGTGTATGGCATATCATACATGGACTACCAATATATATTAACATTTCACCTAGAATGGTAAAGCACAGTAAAATATAAATGCTAAAAAGATCTATGTTCAAATTCCAATGTGCAGCATTGTTTATATGAAAAAAAATCAGTTACTGGTCCAGCATATACCCTTAGCATTGTTGTGGCCCTCCAGCACCCAGTTGAGCTGGCAGCAGATTCAGACACTGAGGAGGTTGGGGAGGAACATGGGCCAGTCCTGGAGTCTGGGGAAGGCTCTGATGAATGCTCTGCGTCTGAGGCAGAGATGGGGCCAAGGCCATCTGACAGTTATCAGTTGCCTTTAGAGTCGGATATCAGTGAGGCAGAAGAAAACCTGGAGCCTGTTCCCAGTGTGCGCATGCGCAGAGCTGCCAGAAGAAGGGAACAGCCAAGGAACAAGAATCAAATTGGGAATAAATCCACAGGTGAACAGTGAATGGCCTCTCCTATAGGGAATAAAAGAGGAGCGAAAGGGGAGTAGGATTTTGCAGGAGACAATTAGTTCATTTGGGTGAAGATCTGTTCCTGCAATCTTGCCAAGTATTGTCTGCTACAGTGTGTCATCTGAAAGATATCAACCTGGCAATTCTCCAAGCCTGATAAAGGTCTGTAATTGTGAAATATCTTGAAAACTGTTGGCCAGGACTTTGCTGGAGAGGAATTCACTGTAAACTAAATAAAAGGGTTTTATCGGAACGAGGAGTCAGCTTCATGCTGTTGGGGATGCCTAGGTCAGAACAAGCATATAGTAATTCATAATGTAATCTATAATTTGATGTGGGACATCACAGTTACACTGAGGGGAAGATACTATGCCCCATTTATACAGCCCTAGCAGATGTCATGTGAGATGTAAACCCTATTTAGGATTTCTGGACTTATAGTTCAAAGCTGATGATATGAACTTGTACAGGTAATGAAAGTTTTAGAGTTGTCAGAAAGTGGAAAATGTGAATAGAAAACAGTGGAGATAAGGCAGACAGAATAATGTAATGCTGTAGCAAGAGCAACAGAATATTTCAAATCTGTAACTGGATGGGTTGAATCAAATCAAAAAAGTAAATTTTACCTTATTAAATAGTAGTATGGTACAGTTGATATAATGCAGATCTTTGAAGACATATAAGTTTGGAAACCACTGTCATATATGGCCTTGTTGAGAGATCTTGATCAGATTACTGTCAGGCTTGGCTGCCTCATTCTAAACTGCTAAAACTAAGAGCTGATTTTTAGAAGTAAGATAGTTTAAGGTATAATTAAAAAGACATTAAAACTAACTGCTATTGAATAGTGTGTGCGGGTGCGTGTATGTGTGTGTGTGATGTATTGATTGTAAAATGTTACAAAACATACATGTTTGTAAAATATTATCAAATTATCTGAAATATTGGACTAGAATTTAGAAATTTATTATATAGATTTTAGTGTTCCCGTTTATCCTCTATCCCACCAGTGTCAAACTCACAGCGTCACATTGCCATCATGTGACATATCATCAGGTAGGTGTAGACTGCGCATGATGCATCCGACCTGTGGGCCACCACTTTGACACCCCTACTCTATCACATATTTCTTAAATAGCTTTTCATTTTATTGCTATCAACTTTTTAAATTATTTGTTAGTCTAAAATTTTATTTCCTACTTTCCAGGCAAAACTTTTATTTTTGCAACTTTTTATCTATGCTGGCAATATAAATTTGTCTGCATTATGTAATGTTTGAAATTAATGTTAGCCCTCTCCAATAAATTAATATTAGGCTTTCCAAATTACCTGGATGATGAAAGCAAAGTTATATAACCAGGTTGCACTGATTTAAGTAAAGCTGCACTTACATTAGACAAAAATTGTGTTTCCTAAAGCTTTCTAGCTGGGTTATAATAATTATATGATTATGTACTAGGTTGATTTTATGCTTTTCATTCCTTGCAAACTCATTTTACATAATGAACATAAATTAGATGTTCTTGTTTGATTTCTACATAGGTAAAATATCTATTTTATTTCCAAAATAATGTATCCACAATTAGAGACATGGACAAACTTTAGAATTAAAAATGAGGTTATAAATCCAAGTGTGCTTGAGTCTCTTTATCTTCACCTCATCTGCTTTGAATTTTGCATATCTTCCTGAACAAAACTAAGTTTGTAAAGGATATTAAGTTTTGTTTGGTCTTCCTCTCCATTTTAAAGTACTCTGTGGATTTTAATATGAAGTTATGATCCCCTAGACTGATTGATATATAAACATAAGACAGATGGTTTAAAGATGGCTCTGATGATAATTCATTTTTCAGCTAGACATGAAGATACTTTGATTACAGTATGTTTAAGCAATTATAACAGAGTATTCAGTGTTAGTCTTGTCTTAGGGAATGCATGAGAAACAAGTTGTACGTTATTCATATCCAACAAAGAGTGCACTGTGGTAGTGTGACCCATTTTCATGCTGAATGTTAGGTGAGCACATAGATATTTAAAATATGTCATAGAGCAAGTTAAATAAATTAAGCATAGACTCAATATAAAGTACATAGCTTTTTGGCATAAATATTTGTTTTGGAATGTATTTATTGCTATATGAAAGAAACCAGTATGTTTGAATTTTGGTTTGACTTTGCATAAAGCTTGTTAAAAAGTCACATGGCTTGTTTGCAAAGTTTACTAGAGTCCTTCTATATAGTACCATTTATTTTATTTTTATTTTATTGAGGAATTAAGTATATATTTTTGAATATCTACAATTATATTTCTAAATGATGTATATAAAATCATCCAATTATAAAAAATTAAGTTTATTTATATTTAAAAATTATTATAAGAAACCTATTCATAAAGAATATCCATGGTTTTAATGATATAATTGAATAAATTGAACTTGGATAAATAAGCTATCATTCAGTTAATCAAACGCATATTTTATATTTTCTAATTTTCAGTTAAATATCTTCCATGTTTCTCTCTGATAGGATAATAGATCGCTTGGATGGCGTTCGCTTATTATGGTCATTGTTGAAAAATCCTCACCCAGGTGTTCAGGCCAGCGCAGCCTGGGCTATCTGTCCTTGTATTGAAAATGCAAAGGTAAATAAATGGATTGAAATTATAATTAAATAATCACCAAATGTTGTGAATTAAACAATAAACAATCAAAAAAAGTTTATCTATTTCCTAGCAAGGCATTTGACAATGTATCGGTGATATTCTGATTAGCAAGTTACCTAATGTTGACTGAATGGTATGACATTAAATGGGTACATAGGAAGGATGAACTATGCCTTATCAAACTGGAAATAATTATTAAAATATTGAGTAGGGTATCACAAGAGTTAAGTCTTGGTATTCAACTAGCACCTATCACCAATATTTTCATGATCTTAATGAATCCTTATCAAATGTGTAGATGGTAAAAGGGGAAAAAATCAGGCTTTGGGTTTACTAATAATGTACTAAACTACATGTGCTAAAACTGACCAGCATTGTCCTTATCTTAGTGGAAAAATTTACATATGGGACAGGTGCGACTAAGACTAGATATTTTTATATATTTTTATATATAATTTATATTTTTTTATATTTTTACTAAATGTTACATGAAAGCCTTAGTTAATCAAAGTCATGATGGATTGTGGAGATTAGGGTTAGTAGGTCCATCTGATGATGATCAAAGCACTGGAATATTGTGTCTTGGATATAAGAGCAGTAAAGAGTATGAATTAGCTAATTAAATGAATAAATAAAAATAGATGTGTATCTGTAAAATTAAGGATATAATAGAACTGAATGAAGATGGTCTTATCTTCTGGAGAAATGTTGTTGTTGTCAATCATTTCATCTTCTCTAGCCATCAGCCACTCTATGGATTTAGTACTATGTGGAGAAATACATAAATATAGGATCAATTATATAAAAGAATGAATGAAAGAGGTAATATATATGTCCAAAGTATGAATTAGTATCATCTAGGTTACATTGTGCTTTGTACATACTTTTTCCTATGCCTAATATTGGAGATATATGGATATGCTTTGATGTTCAGGTTTTTTTCTGTTTAATTGCTTTATATATTACATAATACCTACAATAATATTCTAACTTTATTTTATTTATTTATTTATTTATTTATTTATTTATTTATTTATTTGGATTGGATTTGTATGCCGCCCCATCTTCGGGGGGACTCGGAAGCGGCTCACACAAAGAATCGAAATACAAAAACATAAATACAAGGCATTAAATATATAAAAGCCATCCAAATAAATCCCTAAAATACAATAAAACCAATTAATTAAAAAAAGACCCCTACCAACCTCAATCCAGGCTGGCCTGTACAAACAGCCAAGGTTTAAGATCGTGGCGGAAGGAATGGAGGTCGGGAGCCAACCGTAACCCCAGGGGCAGCTGGTTCTACAGGGTGGGTGCCGCCACGAGAGACCACTCCCCAGGGCCGCCAACCGACATTGTCTGGTCGACGGCACCCCGAGGAGGCCCTGTCAGTGGGAGCGCACTGGGCGATTGGATCTTGATGGCGGTAGGAGGCGCTCCTGCAAATACCCTGGACCCTGGCCATGAAGGGCTTTATAGGCTAACACCAGTATTAGTATTAATCACATATGTTCTAAGATCCTCTGAACTATATTTTG
The DNA here is from genome assembly GCA_009733165.1 of Naja naja. Classification (NCBI taxonomy): domain Eukaryota; kingdom Metazoa; phylum Chordata; class Lepidosauria; order Squamata; family Elapidae; genus Naja; species Naja naja. The sequence continues at coordinate 21,839,443 of CM019155.1, forward strand.
GATTTGCATATGTTTTATATTGGGCGGTAGTTGATTTGAATATGAATTAAATCTTTAGTTATATCTTTAATCTGTCCTAAATAGAGTTAAGTCTATAGGGTTGTTAATCATCCTTGGTCAGGGTGTCATATTTATAATAATTCTCTTGCATTGCTCACATTATCATTTATACTAGGTTTCTACCATGACTACATCACTGAGAAAATAAAGCTGGATATGAAATATTCAATTTTGATTCATATAATAAATTTTAACAAGGAGTTTATTATTCCCCAAAAGGAACAATATTTGACCAACTTGCTAACTTGTAAATTGAAAAGTTCATGATTACCAAATTCAGAATATGCTTCCAAATTAGGAAATAGTTTGTTTAGTTTTTATTCATCTGTTCATACATTTACCCATATACTGAATGAACATGGGGGGAGGGTTATTTTGAATACAAATAAGTCATAGCAAATTTATCAAGGGCAAAAAGGGAAATGAACAGCAAGTCAAAAACATGCACACTTGAAGCAATTGGATATGCTGTTTAGTATAAGAATAATTACTAGAATTCTGATAAAACATGCACCACCTCCAAGAAATAAGACATGGAAAGACACAGTGAAACATCAGTTGGATGGAAGGATGGAAATGTTAGGGTGTGTTGACACAAAAGAAGATGAGAAATTAATATAAGCCAGATACATATGAAGGAAAATGAACAAGGTTAGGAAAAGGGAGCCAAAATATAAGTAATACCATGCCAGAGTCAACAAGGGTAATGTTTAGAGAGTTAGGCTGAAGACGAAAGAAAAGGTATGTTCAAATGGCTATTGGCTTCTTTCCCAAATATCAGTGCTGTTTACACACTGTTGAATGGTACTCTACATGTTCCGCCCACCTCTATAAGCTGGCCAGCACTTGCTCCAGCTGTCCAATGTAGGGAAACAGTGGCTATAGCCAATGCTCCACCCACTTTCCTTGCTTCTCCTTCATTCCATTTTTTTCACATGACTAAAGAAAAGATGAGGAAGAAGAGGGCAAGGTAGATGTGCTCCTCCCAGCAGACAAAAAAGCAAAGAGTAAATAGTTAAACGTACCATGGCATTTTATTTATATTTTTATTTATTTTATCCTGCCTTTATTATTTTTACAAACAACCCAAGGTGACAAACATATCCAACACATCATCTTCCTGCTATTTTCCCCACAACAAAAACCCAGGGAGGCTGGTTGGGCTGAGAGAGAATGACTGACCAAAGTCACCCAACTGGCTTTCATGGCTGAGGTAGGACTTGAACTCATGATCTCCTGCTATCTAGTCTGATGCCATAACCACTAGACTGCACTGGCTTTCTTTGGCTCAGGAGAGGAGTGGAAATCCCTGAACATGGGATGATTTGTGAATTCTTGCAGTAAGTAACTTCCTGTCCCACATTGCAGAAGAAATGCAGCAAATTTAGCCTTATGTTTCTTCTGAAGCTCATTAACTTCTGAAGAGAGAACATACAACTCTCATACCAATATGTACCAGCACTGCCCTTGCTTGATAGAAAGGTCCAGAATTTGGGAATGGAAGCTAGAATATAAAAATTGTATCTTTTAAGATAGAGACTTCTTTCGCAAAATATC
>CM019155.1:21842059-21978172 GCA_009733165.1 Naja naja
AGGGGTTTTAGAGCTACTGACCACTCCAGATGGGAAACACCCATAGTCACACCAGTCAAGGCTGATGGGTCAGTGAGAATCTGTGGTGACTATAAGGGGACCTTAACCATGCGCTGCAGCAGAGCGCATACCCTGTACCAGTTGTGCATCATCTGCCCATTCCCTTGGCAGGGGTACAGTATTTGCTAAACTGGACTTGAGCTCAGGCATATCAACAATTAACAGTTGATGATGCCCTGCAGAGGCACAAACAATTGTGAATCATAGGGGTGCCTTCAAATGTAAAGACTACAATTTGGAGTAAGCGTGGCACCTGGCATTTTTCAAACCTTATGGAAAGAATGTTGCGGGACTGCCAGGGTAGTGCCTTATTTTGATGATGTGTTAATCTCTGCTGAAAATGACACTCAGCTTCAAGAGACTCAGAGAAGTCCTTACCAGATTCAGAAAAGCGGGTTTAAAAGTCAAGGAAGACAAATGTACACTCAAAACAGACAGAGTTGAGTTCCTGGGGTACATGATTGACAAGCATGGCATTCCACCCTACTGATGCCAAGGTTAAAGCAATCAAGGAAGCCCCTAAACCTCGATGCAAGACAGATTTGCAGCCTTCCTTGGACTTATTAACTTTACCATGTTTCTACTCACAAGCGCATCTATTGCTGAGCACATGATTGATGAAAGCTGTTTGGATCTGGGGGCAGAAGGAACAGTCAGCATTTAACAGTATTAAGAGACTAATCACGTCTGATGCTGTGTTGATACAGTTCTCTGAGAATTTGCCTGTTGATGACTTGTGATGCATCCCCTTTGGAGTGGGGGCGGTTTTGAGTCACAGGCTTCCCAGTGGAAGGGAAGCCCCAATTGCATTTACTCTCGACTTTGTCCAAAGCAGAGAGGAATTATAGCCAATTGGACAAGGAGGCTTTAGCAGTTGTTGCAGCTGTTAAGAAATTTCATGAATATCTGTATGGCAGGTCATTCACCATTGTTACAGATCACAAACCTTTATTGGGCATTGTGGCAGGAGACAAACCTACACCTAATATCCTGTCACCAAGAATGCTGAAGTGGACTGAATTTCTTGCAGCCTATTCATACAAACTGATTCACAGACCTGGCAAGGACATTGGACATGCTGATGCACTGAGTCGTTGCCCACTACCTTGCTACAAGGAGGACTTTGAACTTGAAACTCACACCTTTTCCTGGAGACCGTTGCTAAGCTTCCAGTCCATGCTGCTGAGATTGCCAGAGAGACTACCAAAGATGCTGTGTTGGCACCTGTTATGGGCTGGATTAAGAAAGGTTGGCCTCTTCAAGATCTACCTCACCTTGCCCAACCTTTTAAGTCCAGGCAAACTGAATTATCTGTATTAAGAGGATGTATTTTGTGGGGTAACAGGGTGGTTATTCCTGCAAAACTGCAAAGGGAGGTTTTGGAAATGTTACATGAGGGTCATCCTGAGATTGTAAGGATGAAAGGTTTGGCCAGGAGTTATGTATGGTGGCCAGGTATTGACAAAATGGTTGAAAACTGGGTAGCCTCTTGTCCCAATTGCCAGGTAGTCAGGCCTGCTCCACCTCACACCCCCACACAGGAATGGGAATGTCCTAGAGGCCCATGGTCTAGAATCCACATTGATTTTGCAGGCCCTACAAGAGGGCACACTTTTCTAGTTATAGTGGATGCATATTCCAAATGGCTAGAGGTAATTCCCATGACATCCACCACAACTGAGACTGTTATCAAGCAGCTCAGAAAATTGTTTGTAACCCATGGGTTACCAGATGTCCTGTCTCTGACAATGGCCCTCAATTCACATCTAACATTTTTGAATCCTTTCTAGCTCAACAGGGTATCAGACATGCCCTCACTGCCCCTGGGCACCCTTCGGCCAATGGCCGGGCTGAACGTATGGTACGCTTTACCAAAGAGAAGCTTCAGCAGCTGGGTCCTGGGGACATCACTGAGAAGCTTGAAAAACTTCTTAGTGTTCAACACATCTCCTAGCCCATCAAATAACTTGTCCCCAGCAGAGTTGTTGATGGGCAGGAAACTTAGGTCTTCCCTTGACCGCCTTCATCCCACTTACACACCCAACGCACCACTGGATTCCACTTCCAAAGTTCGTTCTTTTAGTGTGGGAGATTCTGTCTATGCTAGGAACCTTATAGGTGAACCTTTGTGGATTCCTGCTGAAATAACTCACATCACGGGCCCTCGTTCTTTACAGGGTACAAACAGAGGATGGCCTCCTCTGGAGCAGGCACATTGACCAACTTAGATCCAGGTTCCCTCAGGAACATCGCCCCTGTCTCCCTCTGGGTCCCTCACCTGATGTCTCTTCTAGGGGAAGGGGGGAACAGGAGGAAAATCAGCAAACAGGAATCAACCCCATGTGTAACGAGCCATTAACACAGGAACCATCCCGAACCCTGTCACAATGCCAAGATCCATCCTTAGAAGTGGAAGATTGCACATCACTACCTGACTTGGGTGCTGACATTGGAATGAAGATGGGTTGGGAGGAGAGACCAGATTCTAACAGTCTAACAGGGTCTTCTGTCACAGGAAGTCCCAACAGGGAAATGTCAGTAGACACATTTCCCCTCTCACTGGGTGAGAACGTTAAAACTTCTGAACCACGAAGGTCTCAACGTACACGTAAGAGCCCCACCTATTTAAAGGAATACATTAGATAGGTTGGGGTTTGGTATGGACTGAACCTAGTGGGGAGGGGTGTTATGTATGTAGGTTTGAATGTTATTGGTTTATTTGAACTGTTCTTGTAAAATGTCAAATAGTGTTTAAATAGTGCGGGAAGAAACCCTGCACTCCCATTGGCTGGCAGCTACGGCTGCAGGCTATAAGAAGCAGCCATAGCCAAGCCAGGACGGGTCCATTTCGAGCTGTAGTCACTAATAAACTCTTTGCTGGAACTCCTCGCGTCTGACTCTTCATGCAAACTTAACACAAACCATTGTGACTCATAGAGGTGCTTTCAAATGTAAAAGGTTACAGTTTGGAGTAAGCGTGGCACCAGGCATCTTCCAAAGCCTTATGGAAAGGATGCTCCAAGGACTGCCAGGGGTAGTACCTTACTTTGATGATGTGTTAATCTCTGCTGAAAATGACACTCAGTTACAAGAGAGACTCAGAGAAGTCCTTATCAGATTCAAGGAAGCAGGGTTAAAAGTCAAGGAAGAAAAATGCACTCTTAGAACTGACAAGGTTGAGTTCTTGGGCTATATGATTGACAAGCATGGTATCCACCCCACAGATGCCAAGGTTCAGGCAATCAAAGAAGCCCCTAGACCAGAATGTAAAACAGATTTGCAAGCCTTCCTTGGACTCATTAACTTTTATCACATGTTCCTACCTCAGAAGGCAACCATTGCAGAACCACTGCACAGATTATTAGACAAAAAGTCTGCGTGGGTCTGGGGCAGAAAAGAACAATCTGCATTTAACAATATTAAAAGACTAATCACGTCTGATGCTGTACTGATACAGTTCTCTGAGAATTTGCCTGTTGTACTGACTTGTGATGCATCCCCTTTTGGAGTGGGGGGTTTTTTGAGCCACAGGCTTTCCAGTGGGAGGGAAGGTCCTATTGCATTTTACTCTCGCACCTTGACCAAAGCAGAGAGGAACTACAGCCAACTGGACAAGGAAGCCTTGGCAATTGTTGCAGCTGTCAAGAAATTCCATGAGTATTTATATGGGAGAACATTTACCATTGTCACAGATCACAAACCTCTGTTAGGCATTGTGGCAAGAGACAAACCTACGCCCACTATCCTGTCACCAAGAATGCTGAGGTGGACTGAATTTCTTGCTGCTCATTGATACAAACTCATCCACAGGCCTGGAAAAGACATTGGGCATGCAGATGCTTTGAGTCGCTGCCCACTTCCTTCTCACACTGAGGACTTTGCTCCTGAGACTTACACCTTTTTCCTAGAAACTGTTGCCAAGCTTCCAGTACATGCTGCTCAAATTGCCAGAGAGACTGCCAAAGACACTTTATTGGCTCCTGTTATAGGCTGGATTAAGAAAGGTTGTCCTCTTCAAGATCTACCTCAACTTGCCCAACCTTTTAAATCCAGGCAAACTGAATTATCTGTATTAAGAGGATGTATTTTGTGGGGTAACAGGGTGGTTATTCCTGCAAAACTGCAAAAAGGGGTTTTGGAAATGTTACATGAGGGTCATCCAGGTATTGTCAGAATGAAGGGTTTGGCCAGGAGTTATGTATGGTGGCCAGGTATTGACAAAATGGTTGAAAACTGGGTTGCATCTTGTCCCAACTGTCAGGTAGTCAGGCCTGCCCCACCTCTCGCCCCCACACAGGAATGGGAATGTCCTAGGGCCCATGGTCCAGGATTCACATTGATTTTGCTGGCCCTACCAGAGGGCACACTTTCCTTTATAGTTGATGCATATTCCAAATGGCTAGAGGTCATCCCTATGGCATCCACCACAACTGAAGCTGTCATCAAACAGCTTAAAAAGCTTTTGTAACTCACGGGTTACCTGATGTGCTTGTTTCTGACAATGGCCCTCAATTTACATCCAACCTTTTTGAATCATATCTAGCACAACAGGGTATCAGACATGCCCTGACAGCCCTGGGCATGCTTCGCTAACAGCGGGCTGAACGTATGGTACGATTTACCAAGGAAAAACTTCAGCAATTGGGTCCAGGGGATATCACTGAGAGAGTTGAAAAACTTCTCAGTGTTCAGCATATCACTCCCAACCCCTCAACTAATTTGTCCCAAGCTGAATTGTTGATGGGTAGGAAACTCAGGTCTCCCCTTGATTGCCTTCATCCCACTTACGCACCCAATGCACCACTAGATTCCACTAGCAAAATTCGCACATTCACTGTGGGTGATTCTGTTTATGCTAAGAACCTTATGGGTGAACCATTATGGATTCCTGCTGAGATAACCCAAATCACAGGCCCAGGTCTTACAGGGTACAAACGGAGGATGGTGTCCTCTGGAGCAGGCACATTGATCAGTTAAGATCCAGATTGCCTCAGGCATCGCTTTTGCTCCTCTCTGGTTCCCATACCTACTGCCTCTTCTAGGGGAAGGGAGGATCATGAGTGTAATGAACAAGCAAGAATCAACCCCATGTGTAACGAGCTAACACGACAGGAACCATCCCAAAACCTGTCACAATACCAACAACCATTTTCACAAATGGAATATTGCACATCATTACCTGATTTAGGTGCTGACATTGGGTTGGAGATGGATTGGGAGGAGAGACCAGGTTGTAGTAACCAAACAGGTTCTACCATTACTACAAGTCCTAGTAAGGAAATGTCAGCAGACACATTTCCTCCCTCACAAAGTGAGAACCTTAAAACATCTGGACCACGTAGTTTCAATGTACACGTAAGAGCCCCACCTATTTAAAAGAATACATTAGATAGGCTGGGGTTTGAGTATGGACTGAACCTAGTGGGGAGGGTGTTATGTATGCAGGTTTAAAGTTATTGGTTTAGTTTGAACTGTTCTTGTAAAATGTAAGAAATGATTGGTTTAAAAAGTGCGGGAAAACCCTGCACTCTGATTGGCTGGCAACTGCGGCTGCTGGCTATAAGTAGCAGCCGCAGCCCAGCCAAAGTGGGTTCGTTCTGAGCTGTAGTCACTAATAAACGAAGAGCTTGAAGCACTCCGCGTCTGTCTCTTCATGCAAACTTAACATACAGAATAATCATGCCTTATGCAGACCTCTTTTTAATTCAGGATTCAGTAGATGGCAGTAACAAGTGACTTTGGCTTATCTTAAAAAATAAGCCGGGTAATATTTGGTTAATACTTAGATGGGGAGACTATGAAAAAAATCCTAGGATTGTAGCTTAGATTAGAAAATTAAGAAATCATCAAGAAATCAGAGAAAGCAATGGCAAATCCTTTATACATTTACTGAGAACATTATACATATATGTTTGGGTACAGTAATCACAAATTAAGCTAAATTTCAGAGAATTTTTGCCTTCTATGTTGTCATATTTTTGTTCAAATGTATAATACATGCTAGGATTTTTCTCGTAGTCTCCCATTAAGTATTCATTGTAATGAAGACAGAAGACAAATTTTGTCTTATTTTTGCAAAATAGAACTCTATCATTGCTTATGCTTTTTGGGGGAACTGTTGCACAATTATAATTTGGTGGAAAAAAGGAAAAAGTATTGCAGCGAGGTATTTTTGGCAACTTCTTGGTATTTTATTAGTGCTTCCTTTAAACAGTGGGATGTCTTAAATAATACTCCTAGCTTTTCATCCTTCATCTACCCATTTCCTTTTTAAAAAAATTCTCATACCACGACTAGAATGCTGCTGTCTGCATTATTGCTAGATTTATTGTAGATAATGATTAGTTTAGCAGTTGTTGAGGATCATGCTTGTGACTACTAAACAGTTTACATTTGCCTGGCTGATAAAACCAGTGACCATGTCATGATCTTCCATGAGCAGAAAAAGCTTTCTAATGCAACCCAGTGCTCCACATTCATTAAAACAGATTGATGGTCACTGACCAAGTCTGGTCACTGACCACATGTTCAATTAAACCAGTTCAGTATTCATGTCTATTGAATATTGTTCTCACTATTCAAGATTAGCTCTGAAGATCAGATTTCCAAGGTATATATGGTAAATTGAAGATGATTCTGAAAAAAAGAGCCAACAAACTCAGGAAAGATCAAGAAACCAGTGAGTAGATTTGTTCCTTGGAAGCGTTCCTGATAAGGAGAGAATGGAAGATTGTCCATATGTGTTCTGGATAGCTGCTTCTCACAAGGAGAGTACAGGACAGCCTATGCTCAATTTTACAATCTTTTTTGCTGCTGTCATTAAGTGAATCACCATAATTGTTAAGTGAGTCATGCAATCATTAAACAACTACAGCCTTCCATTAACTTGCTTGTCCAGAACTCCCTGGGAAGGGAATAAATACCAATCACATGATCCCAGCAAATTGTATCCATTGTAAATACATACCAGTTACCAAGTACATGAATTTTGACCATGCGACTACAGGAATACTATGAAGGTCATAAGTAAAGAACTTTTTTCAGCTCTTTTAACAATCATTATATGAATGGTTGTGGGGTGAACACCAGCTGTACTTCTAACAGACTTAATCTTTAGTTCATTCCAATATTGTTGTAGAATTTGATTTCTTTTACAGTTCTTCTTTGTCCTATTGCACAGTATTCTTCAATGCTTTAACAAGATTCTTTGTAAATATAATAGGAAAATTGTCTAGGATACACCTTTGGATTATCATTTGTATTCCCCTTTTAAAACTTCAGCCAATTTCTTTTGTAGATCCAGTGTCAGTCAGTCAATCAGTCAAATATTTATTACAGTCAAAGACCAGTACAAATAGATCCATTGAATCTTACTTTTTCAAATCATTTTTGAGCTGTCAGTTGTAAATCTACTTTTGATATCATCTTTATCTTGTCAGATAAAATGTGTTCTACATTTCTTATTTCTAATAACATCTACAGTATAACCTATCTATAGAAGCAAATAACATTATTGACATTGTTAATATTGTGGCTACTAATTTCTGACTGCATTGTTCCAAAATCTCTTTGAGCACTTTCATTGTAAAAATGTTTCATTGTAAAAATCTATTGTAAACATGGATTTTATAGACTTGTATCTTTTTTCTTTACTTAAAATCTTTAATCCTCAGTAATGTCCAGTTTTCAAATCATGAGATTGCTCATCTCTGTTGTATCTTCCGAAAACCTAAACAGATTTCCTACTGTAAGCTGTGTGTTCTTTATAATTAATTCCAAAATCTTATTGTTTCAATATTCCAAATTTATCTGGACCCTTAACTTTTTAAGATCAAAATTTTATTTACTCTTTTGCTATTTATTTCAGATTCTTTAAATTTTTAAGCTTATAATTACTTTTTCTTTTGTTCAAAATTGAAGATAAACTCACTCAGTGAATAGTTTTCAATCTTATGGTTCTGAAGAGATAATTTTTTGTAATTTGGTGGGGGGTAAGGAGTCACATTGTTTATACTGTTTGGAATGAAGGTTGGAAGTCAAGACTTCTTTGTATATTTCTTTTCTCTTTACTATGTTTTTATTTCTATTATTATTACCTTTATTGTCAGAGTACTACATGTGTACAATGAGATTGGCTGAGCCCCTTCATGCACTCCCTCCCAACACAACTCACAGTGAGGACAGAAGTCCCTAACCCAGTCCCAATCTTATTACACTATGTGACCTTATTGCATAACGTGCCAGCCCTTCTTTATTTGCTCTTTATTTTTTTATTTTTCCTTGCAACATTTTTCTTCTTCCCTCTTCTCTTTGCTATTATAATAAAAATTCATATGTATAACAGACATGCCAAATATTCCATGAAACTTGTGTTGCTGTGATTGTTTCAGTCAGGTTTTGTCTGTGGCTATCACAAATATTTCCCTGACAAAATGACAAGTACATTTAGTACACAGCATTAATTTTTTAATGATAACATACCTGGATACTGTTTTACAAGAGGTTCTTCTATATTAGAAGGCTGGACTTACTCCAGGTCCTCTTTATTCAATGTTGATAAGAGTGATGAGCTGAGCATTTGCCAAGCTTGCCTCTACCATATAGAACAGCTTTCCCTTGAGATGTGTGTGGGGGGGGAGGTGTGTGTGTGGATTGGATGTGGATGTAAGTGTGTGTATGACTTGAAGACGTGTTGTTTTTATTTTCTTCTAGAAAGCTTTTAAGACTTGGCTTTTCCCTCCCGTGTTGGCCAGGATGGTGAAGTTAGACCAGCATTTTTGCCATTGATGGTCTGTTAAGAGGTTTTTTAATATATAATTTTATGTATTTTATTATTTGTATAGCTGTTTATTAGCTGCCTAAGATTATTTTGTATAATATGGGTGGCCATATAAACTATTCTAATCAATAAATTAATAAAGTATAACTCAAAGCTGATTTACACAGGCAGATAGGCCATTTCGGATGTAATTCAATGGAGAGAACATTTGTATTAAATATCATCTTTAAACAACTTCCTTTTTGGAGCAGGGTTTAGAGGACAGGTTTCAAGTAAACAGCAACAAGAGCATATATGAGACACATTATTTCCAGTCTAATCCCTAGTAAAGGACAATAATTTTGATGATTTTATTATTATTGATAGTCTCCCCTTTGGTAACTTTTTAATTTAGGAACATTTGGGGAAACCTGTATGTTGGCATTCTCTACTTGGCATGTTCTGAATATCTTTTAGTCTTCTAAAAAGAAGCCTGTCCCACTAAGCTGTAGGTTTGTTGGAGCAGTTCAACAGAAGCTGTGCCCTGCAGCTCTTTTAGTGATAAATGAGCCATTTCAAATAAGTGGAGCTGCAGCCAATTTATGCAGAAGGAATCATTAAAGCATTTTTAAATAGATAGTTTTGAAGGTTCAAAATGTATAAACAAGGTATGCTAAACCTCAACATATACTCCGAATTTTAATGGAAAAGGTTGCAGCTCTTTGACTTTTCCAACTTTAACAGAGTTTGCCAAAAAACCAAAAAATCTGGCATGAGCCATAGATAACAGTTCCATCTTTCATCTAGGTTTTTCTTCTGTATTTATCTTGCTTTAGAGAATGCAGGGAATGTCCTTTTTTCCAACTTGGCACTTTTATCTAAACCACAGAAAATACATTGAGCAGCTTCTTGCAATTGTCTAAAAACAAATTCCAGTTCAGGAGACTTTGTAGAAAAGTCAGGCTGGGATCCAGAGATCCCAGTGCACAACTGGAAAACATTTCTACACATCCATAGAGGAGTCACTGATTTTCCATACAGCCACAGAAAATCCCCTGGTCCACATATGTAGCTTTTTAGGAGCAAATAGGAATGTTAGCTATAAGAAAACCCACTATGCAATTGGCATGCCTATCTTGGTTAACCTGAGGTAGGTGAAAAGCAAAACTCCCCAAAGAATACTATTTGTAAATAGTGCTACCTTAAAATATAATTGTACAGCTAATAAAATAAATTTCTTTTCACTGGCAGATAGCAGACTGAGCACACTGAGGCAGGGTGCCAGGTAATTATTTTTGGCAATGAGCTGAGCAAAAATAGTTTCCTTGAGGGAAAAAAGAGCATTCACAGAAGCTGAACATAAGAAAAAACAATAATAATGTATTTCAGACTTCTTGACTAGCCTTTTTGGCAATCATTAAAAATATGATACATTTCTGCCTGAAAACAGCAAGTTTAATTTTACCAATTAGCTGAATATTGTATGTATTGAATTAAAGCTCTGGCCGCTGGCTGTAGTAATTAACCATCAGAACACACTTGTCAATATCTTCTTTCAAAATGGCTTGCTATGTTCTTGGTAAGATTCCTAGAGACGCTAGATTTTACCCTTTAGTTGATAGTACTTCATATTATAGGATATTTTTACACATTTCAACTGTTTGTTTGTTTGTTTTTATGTACCAAAAGCAGCTGTTAGACATTTACTTTATACAAAGGAAACTGGCGAAGGAAGAGGTTTTATTTTTTAGGAAAATTCTTCATGTCTTTGTAGATGCAGAAGAAAGGAAGGAATGCATTTCATTCCTTGTTGCTTCTTTGCCGGCTTGTTGTTTGGCAAGTCCGAGCAAATGATGGATGTACATTTATTTGCAGTCTTTCGGTCATGTAACATCTTTAAAAATCTTCAGTCTTGTATGAGTGTTGAAAAGTAGCAGCTGGTAGGGCAATTTAGGGCTGAATAAGGCCACAAGATGGATATTGCAATGCTTCCTTTCAGAACTAGTCTACAGATGGCAGAATTTTCTCATAATATTTGTGATCCCTTAAAGTTGGAAATCTTTGAAATATCTGAATCTGATTTTTTTTACTTGTCAATTTTGCATACATTTTAATGTATACATTTCCCTTTGCATACATTTCCCTTTGTTTTAGTATCAGGATTTTCTGGTGTCATAATTTTGTTTACAGATATTGCAAGGTCAGACACATAGTTGTTGATTATGTGCCATCAAATCAATGTTGAATTTTATTTGCCATGGAGATAGAACTTCAATATGATCTATCCTCAGTCTGCCCATTCAGTCTTCCAATAATACATCCATCACTGCTACAATCAAGATTATAACATCCTATTGTTAACTGAGCTATTGATTAAATCACTTTGTCACCACATATTGTACACAGCACATTTTAATGCAGGTATTGGTAGTTTTCTTTTAAAATTTGTAATTTTAATATTTTACCCAGTTGCATATTTTATTATGCATTGCTATAGGGCACCAGAATAATAAAAGTAATAAGTGACAAGTAATTGTCCAGCTTGAACACAAATGATATTTTTTCATAGCCTTCAAAATTCCCGAATCTCAAGTTTTAGAAATGAGCCTTAATTCACTTTTACCCCATTAGCAATATTAGTGAACATTTTTTAGCTCTTAAGAAAGAAAAAAACAGAAGGCAACCAGCCATTTCCTGCTTATTATAGAGTGAAGAATTAACAACATTTTGGTTTAACAGTTCCTTAGATTATATGCCAAAAGTTAGGTTCCAGCCCACATGGGATTTCCCCCGTGTCCATTTTCAACTGGAATCTGTTCACTTTTGACCATGATATTTAAAGGCCAAGTTCTTTCAACAATATACAATATATATTCCAAATATTATGTTATCCTTTTATTAGTTGAGAAGAAAAAGAATGGAGTTAACTAGCAATGAAATGGTAACTCAGTTCTAATCCTATTTAGTTTTGGATTATGCCACATGTATTAGTTATCATTTAATTGAAACAGAAGCTTTTAAGGAGCAAATTATATGTGTAAAATAACACATATACTTGAAACTATAACACATAGTTTCAGGCTTTGGTTGCTGAAAACAAGCACAGACTCTATCTAGATTGATACTTTTTTGATGGATTTTGACCATATGTTTTTATTCAAGACAGGTTTTTTTATGTACGTAACTTTTTGGAATACAGCAAAAAAGTCCTTTTCCTTCCTAATTAGAGAGTCAAGGAATTCAACATCTTTGAGAAACAAGCAATCATTGAATTGAAAAAGAAAAATTAATACAGTAATTTCTAGCATCACTTAAGATTATAAGCCTCAATTGTATCTATTTTAGGCAATATATGTGATGTTATTATATACTTATACAGCTTTATATTTATAAATTCCTTGATGAGGACATGGTATTTATTTAGGTAGCTAAGTTAGCTCCGATTGGTAGTTTCCAGAAAAAAAAAGCTTGTCATACAAACCAGTGATTCCAGGGGGCTAAACTTGAGACATTTTGCATGTAAAATCTATAGTCTCCACGGTTATCTGTGGTTCCTCTTTAGGTCCAATATTTGCCTGTCAAATCAGAACAAACAATTTTAGATGGTATTAAATGAATTATTATTTTTAAATGAATGCATTTTAGTTATGCATATAATATGAAAAGTAATAAGAAGGTGATCTTACTGTATTTCCGTTTGTAAGATTCTCAATTCCTAATATCTTGGATCCAAGCTCATTGCACAATAGGCGGACATAATTCCTTTGAAATAAGGACTTCTTTAGAGCAAATCTCATCTCAATCTCCCCACTCCTTACAATTGCATTTTTCCATTGTTTTATCAAATTTAATAAAAGAGACTAATTAGAAGAAATTGGACAGCCATTTGTCCGCAATAGTATAAGGTCTCTTGCTTGAACAGGGGGTTGGACTAGAAGGCCTTCAAAGTCCCTTCCAACTCTGTTATTCTATATTTGCAAATTGAATTTATTTTCCCATTTCCTCTCAGTATTTATTCAGCCATAAGTGGAAATTTTGTTTCTAAAATTTTTTTTAGCATTAGGATTTATAGATCGGCTCTAACATTTTGCATATAAAATAATGGTAATAGTAACCAAATACATTTCCAGCTCTCTTTTAAAATGAATTAATTAATGTATAATCTGTGTAATGTATATAGATCTATAAAAACTGTAGCAGATATAAATAAGACATGTTATCTTGAAAAAGCTTCACACCAACTAGAGATTGGCATTTTTATAAGAATTTACTAGCTGACTAATAAATTATAAATTCAGCCTGGATAATTGAAAATCTCCCTAGAGACTTGTCTGATAAAAAAAATCCTTTAATGTTACTAAATAACATGAGGGGAAAAGAAATAACAATGCTTTTGATCACAAGAATATGATAAGAATATTTTAACCCTGAACTGCAAATATTCTCTTTTATTGGCATCACAATATATGTGTGTGTGTGTGTGTGTGTGTGTGTAGGTCTTGGTGTATTCGGGTCTTGTCCCGTGTAAGATTGAGAATACCTTGGCAACGTTTCGACGAAATCTCATCCGTCATCTTCAGGCTGGTGTCTTCAGCTTCGTTCTCCTGGGAGAAGTGTGTGATCGTGGCTGTTTTTCCCTTTTAAACTCCAGAGTTGGCTGTGTTGTTACTTCTTGATTGGTTTGTGGAGTTGATGTATGCAGATTGGATGGCTTTTTCCTGACACCCTGTGTGGCTGTATATATATATATATATATGTTTTCGTAGATTTTCACGGGTAAAGGTATGTAGGTCTTGGTGTATTGTCTTTCCATGTAAGATTGAGATTACCTGGCGACGTTTGACGAGATCCCACTCGCCATCTTCAGGCGTGTATCGCTTTGTGCTTCTGCCAGCAAAGCTTTGCTGGCAGAAGCACAAGCCAAGACACCAGCCTGAAGATGGCGATGGGATCTCGTCGAACTCGCCAAGGTAGTCTCAATCTTACACGGGACAAGACCCGAATATACCAAGACCTACATATATATATATATATATATATATATATATATATATATATTATTATTATTATTATTATTATTATTTATTTAGACTTGTATGCCGCCCTACTCCGAAGGACTCAGGGCGCAACATACAAAAAGATATACAATAAAATAACGAATAAAAACAAGTCCAAATTACAAACAACTAAAACAATAAAATTACAAATAAACAAACATTATAAAACTACTCCACCCCAGGGTCAATCCAGGCCGGCCTGCTGAAACAGCCCGTCTTCAGGTCTCGACGCGAAAGGAGCGGAGATCAGGGCCAAACGCAGATCCGAAGGAAGCTGGTTCCCATGGCGGCCCGCTCCCACAGAAAAGGCCTAGCTCTGGGAACCGCCAGCCGACAATGCCTGACCGACGGTATTCCCAGGAGGCCCCTCCTATGGGAGCGCACGGGGTGATTGGACTGTGATGCAGGCAGGGCGCCCGCAAGTACCCTGCACCCAAGCCATTAAGGGCTTTATAAGTTGTTACTAACACCTTGAAGGAAACCCGAAGGCAACCGGCAACCAATGCAGGTCGCGCAGGAGGGTGTAACATGGGAGTATCGGGATACCCCCATCACAGCCCAGCGCAGCGCGATTCTGCACCAGCTGCAACCTCCGAGTAATCCGCAAGGGAAGCCCCATGTAGAGAGCATTGCAGTAGTCGATTCGGGGACGTGATGAGCGCATGAGTGACCGCTCAAGGGCATCTCGGTCCAGGTAAGGGCGAAGCTGGCTAACCAGCCAACCTGGGCAAAAGCCCCCTGGCCACAGCTCCCACCTGCTCCTCCAAACTGAGCTGTGCATCCAGGAGACGCCAGATTCCTCGCCTATCCACGGGGTAACACCTCTCCCCCATGACCAAGGATGGCACATCTACTGAACACCGAGATGCCGGTAAGAACAGCCACTCAGTCTTGGCCGGGTTGAGTCTGAGCCTATTACTCCCCATCCAGGCCTGCACCGCCTCCAGGCACCGGGACATCACCGAGAGAGCATCACTGATCTGGTCTGGGGTGGAGATATACAACTGTATATCTGTGTAATATACACATACACACACACACACACACATATATCAGAATGGTTTTATTATCAAGTTCCCAAACACTGAAAGGAGTATTATTTCAAAAGTTATCTTTGAAATTTATTATGATTATTAAGATATTAAGAAAACAAAAGATCTATGAATATCCAGTCTATAATCATAAATAGTATTTTCCTTGTTTCATGTCGAACTTTAGGGAAATCATTGTAGTTACTATGTGTATACATAACTGGTTTTAAGTCAAACATATGATTATATTTCTGCCTTTAACTCATCTGCTAGATTCATAGGGAAATTGCTTCATGATGCAATATGCTGCAGTTAAAAACTCATCAGAACTTCAGATTGTGGCATAAAATAAAAACAGGAGGTGACTTTCAGGAACTGAATGGAGGAAGGGACTTCAGAAAACACAAGTAGTTTATGGGAAGAAGCCGCACCAAGTTGTGCCTTACATTATCCATCAAAGAAGCATAGCAATGCCAGGCTCTTAAAGCACCATATTTATGTCATTGGGAAAATTCAATAGGCTCTGTATTTGGTAAAACTGATTTGCAACTTTGGAGTCATGTTCATTCCATAATAACAACAAATTATTAACAGCTGTGCCTTGATTAGGAGCCTGTTAGTTGGGCTCATATAATTAGTGTCAAAATCAATTTATTTGTGTATTGCATTTTTCCCAAACAGATTGAGTTTGAAGGTTGTTCAGGTACAAATACCACCAAGTATCAAGCAGATTACTTTAATGTAATTACTGTCCAGTTAAAAGCATATAAATTTTAAATAATCACAAGAAATATCAGTAGGCTAGTTAAATATTTCCAATAGCAATTGTACTAACATTGTACCCCAAAAGCAGTTCATGCAACTCTTCACATGTGGGGTTTTTCTGCATAAAGAACTTAGGGGAGCAGTGGAGTGCTTAGTTAACTCAATTTGCATACCATTTCCATGAGACAACCTCCCCAAGCGTAATGAAGATAAAGTTCTTTGTAATTGAAAACATGCAGTTTTCCTCAGTCAAGCACATCTCTTGTAGGCTTCTTGCAAGTTGTATCATTCCCAGTCTTGAGGGCAATACTACCAAGAGGTGAGGTCAATGCTAATTCTGAGATTCATTTTTTCCTCCAAGAAGTTTATTTTTCTGTGAGTACAGCAAAGGGCTGTACTCAAACCCGCATCTCAAACCTTTTCAAATATGAGCTTCAAATAACTGAATCAGGTACCACAGGATGTATGCACTTCTATACAACTATATTGTTCTTATTACAATTATCTTATGTATTAAAAGCTGGATTATGCAAGTGTAAAGGAGGAAGAAACTAACTCTTTTCTTTAGAGGAGTTGAGCATTGACTGACTACAGTATATAGTATACAATACTTTATTCTCCCTCATTTACCAAATCATTTTTCAATAGATATATTTTGTGAACAGTTTAAGAAGGGAGATGAAGAATAATGAATGAAGGACCTATCTACAAAGGACCTTATACCTATAGATTATAAATCAAACTGTTTTCTTTTACATCTCAGAGTATTTCAATATCAGCAATTGGGAGAATTTTTCAAACACAAGTAAATAGATTGCCTGAAAATCCAAGAGTTTTTGAGCTTTCTTTATCAATATAGAAAGGAATAATTTATCCATCTGCTGGAGACAGAGTTGGCTGATCAATTCCTGACATCCATCAATTGTTATTAAGTGCTTGGTATTGTTTCAGGCTCATATAAACAACATTTTTAATCACTTGGTTTGATGCTTTGACTCATCTGAGTTTTGTCATTCTATTGCTACCATAGCATCTTACTTCCTTGCGGTAATGCTGCTATTTGCCCTTGAATGAAGTCTGCTGATGATATTTGGGGTTAGAGCAATACTGACTTTTTCTAATTCAAATTAATTCAGCTGACTCAGGACAAACAATAATTTGTTCTGAAAACTTTGCCTCTCAAATTCCTGTGATTCTGTGAACTGCATTACAGACGTTTATAACACATGTAATACAGATAGTCCTCAACTTACAACCATTTGTTTAGTTACAATGGCACTGAAAAAAAGTCTTATGACTGTTTTTCATACCATTCCAGGATCCCATGACCATGTGATCAAAATGTGGGTGCTTGGCAAGTACATGCATGGTCCTAGAGTCATGTGATGCATTTGTGACCATTCTAGCCAGCTGACTTCCAACAGGCAAAGTCAATGGACTTGCCCCATTAAGTGAATCAACAGCATGATTCATTTAATAATTGCAGTGATTGCTTAACAACTATAGCAAAAAATAAATAAAACGTAAAACGGAGTAAAACTCACTTCACTGCCTTGCTTAACAATTGAAATTTTGGGTTCAGTTGTGGTTGTAGGTTGAGGATTATCTGTACCAATTCTGTGGTAAACATGTACAAACTAAACAAATGGAGGTGAAGCAAAACCATGAAGGCTTTACACGTGACATCTAGAGATCAGAGAATGAGAGGTGACTGGCAAGATGCTTACATTCTACACAAATACTTCCTAAAATATAAAATTGATCTTCATAAGCATATCTCAGATGTGTGCAGTTAGATTTCCTTTCTCCCAACTGTTGTAAGGCTAATAATGAATGGTAGTGATTAGTATTTACATTGGTGTTAACTTTCTGCTTATATATGTAGTTACTCATAAAGTTACATAATGCAGCAGTATTAAAATATGCATAAGAATTGAATGGTAACATGTTTTTGTGGTTGAGTTCAATGTTGCTTATATTCAGAACACTAAATGCTGCAGATTGAAAAATAATTTTTAATTAAGGCTGCATGCTTTAAATCCTGCGGTTGCCATAATAAAAATTTAGGACACTTTTAAAATCTGAATTGACCGCACTGCTTTCCATGAAATGTTTATATTGGGTTATGAATATGGCAGACAGTTGCAATGCATGCACTAGATTATAATGAATAGCTGATTTAAGGGGAGTCCCCCGTAATCTTTATTCTTATACTCTCACTATGGAGAGCTTGTTTTGTAGCTGGGCTGCTACTCTTTTACAGAGAAATTTTTTTGTGTGCACATTAATTCAGGAGAAAAAGAGTGGAAACTTACTCTGTTTTCTTGTTATTTTATAGCTAGCAGAGTGGCTGGATTTATAGGCTTAGATAGTCAAAAAAGTCAAGATGGTGGCGGAATTATGGAGTTATTCCCGGATACACTAAAAAGTTGGAAGCTAAATTTCCAGTTGAATACAAAGGGTTATTTTTTTTAAATTTAGAACTCGGCTGACATTTGAAGAAAATAGGAGAAAATATTCTCACTCCTGCAGGCCTTAACTCATAATCTTCCAGGAAGAAATGCATATGCTAAGTGATAAAACAAAATAAGAAAAGAAAGGAACTGTTCAGATCAGACCATAAGATAAATTTAAAATATTATTTTATTTTGCATTTACCTCCTCATTTCCCCCGATGAATATTTCCTTCTGATTTTCCAATCTTTTGCTGGTTTGGGCTTTTTTTTCCCCTTACCTACCTGGAACAGACTGATAAGGCCCACCATCTTCTTTCAGAAAGGAAGACAAAACAAATAAAATGATTGGTTTTTTGTTTTTGTCATTTTTTTTAAAGCTCATCAGAGAAGGAAGATTCCTAGTCCTGACAGATTGTTCAGAGTTTGAACAGAGTTAGGTCTCTGTACACTGTCTAAAATAGATTTAGGTTTTGAATGATCAGATTGTATTTGAATCTTTGGGACTATTTACTCTCCATACATGACATAAATCTATTGGCCAATGTTCCAACAAAAACGGAATTAAAGTTCTATTGCTAAGAGCAACGGTTTTTTAAATAGAGCTGTTAACATACAGGAGCATCTAAACTCTTCAGAATGTTTCCATTGGAAGTGGGAAAACTTGGAACTTTGTTGAAAGGCCAATATTCAAAATGATGTTGTTTAAATGCCAATCCTGAGCATTTGCCACCATAATACTAATGTAATATTTTTATTATGACTTTGTGCATAATATGATTGGTCTGAATTTTTTTCTTGATATGCTTATCTTAAATGCATTCTATTCCATTCTTTTTAAAACGTGATTTTGGCTACTGTATTTTCTCTAAAGAGACTATTGAGAATCCAGCTTTGAGCAGCTGATTCCAGAATGTGGAACACATGGCTATTTTCATTCATTATTGGATGGATTTCTGCAGGCGTGTTATTTTAAAATAATTTATTTTTAGTGTAATGTTTTTGGTTTGGAACCCTTTCTCATTTTATTTTTTTTCCCCTGCACTTTTATTTTTAACAAGCTTCTGCTGGGGATGGCAGGCTCTACGGATGAAACTCTTCAGGAAGCAGCAGCTGGTTGCATAGCAAACATCCGCAGGTTGGCTCTGGCTACAGAGAAAGCTAAGTATGGCTGAAACTCCAAGCAGCTTTTATCGGGCCCTGTCAGCTTTTTCTGTATAATGTACTGTATGCAAGGCTCAGATTGATGGGCAATGATGATTAAGAATGTCTCAGAAATCTATATTTTCAGTTATTTGTACTAGTGTGGCATGCCTAATAAAAAATGGATACAATAGTGAAATATAAAGTGAAAAAGTGCATGATATTATAGCATTTACCCTTATTACTGTATTTTAAAAATTATTTGTATTTTATCACTTCATCTAGACATATTTGGCATAACCAAAACACATCACTATATATCTCAAAGAGCTGTAAATGTAATAAAGCTGCCTTTCTTCTTGTTTGGAGTGCTGGTGTCAAACTCAAGGCCCATGGGCTGCATCCGGCCTGTGGGGTGCTTAGATCTGGCCCATGGGGCTGCCTTGGAAATAGTGACTGGCCTGCGATGCCTCTGCCAGTAAAAATGAAGCTCCATTTTCACTGGCAGAGGGTTGCAGGAGGTTGTTGCAGCTGAAAAGAGAGCTCAGGAGCCTGTTTTCGCTGGCAGAGCACTTGGGCCGCCACAGGCACCCATTGACACGAGTGACATCAAGCTGGCCATTCCCACCCTGGCCACACCAAACCAGCCCCCCGAGATCAAACACAACTCTGATGCGGCTCTCAATGAAATTGAATTTGACACCCCTGCTGTAACAAATGTATTTCCTTTCATTGTATGTGGCTGTACAATTTTTTTACTAAAGTGTTAGATAAGTCTGTCTAATTGTTCCATTATTATGATTTTCCTTACTTAAATACTTAAAAATTGCAAGAGGACTACATTCACATAGGCCATCTGGAACCATACAAGGATGTTAAACACATGAACTTTCCTACATGCTCCCAACATTCCCTCTAATACTCATACTTTAATACTACCTGTACCAACAAGGTTAATTAATTTGATTAGAAATACATAGTGCTCCAAATATAAGTTCAAGTCTTAGAACTCACAACTAGATATATTACATCAATTTAAAACAAATAGGCATTTTCTTCTTCATTACACTATCTCTGGTCATGTCCTGTTTTTAACTCATGGTAATACTACCCTGCAAATCTATGCTAGATTCTAATAATCAGTTTTAGAATCATGGCTTTTCCCAAAGGATGTTGGAAATTATAATTTGCAGAAGGTGTGTATAAATCATTATTCCATGTTTTTAGATTACCCCAAATTTCCAAGATTCCTTATGGGTTTTCTACCAGATTCAGTCTGTGATGTAGCCTATATCCATAATTAATTTCCCTATGGAGGTAGTTGCTACTGATACAATTCCTGTTGACTAGCCTTTTTTCTATATTGTATCTAGGAAAATTTATAAATATCACTCTACATTAGCAATTCTTCCCTAAAGACTTCAGCCTTATCAAATATGTCAAACGGACTGTTATTTGCAAGCATTAATTTCCTTTTCAAATGCAATAAATATCTTTTCTTTATCAACCTTGTCAAACTATTGAAAGCCTAACTTTTTATATATCTGCTGCATAAAGATTTGTGTCAGATCATATATTTCTGTCCCCAGAGATAGTTTAAGTATTTGGAAGAAGATGAGTAAGTTTTGCAAAATGAAATACAGTAATAAACTGGCCTTGACTGGCTGTTTGATTGATTAATTCTCAAACCGTATATCAGCCTTCTCTAAGATCATGCCCTCCAGATGTCTTAGACCTGTAGATCCTAGCTTCTGGGCACACTGCCTGAGAATTTTGAATGTTGTGGTCTAAATATATCCCAAATACATTGCAATGCTCAAAACTGATGTGTAGATTATAATCCATATAAAGTATACATCAAAGGAAGTAATTACCAAAATATTTAAGTTTTATAGGATCCTGTAAAATTTTCCTTCTGCTATAGCAAATCTGAGGTCCAAAGCAACTATCTTGAAATACATGACACTCTGTTAAAATAAAATAAAAATAACAATACATGATCAAGAGGCAATTTGGAACATGTGTGTCAATGGCAGTTTGGCAATATTTTATTATACACTTGGAGCTCAAGCTTCAAAATGCATTTAATACCTTTCCAATTTGGTTATGGTCAGCTTCCAAATGAGTATAAATCAGCTACCCTCCTGTAGATGTCATAAACACTAAACTGCACTTAAAATGCTCATGGGAGAAATGACTTTACCCAACCATTCTGCAAGAGAAGTGCTTTCATACTCCAGGAAGAAAGCTGAGAGAGAGAACCTGCGTTTCTTTGAACTGAACCTATAAAGTTTTCCCTGCAAATGTCTGTCAGCAAACAAAAAAGGCTTTCTTTATCGTTTCCTGAATGTATGATTTATTGCCTGATGACAGACACTTATTATCAACTAATCAATTGTCCCAGGATGCTCAACTAGGCACTGAAATGTGAGCTTTATATTCATTTCCTGCTAAAGTTCAAGTGAATGAAAATATATGTTACAGGCTACTTACACATTGTTTTATCTCACCCCCCTCCCTTCCCCCAGTCTTACTTGTTAAGCAGAGCCTGAATGTCTATGTATAACAATGTATAGGTTCACAGGCACTAAATTGTATTTAATGAAATATATTTATAACTTTTAAAACATTAGGTTTTGTCCTGTTTCTTGATTGCATAATATGATGGGCTACTAGATACCATATTATGCTTTGTTTGTTTGTTTCCAGCTTTTATTATTTTTACAATAACTCAAGGCAGTGAACATTCCTTATACAACTTTTTCCTTCTATTTTCCTCAGGTCAACAATCCTGGGAGATAGGTTAGGCTGAGAGAGAATGACTGGTCCAAAGTATTCCTGCTGGCTTTCATGGCTAAGGCAGGGCTTAAGTTCACAATCTTTTGTTTTCTAGCCTGGTACCTTAACCACTAGACCAGACTGTCTCTTTTATATAGCTGATTTTTTTCACGCTGAACACGTGTAATAAGTCATTGCTCAATGATTTCTTCACTTAGGGATAATTATGGCCTGTGCCTATATAGCTATTTCAAGTGAGATGGGGAGGCTGAGCTGTTTATTGTGGGACAGCCAGATCCAGCACTTATATACGGGACTGGGTTCATCTTTGGAAGCACTTCTGGGTGTCATCAACCAGCAGACAGTCATGGCCATCCTGATTTTAGAAGTATTTCCCCCGGAAAACTTTTCTGGCACCCAAATAAGCTGAGGCCATTTTTCTGCTCCTTATTACCCTTGATGTTGTTGTATTTCGAACCGCAGACGTTTTGGGATAGAAATGTCTAAGGATTAAAAAGAACAGGTTTATTGGAATGAGTGGCCACATAAATACTATCATCATCAACAACAACAAATTGGCTTGACCAGGATTCTTTCTTTTTTCTTGTACAACAAAAATGCAAACTTGGCTGCCCTATTTAATTACTCCTTTGAGATAAAGCAGTGTTTTTTAAACTTTGCAACTACGATGTGTGAACTTCAACTCTCAGAATTCCCCAGCCAGCATGCCATAAGATGGATGGATATACAGATAATATGGATGAGATACATGGAGAAAGCAACATAGAAAAGCCTTTTTCTATTCCTGGCTCGTTATCTGCCCACAGATCCATAAGTTTTCCCTATGCTTTTGCCTAATCCCATTTTGCATACATTTCAGAATGCTGCCTTCATTGCTTCCAGGAATTGAATGCCCCCTGCTATCCCCTTCCCTTGCCAATGCATCCAGCCTTCCATTTAATCTTTCCTGGATCCCAAAAGTTTTCCGTCGGCATTAATCCAGCGCACTTCTCTGACTTTGTTTTTTTTTACTTTTAAATAACAAAGTGGCAGTCACACATTCCCATTGCTGAGGCATACTGAGACCACTCCACCTGACTCCTTTGATACTGATTTTACAGATTTGAAAACAGACTGGAGTCAACAGACTCCAAGCCCTGCTTCCCGTGTCTGTCAGCTCCTCAGCTTTCCAGCATTCTCCCTGGGACACAGGAACAGTAGATGGAGTAAGAGACTGAATAGCTCAGTCAGCCCAGCAAACTCTAGAGTTTTGATGACCTCCCATTTACCTTTAAGGCTAAAATTCTAGGTTAGTCTTACTCCATCAAAACAAAAACATTCCCTCTTCTGGAACTAAGCCAGGAGAAATTTTTGGCCCAAATGTAGCAGGCAATTGGGAACCATTTCTGTTGCCGTTACTGTTGTGATATGTATATAAATATTCGGAATCATATTTTACTACTTTGGCTCAGCTGTAATGTTCACTGCTGCTCAGCAGGTTTTTTTTATTGCTATTATCAAGATACTGATGTGAGTGAACTGTCACAAAGCAATTGGCTCCTCTGAATAGGTAAACCGTAACAAGATGGTTTGAGTCGTCTTTTAATATACAGTCTCCAACTTTAGAAAATTTGCAGAAAACATACCTATTGTAGGCTTTGGGCAATCATGCTTTGCATTAGTATTGGTTTTTATTCTATTTCTTTGCTCGGTGCCTCTGATGGCCAGTTCTTGGCCAGTTCCTGTTGGTTATGAGATTTTTTTTAAACCAAGTCTAGAGTCAATTGTGTTTAGAGCCACACATTTGCTTCTCCTCCAAAGGGCTTATTCTCCCTACCCACCCCCAGTGTATCAGATTGCTTGATGCTGGGTTGATATTGGCCAGGCACTGTGAAGGCACTCAGAGGAAGCATAACTGGGGCAGCAGGGAGCAAATCTAAAAGACTATTTTGAGGGGGGGGGTTGTTAAATCAAAGCAGTTCAGTGGCTACATGGGAAAGTTGTCTTGTAAGCAACAGTTAAAAATAAAACTCTTACATGGGAAAAACCCGGGGTGGGGCAAAACACGCTCCTTTGCATCAAATGGCATGGCTTGATCTATACATTAGAAAAGAGCCACTGTCTTAGCAATACCCAAAGTGTAATTCAGCCTTTTCCTTGCCATGCTAGCTGAGGATAGCAATAGCAATAGCACTTAGAATTATATACAGCTTCACAATGCTTTACAGCCCTCTCTAAGTGGTTTAGAGAGTCAGCATATTGCCCCCAACAATCTGGCTCCTCATTTTACTGTCCTTGGAAGGAGGAAAGTGTCCATTCAAGGCTGAATCAGCCTTGAGCCAATGAGATTTGAACTGCCAAATTGCAGGCAGATGGAAGTCAGCAGAAGTAGCCTGCAGTATTGCACTCTAACCAGGGGTGGGATGCTACCGGTTCTGCCCAGCTCTGTAGAACCAGTAGCTCTGAAGAGCAGTAGACATAGAACTGGTTCTATGTCTGCTGCTGTTTTGGCCTACCTGGCTAACCGGGCTCTTACCTGACCTTTATTTCCCACTTTTTCAATCTCAGCTGCCTTGCAAGGCACAGCTGTGGTTGAAAAAGCTGTCCAGGCAGCAAGCTGATGAAGATTTACATGCATGCGCAGCATGCAGGGAAGCAAATCGAAAATCACCGAACCAGTAGTTAAACTGGTCGGATCCCACCCCTGGCTCTAACCACTGTACCACCATGGCTCAAGATGATGGACATTGCAGTCAGCATGTTTATTTATTTATTAAATTTATTTGCTGCCCATCTCGTTTCAAATGACTGGACAGCTTACAGTATAATAAACATTAAAAACAGTATCATCAAATATAAAATGAAGAACAGACAAAATGTTTGAAGGACATCCAGTTGAAAAAAGTTGTGGTTAGTTTCTCTTCCTTTCTAACCTGCCTTCTTTAACCTTTGCTCTTTTAACACAGTTTATCCTCTTGCTTTTTAAGGCTTCAGTTTGAGTGTTAGGGCCACACATAGCTTTGGTTTGATTCCATGAAAGTATTTTGTGAGCACAAAGGGTATGAACAGCTGTTCTCTACAGCTGTTCTCCAATGGCAGCTGTGGAAAGCAGGCGCACAATCCTAGACAAAACACAACTGCTTTAAAGAGCTGTAGATAGGTGCTGCTTTTGGCACAAGATGCTTTCCAGAGCATCCTTTTCTCATCAAATCCAAAGCACTGCACAGCCCTATTAGATACTGCGATTTGGATCCTGACATCTTTATATGGCAAACATTACAGAGGAAGACACATTACTGCATATTGGCTACACACAATAAATTGTATACTGTGTGTTTACAAGGCAAACTAACATCTTGTGTCAGTGATTATTGTTATGAGAAAAGTAGCAACAGCTGAAACAAAAAAATAACATTCATTTAATCATTTCTGTTTTTAACTTGAGTGTATGACACTAGCAGCCTACAGAAAGCAATTGTGGAAGGAAGTTGAAAGAGGTCAGGCTGCAGAACTGCTGTTCAAGAATGCAGATTTCTTTGTGGAGGTAATTTAGCCTCAAATAGAGGCCAATGCATTTATATGCTCAGTGGAGTTGAATATATTTATAGTTTTAATTTCTCCTTCATCCATGCCACTATGCCAATCTTTGGTTTTTGACAAAGTCTGATAAATACATTTACAGGTATAAAAATCAAGCTTGGATGCTTTTCCATAGCTTCTGCAAATTCTCTACATCCTCTTTCCCCTCAACACCCCTATTTGAGAAAAAGATGTAAAAAAAGATTTGCCAAAAAGTTCTTTCACTTTAAACCCAATCTCCATGGTGAGCTATCAAGTTTTATGTCACTAAATTAGCACACAAATAAGTCAGTCCCCCCAGGAAACAGCTATCACTGAAAATGGCGAGTAAAAGGGAATAATAGCACCCAGGGGACATATTGGAGAGAGTGCCATGTGACTGAAACAGATATTACAGTATTGGGATAAAAGATGGACCCAAGGTACAACTCCTAGCCTGTTACTTGCCCATGCCTGATTAACAATTATCATTTTAATTCAACAAATGAGATATTAACAGCTAACTCTGAAGCACTTTTTAACTGCAGTGAAAATAATTTCACTGAAAAACATGTTGCTCATATATTAAATGGACCCTCAGGCTGCCAGTGCGTCTTCTGCTTCCAATAGAAAAAAATAGTATCCAACAGAGAATGTGTTCATTGTCTGGTGCAATCAGCCCAAGTGTTCCTTCCTTATGAGCTCCCTAAATTCTTATGTGGCACTGTTTCTGTTTTAATTCCTCAATGAACAATTCTCTTTTGTGTTCCTCTCATCCTGTTTGGGAAAACAAACATGAGAGGGAAGGAAAATGGTGTTTGTGTATATTCTTTCCTGGTATTTGCATAGGAACAGAGCCTCAAACACTAAGTAGTTTGGAGAAAATCTGATGAATGGGTCAGCCCTCTTGCTGCGAAGAATTTTAGGAACAGTTTTGATAACTTGGAACCATTTAGGGTTATGTTTTAATTCAACCTTCAGACAAACACATTCAAATCCTAGGGAGTGTACTATCAAGGATAAAGGCAAGAAATTTGATATCTTGGTTTTGAATTTAAATTCAGCACTTTGCTTGTGGCTGTTGTGTCAACAGAGAAATGAGTGTCGTTCAAAGAAAGGTAAAAAGCATGGGAGAATCACATACATAGCTTTTCATAACCCTTGTTTCAGGCTACATCAGTGGTGGGTTTCCAGATGTTTTCCTACCAGTTCTGAGAGAGCACTTCGCATTGGAGGGCTCAAAGACTGCTGTCTGTATCAATGCTGGTGAGCTGTGCTGTTTTTTTTAGCTCCGCCCTGCCGTGCAAATCAGCTGAGCTAAAAAAACAAGGGAATGTAGGAGAGGTAACGGCAGAGGTGGGTGGGTGGGGCCAGCCAGAGGTGGTATTTGCCGGTTTTCCAAACTACTCAAAATTTCTGCTACTGGTATGTCAGAACTGGTCCGAACCAGCTGAATGCCACCTCCAAGCCACACAGGAATATTCTTAGGGTCCCCTCTTTACTAGCATGAAATTTTAAAAAATTACACACCACAACTAGTATATACTTGAAGTACACACTTCCTTTTAA
The DNA here is from genome assembly GCA_009733165.1 of Naja naja. Taxonomy (NCBI): domain Eukaryota; kingdom Metazoa; phylum Chordata; class Lepidosauria; order Squamata; family Elapidae; genus Naja; species Naja naja. The sequence goes on from CM019155.1 coordinate 21,869,232, forward strand.
AATGTTTGGCAGCATATGTAGTACAAGACTTTTGATGCTCATTGGGAATTTGTCTGGGAAATAAAAGAAAACTTTGCCAAAGAAGGTAGTGACAAACATTCCCAGGACAGAGCCAAGGAAACTGCATAGATGCAATAACCAAACCCTGAGCCCAACTTGAGACTGATCTCTTTACTTTTAGAATGCCATTCAAAACAATTTGGATCCTTCTTTCTTTCTATCTATAACATTTATAACATCTGCTCCCTGGATTATTTTCTGTTGTGAAGCAATATGTATCCTCCTCAGCCTGTTTTTGAGCTACCACCCCAGACAATCCTTTTGTAGGGCCATGTGTGAATATGTTCCTCACCCCTGACCTGTTGTGAATATCAGGAATATAGCTCTGATATTCTTAATTAATGGTCATAGATTATCATATTGCAGATCATTGTTCTATTTAGTTTTGAAGCTTGCTAAAACAATGAATGTCTCATTAATTTCTAAGGAAGTGTAAAAGTCAGGGTGGATAGATGGCTGTTCCTTAAGGAAACTTCTGACTTTGTTGGATTGTCTGTATTTCTCCAACAGTAACAAGAGGTGGTGCTGTCTCTTCCTAAGGGATGATTGTCAAATTATAGTTACCAAGTAACAGTGCTTAAAATAAGTATTACGCATGCCAACTGCATAACTTTAGCAGATTGTTCAATTTTATTTGAAAAATTGTTTGGCTAAACTTTGGCAATTTATCTTCACACCCCAGTCATTAAATAAGTATTTAAGGCAAACTGGGTTGACAGAGTATACAATCTGTGTGAAGAGATTGACAATAGAATGCAAATGACAGGATGCCCATAGAAAAGTGTTTTGGCAATTAACACTTGATTTTATGTTTTAATTTTTTAGTTAAATAATAATAATGTTGCAGGAAGATTGCACAGACTAACTATGGTGTAAACAATGGCAAGACAAGTAGCAACAATGGTGCATTGGAAGATATGCAAGAAATACAATTTGCCCTGTAAGCAAGAATGGATGGGACCACAAAATAGACAAATAGTGATAATTGTAATAGTGAGATAATGGCAACTTGCAAAATATAACTCTAAATTCCAATATATTTATTTAGAAAAATGTTTCTAAGTTCCACATAAAACAAAAATGGCTTTGCCCAATTAGTAGTTTGAAAATGTGTCTATTTTCTAGAAAGTAAACTAGGAAACCTCCCAATGGGCTAAAATGAGGAATGGTCAGCCTCATGAGTTTCAGAAATGGATGTTTTATAACTAATGATAAAGTCTTTCCTGATGTGTTTACTAATCCATGGTTTGCTGATGTGAGGTTAGTTGAATAAGTCAAAATTTATTGTATTCTCAGAATACAACGCATGCTAAGCCATAAACTATAATATGGATAAATTCACAGAAAGGAACAATATTTAGGGGCAGCTGATGAAACTTTTGGATGAGAAGTGAAACATCTTCCTCAAGAGGAAAAGAAAAAACAGCCCTTTGCCTTTTGAAAAAGCACCTCTGAGAGAACTATCTTTAAGTGTACCAGAACCTATCCAGGAAATAATCAAAATAGCATAGTGGTGGGGAGGGAAATGGAGGTGAATGTTTTCTCTTTTTGGTATAAAAATATCCCGTATCCTTTTGGATCTAAATGATTGTTCTTCAGACTTGAATGCATCATAACAAGGTCTCAAACAGTATACATGCACATACGGAAGGCATACTTGTGAAAATGTGGAATTCATAATATGGAAATCCATGAGATGATTTTGATATCTTTGTTGCTTTATATGCGGACAGAAGTCAGAATGCAAAGCAAAGGAAAGAGCAAAGTCAAACAAACCACAGGAAATGAAGGATGGATGGTGAGCTGAACACAGCAATGCAGATGTCAAAGAGATGGAATACCAGGCTGAACCAGGAAGTTCTTGTAATAAATCAATGACATCAGCCAGTTCAGGTTCTATACCATAGGAGTTCTTGGCTGAGCCTTTCAGGGAGAGAGCGTTTTGCGCAACAATGCTGGAATTGCATAAAAGATTACTAGGTTTTAGAGACTTCATAAAGGCCACTTGGCAGGACCTGTCACTATTTTTCCTTTCCCAGGTTCAGCACCTTGTTTAGATAACTAGCAAACAGAAGAGAACAAGCTGAGGAAAGAAGGCATGTTTTATAACTTTTCATAACTCTGTTTCTTCTTTCATAATATCTCACCAGCCTACAGGTGCTCATCATAATATTTTGCATTCCTAAAGCACTTAGGAACCCTTACTTAAAACCAATCTCAATAAACTAGAGTTGCCATCCTGTTGAGCAGATGAAGGTGTTGGGATGAGATTTCTGGTGAGATCAGGAACTTAGAATCATAGGTTGGAAGGAACCTTGAAGGTCTTATAATCCTACTGCCTGCCCAATGCAGGGAACTTTTTATTATTCTGGATAAACAGCTAACCAATCTTTTCTTGAAAACTTGCAGTGATGGAGCACCCAAAACCTCAGAAAGCAGAACGTTTCATTGCTTAAGAACTTTCAGTCAGCTTTATGGTAACTGACTGATTTATACGTAGTCCTAAACTTTGGGAGAACTTCCAGCAAATACATCTGAAAAATATCAGCCTGGGGAATATTGCAATAAGATTTCCTTAAGATGGAACCAAATAAATGTATTCTTGGAAATCATCTGTTTGAAGATGTATTAACATTTGGTGAAACAAACTTATACTCTACCGGACTTTTTATGGCTCTTTTCCATTGTCCTGTTCCTTGTTTAGAATAAACATTATACTGTACTAGCAACCCAAACCATAGACCATAGTCACACATCCTGCTAAGCCACAGTTTGCTTAACTATGATTTATTTTTTGAATAAACCACAATTGACTAGTTTGGTGAATACACTAAATCACAAACCAGGGTGGTAAGTTCACAAGTCACAGTAAGCCATAATGTGGTTTGTTTGGCTTACTATAATGTGAAAAGCCATCCTTAATGTAGATTGCCAACTACATTATGGTTTGAAATAAGCACACTGTGGGTCTTTGACATATTCAGAGACTGTCCTGTAAAAGCTGTTGTGACATATCTTCAGTGCAAAGAGTTTGCAATAAGTAGTAAGATTTATTCAAGTTAATCCTTGCCACAATGCACTGAATAAAAATGCTGTAATTCAGCATTTCTTATAAAGAAATATTGGTGCTGCTGCTTGCTATTAAAATACATTTTAAAATCCCTTTGCCAGTAAATGGAGTTCATTTGGGAATAAAATACTTATTTTTGATAGCACAGTCATGTCTGCCCCGATGGATGAAATGATATACAAAGTTCAGTTCTCACCTCTTTACCCTTTTATTAAGAACAGTCATTTGCCCTTAACTTTTCTAATTATTAGCAAATTAGCACTGTAACTCATATGCCATGTCCTGATTTTCACTTTATGGTGCTTCCCCACTAGGTCTCTTGGTTTAAAAGTAGTTATTTCCACCCTTAAGCCAGCACTATCCCACCATAATACATTTCAAATGTGTTAAATCTGGAACATGTTGTCAATCAGTACCTTTTAGGCAAATTTAGCGATCTTGTGGTGAATTTGATCAGATGTGTATTTTGAGAGTCACAGGGATTCCTCTTCCACTAGTCATTAGCCAGCCTCTCACCCACAATCATATCTTGCCCAGCATGTTTTTGCCAAAGGTGCTAAAATTCCTGAGGAACTTTCATTGTTGTTATTCCTTCCTCAATTTCTGGAAGAGAAGAACTCTACTATTTTATTTAGAATAAAAGAGGGATAGCGCACACACACACACACACACACATGCCAACCTTCTTCAACAGTATTCTGAATTATATTTTAAGATACAGCAGTCTTGATTTTTCTTATTGCAATGTCCAGAATTTTTTTTAAAAAATGTATTAAACCTTTTCCAAAGCTTGTAGAGCCTTTTGAGCTTTGAGTTCCCCGTGTATTACTGAGGCTTCAGGCTGGGCAATCCTAAACAAAGGACTTTCTCTAGCCCAGGGGTGTCAAACTCAAGGTCTGCAGGCTGGTTCCAGCCCACGGGATCTTAGATCTGATCTGCAGGGCTGGCCTGGAAATAGCAAAGGACTGGTCTCTGCCAGCAAAAACACAGCTTGAGGGGGGGACATGTGGCCCCTCAGAGCTCTGTTTTCTCTGTGCTGCAGGAGGACATCCAGGCTGAAAATAGGCCTGGGGGGGGCTGTCTGGGCCCCCCCAGCTGTTTTCACTGGCAGAGAGCTATCAAAACACGCTAAAACTAAAACAAAAGGAGAAATGTTTCCCCTTTTGCATTTGAGCATGCAAGAAGGGACAGGAAAGGAGAAAGGGAAAGAGGAAAGACAAAGAAAAAGAAGGATAGATGTGAAGAGAGCAAAGAAGAAAAAACAAAGAGGGGAAGGAAGAAAAAAAGAATAAAGAGGAAGGAAGGAAGGAAGGAAGGAAGGAAGGAAGGAAGGAAAGAAGGAAGGAAGGAAGGAAGGAAGGAAGGAAGGAAGGAAGGAAGGAAGGAAGATTATAATGAGAGTGAGGGAGAATCTCAGGGAAGTCCTGCCTTAGTACTTGGCCACCACAGGTGCCCCTGGCATGAGTCCTGAGTCATGCCCATTATGGTCATGACCACCCCTGGCCATGCCCCCCCCCACACCCTGTCCCTCCAAGGTCAAACACAACCCTAATAATGAAATTGAGTTTCACACCTCTTCTCTAGCCTATATTTCAGACCTCTGAGTTCCTTCACACAATTATGTGTTTTGGTGATGGGAACTGTTGCCCTATAGAAGAGAATATTTGTAGCGTGGGGTTGAATATCCTTGGTGCTCTCTAAGCTTGTTTTCTTGCAGATGTTTTGCTACCTAACTAAGTAATATAATCAGTGTAGTAAGGGAGTAGGGTTTGCTTCTTTTCTTTGAATATACTAGTGCCTTGCCCTTTCAGTGTTTGTAGGAATGGATTTGGTGCTTCTTTGACTGAGCTTGTTTCTCTCAGTAGGTAGTTTCTTGTTTGGGGTGTTGTTTGCTTCTTGATTGCTAGTCTAGTGTCAATTCTGGTGTTAATTGCTGATCATCTGAGTATTGGTTCCTCATGGTGGCCAAGCTTAGGTCTTTTTGGCTTTTTAATTGTCATTTTTGAATGGTATGTAATATTGTTTATCTCTATGTAACTGTTGATAACTGATGTCATCAATGGCTAGTACCTTCCTGCTATATACTTCTAGTTAACTATGGTTTATTCCATTGACCTATTTTTGTAGATTTATAGTACACACAATTATAAACGGACTGAATGGGCTCTGTTCACTCACCATGCTAAGTTAAAATGGCTACTTTCAGCTGCGTGGTTGTCTTGCACTAAATCCTAATCTACTTCAATATGATTTACTGCACTGACCCAATTTTTTGGATTCTCACAATACACTAAAATAGCCATACTGGCTCCCCGATGTTGAGCCCTAAAGCAGCCAACCACATTTTACTTGGTAAGTTCTGAAAACCACTGCTGTTTCAAGATGTCTCTGGCCATATGAATATGTAGTATTCTAAAAAAAATCATTGTAACCCCAAAACAAAAGTCTTAAAATATTTCAAACTAAAAATATGATTCAATCAAAAACTAGAAGTTGGAATCTGGGAAAACATATTAGTGACACTAACATTTTGAATTTAAAAGTATTGCATATGCTGTGGTCAAAGAGAATTGCAAATTCTCTTGATAGCATGTATGCAGAACTGAAATCCTTTATTGTCTATTTGTTGATGTATTTGTTTTGGCTAGTGAGCCAAAGGGTATCACCTCCCACCTAATTTGGAGGCGCAGGGGCACACATGAGGAGTATATTTTCTTATATTAGTTTCGTAGTATAACTGATGGCAGACTTATAGGGTTGTTGCTTGGATTCCTAGCTTATTGTGATGAAATAGAGCCCGTAGTAAATCTAGTTTTCAGTGCCATTTTGGCAGAATACTATTAATTTTACAACACATCTCTATTCTGGATCTCACGTTAAACAAATTCTGAAAATAAAAACAGGAATTAACCTTGTTTTCATTAACAATTTTTTTCAAATGGTGATTTAAGGAATGCAATATGGAAATGAATAGAGGATGTACTGTATGTCCGCAGCGAAAAGTTGCATGAGATTATTTGGTGGATCTTAAAATTTCACTGATGCCAATTTCCCTTGCTGCTCCACTGTTATTTTGGGCATACCTTTTTTTGCACAACTTTTGTTTGCATTTTCTTTTCCAATTTGATTTTCAAATATTGTACCCCACTTCCATCCTTACCTCTCCTCAAATTTCTTTTCAATCTGTAATGAGATTGATTCAATATTTGAATGTTCAACCATGGCCACACCTGCCCATCTATCCCAACCTGTTATGTTAATCTTCAGAATTTTCAGCTTTCAACCATCTGCCTGAGCTTTATAAAAGATTACTCCCAAGTAATTCAGAGATGGCCAAGTGGGAGAAGGATGATCAATGTGAAAAGCATTCTGGAAGTAAAAGGCTGATCAAATACACAAAACTTCTGACTTAGTGGGAAGTCCATCTTCCTGGAAGTTCAACCAAATGTTATGTTTCTACCAGCGAAGAAAAGTATTGTCAACTTTTGTCATCAGGTTCCAATGGAATTGGATGACAATGACAAATAGCTACAGAGATACAATTCACTTCCACTATCTGCGAGCAGGCAGCAAATTTGATGAGATAATTATAACAATAAGAATGGTGGTGGGATTCAAAAATTTTTAATACCAGTTCTGTGGGCATGGCTTGGTGGGTGTGGCAGGGGAAGGATACTGCAAAATCTCCATCCATCCCCACTCCTGGGGGAAGGTTACTGCAAAATCCCCATTCCCTCCCCATCCCACTAACCTGCTTTCCAGCTCCATTCTCCTGTGCAGGGCAACAAAAGAAGACCTAGCCGATCAGCTGGGACTCAGGAGGCAGAGAATAGATGGGGGTGGGTCCAGTCAGAGATGGTATTTGCTCCGAACTACTCAAAATTTCCGCTACTGGTTCTCCAGAACTAGTCAGAACCTGCTGAATACCACCTCTGAATAATAACAAAAACAAAGTGACGCTGATAGATTCAATGGTATAAGGCAAGTGAAGGAGCATAGATGGGCATGGAATGTTGTTAGTATGCCAGATAGTTGAAGAAGCAAAATGGGCATTGGAATAGCTGAAAATGCCCTGAACTTAATACACCATGGAGGCTTACTTAATACCAAAGAGGTGAATGTGGCCTGTAAGAAAGAACAAATAAAAATATAAAAGATCCAAGGCAAAGTATTCCATGGTGAGTATACAAAGGCAAAGTAGATAACCAGACTAGGCAATGGCTAAAATCAGGAAAGTTGAAAAAAAAAGACAGGGGGGCTAATTTTGGCTGCACAAGACCCAATCTTGAGAAGCAACAGGCAGCAAGTGCCTCCTCTGCAAAGATCCTGAAGATACCTGGTTGCAAGTTGTTACAAGAAGCTCACATAGATTAATGACAAATAACAGCATAACAAAGTAGCAACAATGATGCATTGGAATGCCTGCAAAAATATATATTTGCCTGCAGGCAAGAACTGGTGGAACCACCAAGTAGACAAAAGTAATGAAATATGAAGAAACTGAAATGTTGTGGGATTTTAGAGTTCAAATAGACAAACATTTGCCACACAACACTCCAGACATAACAGTTATCAATAAGAAAGACAAAGAAAGCAATCTTAATTTTAATAGGCGCCTTAGCTGCAATCCCAAAACATCTGGAGCACCACTTGAAAATCATCAGCTGACAGAATTACGACTGGTCAATTGCAAAAGGCAGCTTTACTTGGCACAACTTACATCCTGCACCCCTTAATATTATTAACAACAACGTCTGCCTATCCCAGGTCTTTGGGAGGACTCAATTGGTGGATCAAAATGCCAAATCTAGTCTAAACATCTGGCTGACCTTGGAACCAACCTTAATATTCTGGGCAGTTTAAAACAAAACAGTACAAAAGAAAAAAAACCAAAGATGGCAGAGACAACCTAAGATGGGAACAAAGAAAAAGAAAAAGTGCCTTCATTCTTACTTATCAAACACCTGGGTGCAGAACCAGGTCATCGGGACCTTTCAAAACACAAGCTCAGAGTTTAAATCTCATATTATTTATTTATTTATTTATTTATTTATTCGACTTGTATGCCGCCCTCTCTCCAAAAGGACTCGAGGCGGCTCACAGGTAAAAATGATACAATAAATTAAGTTAACTAAAATAGAATTAAATTACAGCAAGCCGAATTAAACTAAAAATCCCATAATACATATAAAACCCATATAATGAATTAATGTTCCAGGATCTCATGCAAAGTTTGGAATGGCAGTGTCTAGCATCTTTTGTTAAATCAGGGTCAGCTTTCAGTATCCAATGACAGGACTCAACATCAGTAAGCTCTGCCAGCATATTCTTATGCTGCACAGTAATATATGATTAGCACACAGTACAGATACAGCAAAATCAGAAGGGAAATCTACACAACTTGTCCCAACATTTAATATTAGCACTTTAGACATGGATCTGAGCGTGAGGGCCACACTCAGAAAATGAGCATGCTCATGAAAAAGGCAAATAAAAATCTAAACAAGAAAATGTATAAATAAGATAGGATGAATGAAAGAAACATTCCACTTCCAGCGGTTGCAAAATTCTGCTTCCAGGAAGTATTAAAGGAGAGCATGGAACAGCAGTTTAAACAATACATTCTCCTATTTTTTTTCTATTAATGTCCTATTTTTCTCCATTAAAACTGAAAATGAACTTTCATGAACTGTATATATTTTTGCTTTTAAAAACCCACAGAATCATTTGAAAATATGATAATAGTAACATTTAAAAGCTAGAAGAGTTGGCTTCAAAATATTTATGAAGAGTAGATTCACCAATAATTTTTAAGTTATTCCATCTGTGGGTAGGAAATGGTGCCAGATACAGGGCACAGGTAACTCCATTACCATATGAGCTACACGGGTCACCGGTGTGTTTTTGGGTGCAATTCAAGGTGCTGGATTTCACCTTTAAGGCCCAACCTGGCTTTGAACCAGATTAGCTGAGGAATCATCTTTTTCAAGAGTTTCTACCCATCCAATTTAATCCAGGAGATTGGGTAGATGCGGCAAATCCCCTCAGCCAAAGAGTATCAACTGGCAGATACTAGAAGACAGATCTTTTCTGCTATATCCCGCTCCTTTGTGGAATATTCTCCCCTTGGAAATTAAAATGGCCCACCTCTTGTTGAATTTTGGTAAGGCTTTAAGAACTTGGGTGTGTAACAAAATTGTGTTAAGGGTTCTGTTTCATGATCTAATATTAGTTGGTTAATTATCTTGGCTGCTATATGTATTTATTCTTTGGATGTTTTTATTGTTTTACATTGTTTTAACTGTTTTATAGTTTCATAATTGTCGGCTGCCCAGAATCACTTGGCTCGGATGATTGGCTATAGAGATTGCTTCAATAAATAAAGACATAATTGGTACCAAATTGTCCTTAGAACAGTGTAGATGCTAACACATTAAAACTTTAATAAATAATATTTCTACTCTCATTTATTTATAACTATGAGCTCAAGGTATATAGTTCATCTCTCATAAACTGCAATCTGACATAGTTGTGCACTTTCCCATTTACTTCACAGATTGGCTAGTTTCAACTTCTTCAGCAAACTGAATAATTATGGCCCAGGCTGCTGAAAATACCTAACTGCCATCAATGTTCCTAAAACTCTTAATTGGAATTAAAAGCAATAATAGTCTAATAACTGGGATACTCACAGAGAAAGCATTGCCTGGGAAGAGGAGGCTATTGTACACTTACCATTTGAAAATACTGTTGTAGTCTGAAAGGTTTTAGACTCCATTTGTTCGACATAAAGTAAAAATATGTATTATTTAATATAGGAAATACTCATACATTCACCACTTTTGCAGAATAAGACTCATGTATCCAAGGATAAATTGATTTATTTACTTATTTGTTTCTTTATTTGCCACCCATCTCACAATCAAGCTACTCTTATATATTTTGGTTTTATATTGCAGGGGAGGATGGTATGAAGTCTTGTGAACAGTCCATATAATCTCTTAATTAGAAGACCAGGAGACCTTGAGTTCTAGTTCCGCCTTAAGCACAAGGCCAGCTGAGTGACCAGTTCCTTTCTGTCAACCCTGGGAAGGAAACAATGGCAAACCACTTCAAAATCTTGCCAAAAAAATGACAGGAACTTGTCCCAGGCAGTTACCAGGACTCAACAATCATTCAAAGGTGCACACACACTCACACAGAGAAAAATATATATTATCCAGTTCTCACTTTTTCACTAATAAGTTCATTTTTCTACCCTACTAGCTGTCATGCCCCTGTCTGAATCTATTTCCGAGGGGGAGACCGAGCAGCTGACAAAGGATGGGAGTGTGGCTCCAGTGGCTATGGAAGAAACTGGGGAAGGGCACAGTCCAGCTGGGCAGAGCAGGGAAGAGGTGGAGCAAGGGAGAGGGAATTCGGAGGAAGATCCAGGCCCACCCCCTCTTCATCCTAGGGCACGCAGGGAGGGACAGAGAAGGGAGCAATGTGAGTTGCGTGGCTTACAGGGGAGGAAAAGGCCCTGATTCTCTTCATTAGCTGCAGCTGGGAACACAGTGTTTAAAAAGGGAGGCTGCACACAGCAGCTCGTGGGAAGCAAATCATGAGTTATCTTTAATTGTGGAGGCTTATCTGGGTTCCTGGCGTTTTCCCAACTGTGTGTGTTTTGTTGGCCTTTGAAGTCTGCAATTCCTTATCCTGCCCTGCCCAGTTAATAACTGCAGCATGGGTTGTGTGGATTTTTATTTACAGTTTATATGTACTTGGTTTTCGGACTGAATTTCCTCCACTTAAAGACTGTTCTTGGGAGAGTTTTTTCTCCAGCCAAAGATAACTGGACATTGTGGGCAAAGTTGGAGGTATTAAAGGGACTTTTCTTACTTACGTGACTGTGTTACCTTTGTACCACGCCCCTGATCATCACACTAGCCTTCATTGTTTTAACTTTTAACAAAGAATATAGAAAAGTAACTGTATGCAGTTATTCAAATCATGGGGAACTTGTGCTTCTCTTGATGCTGATAACTACAGGTTCCTTTTCTCTTGACCATGCTGATGGGATTGCTGAGAGTTGTAGCTCAGCAAAATCTAGAGGACATGGAACTTCTCACTCCTATGAGAGTTTACTCATCCTAGTGAATTCATTGGGGCTACTTATAATCGTGTGCATTTAGGATCACAACCTTTTTTGAATTGATGCCCAATTCTTCCCCTCCTCGCTCTATTAAAGCTTACTAGAATGATTCAAGAGTAGTCACATTCTTTCATCCAAGCTACTCCATAGCATTGCTGTGAAGAAGAAAAAAAGAGACCTCAGTAAAAGCCACTCTTTGCTTCTGGAGACAAAGTAGAATATACATTAAATAATATTGTATTTAATTTAGTGGAGCTGCTGAATTCAGTCAGTGGTAATCCATATGCTGTTTATCTGTTGATCAGTCAACTTGGAACCAACTTTCCCATCCACTGGTGGGCTTAGTAGAAACAACTTAAGAATAACTGTTGAAGGAAATCAAGTAAAGGTTTTTCAGTTAAACTCATTTCCCCCCACCCAGGTCCCTGAAGTGTAATACTTTTATTCCCTCTGCCTCCTATCCCATCTTTTGGAACTTGATGGTTTGTCATCATTTCTGGAGCAACTGCAAAATGTTTTAAAGCTGCATTTCAGCCAGGCATTGCAGACACAAAAGTCCAACATATGTGGAGCACACCAAGTTGGGGAATGTTGATTTAAACTTTAGTTGGAAGAACTTGCATTCATGTTATGACAACATATGGTATGTCTATAAATCCAGTATAAGCAAGTGTGTTCAGGGCCTATCATACACAGTCATATTCAAAATAACTTTATATTTTAGAGGACACACTAGGTTTAGATATATAGTGATAGTTTCCTTGTCAAATAGATTTATGAATAAACAAATAATTGGGTGGAAAGACAAATCTCTGCCCACCTCCTTAACAAGTGAAGATCATGAAAAGTGACCCTTTGGATGTTGCTAAATGACTTGAATCCCTGGATCACTTTTTGGGTTGTTTCAACCTCCCTTTATTCCACCTCCAGAGTGAGAAAGATGTGCTGCTTTCTCCAACACCCCCTTATCTTTCCAGTGGGCTCACAAATCAGTGTAAAGTATATAGAAACAGGTTACAATTTTGCAGAGTTCACTAGCTTCCTCCATAAATCTATGTATTTAATCTGTTCTGATTTATTTCTTTTGAGCTGAAAGAGGCATGATCTTCAACACCCTGGGAACAGGCAGCATTAAACTGAATAAGGTTACTTCGGAGTGGCCATGCACTGTTAAGCATCCAGTACTTGGGCAATCACCTCCCACCAGACTTTCCAGATTGGGTCTCTCCCAGACTGCAGCTTTTAGAATTCCCACATTTTGTTGCTCTTCATCTTTTAAAATGATTGAGGATTATGGCCACTGGTGCCCAAGGCGATCTAGGTCGGGAAGACTACCTTAGACAGCGATACGGTGAAGTACCTCTCTCCCCCATTCACATTTTTTATCCTCCTGGCAGATAATTCTATAAACCAGAAGGGTCATGTTTAATTTTCTTTTCTGTCTTTGTTTGCCTTGGACAAGACAAGAGTCGCTTCAGGGAATCCAACAACCGCGATCCTCCTTCGCGAAAGGATCGGTCGGTCCACTGTCCCGCCGCGCTCTCCACTTCGCCTCGGTCCCTCCCTGTCCTTTTGACAGACACCGCCGCGGGTTTCGCAGACCGCCGCGGCCCCGGAAGCTGGATACGACAATGGTACGATGTTCGCAGACTGAGCTAGCCAAAGGGGAAACATGAGAAGACGCGGCTATTCACGTTCCCGGGCTAGGGCGCTCCGGTCTGGACAATAAAGACGAGCCGCCGCCGCCGCCGCCGCCGCCGCCGCGGGGTGAGAACTCTCGCGAGCGGTGTGCGTGCCGAAAGCGTGTGGCGGGAGCTGGGATGGGAGAAGGGAAGAGCGGAGCTAAGCAAACCAACGAACAAGCACGCAGTCAGACCGAATCCCGGCCCCGCAGCAATCGCAGCTCCCAACAGCCGCCAGGTACTGACCGCTGGAGGCATCCCCGGGAGTGGGAGAGGACGCGCGCGCGCTTGCCGGGCTTAACCTGAATCAAGGCAACGGGAGGGAAGGGGCCCTTCCCCGCAGACATACCTCAACCCTCACCTTCGAACACCGAAGTGGTGCTTCTGTACAACAAGCTCCCGCAGCCCCGGTTTTCTTTTTCCTTTTGCAAGAGATGGTGGCTCTTGTCCGCAGCTGGTCTCTGGCGGTTCCTGACGAGGGGAAAAGAGAGCGGGAATTCTGGCAGGGCGGTGGGGATACAGGTGAAAGCTCGCTAAGGTTTTGCCGATCCAAAGGGAGGGCTAATACGTCCGCCGGCCGTGTCCACCACGTCCCTGGTCTCAGTAAGCGCTCGGTTTCGCCGCCGCTCAGCAGCCCCGCTCGCCTAGCGCGCGCGCGCGCGCGCGCGCCTTCTCTCCCTGCTCCCCTTTGAAACGAACCCGCGTCCTTCAAAGAACGAGCGATTTCTCTGCCTAAAAATGAGAATATTAATGAGAATACAGTCCGGACGCCTTAACTGCCAGAAGGATTCCCCCTCCCCCGCTACAAACACACACACACACACACACGATTCATAGAAATAGCAATGACAGGCTGTGAGGACTAGGTACGCAAAAGATCCTAAGGGGAAACGAGCGCTTTATTTTTTTTTGCCTTTCCGTTTGCTGACTGGGGGCAGGCCAGGCGCTTGATCTGGTAAACCTATTGCCACTAATGGCCCCAATGAACTGCGCCTTGTCCCATTTGTGAGCGGAACTGCCGCATCTCTATTAGGCATGTTTGGGACGCGCAGATCCGCAGGAGAGCCATTCGAGGCTCAGCATCCTCGGTTGGGTGCCGTCTATTCTCCAGAGTTGCGCATCTGCCTTTCTGCGAAAGTTGACGGGGCCTGGGGGAAGGAGCGAAGGAGCGCTTTGGAGCAGCGGTTTGGTGGTCTTTGCGGCGACCTTTGCGGAAACTGGGTCCCGCTGCGGGAAACGGCTATCGCCTTTTCCTGCGTGCTAATTAGCCAATGACTTTTAACTGCCGCTCTGTATTGTGCCTTAAAAAAGGAACTTGAGAGATCTAGACATGGTTGAAGCGACTCTCGCAAATTGAATGTTCTCTGGATGTTTGAAATTCATGTGCAGTAAATTTTAAAATATGGCTGTTTCGACTTCATTAATTATTCGAAGCTATGTATAGTTCGGCAGTAGCTCTGGGTCACCGATTACAAATTGCAATTTTGGCCCCTTTGTCCCTCCCAAGGAACGGGCTTGTTTTTAACTTCTTTTGGTTCTGCCGGAAGGGGACCTCCCTGGTTAACCTGGAGAACGCGTGGGAACGCCTTTGTCGGGAAGAGTCCGGCTAACGTGAGCCAGACCGAGGCCTTCGAGTGGTGGCCGCATCAGAGGAGGGAAGGAAGTTTTTGGGACGCCCTCAGAGGCAATCCAAGATGCTACTTTTAACTTTAGGGAAAGTACCGCCGGTTCAGCTCAGGCCATCTTAATGGGGTAATTTGATGGTGCCCGGAGGCTTTTCTTTCTTTTGTCTTTTTTGTAAAAAGTCGCGACCCTGAGGCATTCCCACCAGACCAAAGGAGTGCTTGAAATATGGCGAGGGTCTTTCCGGTGCCAGATTCGATCTTGGGAAAAGTCCTGAGGACTGGCCCGCAGGCACCTGGGCGAGAGCTGAGGACCGGAGGGGACTGTGGGGGTGCGGGAGAGGTGTTTTCTGGGCCCAGATACACGAACGCCGGCAGGTTCCGGTCCTCTTTTGGCCCAGTAACACTTGTCGCCTTGCCTTGGAGGCTCTAGTCCCGCACAGAGCGGCCTGCCAGTCTGACGCGCGTCCGCGGTGTGTTTTTCCTGCGGACAAGTCCGAAAGGAGTCTGACCAACCTCCTCGCAAATATTGAGAGTGGCTACTCCAAGCGTTTTTAGAGTGGGGAGTGGGGAGAAGGCGGCGCGATTCCTGGAGCTGGGGAAGGCTTAATTTGGGATGGGGAAGTTTGGGATGGAGAAGCGGGATGGCGCGTGGAGAGGGCACTGTTGGTGCTGATCTCTTGAGTGACTTTGGTCATCAGAGAGGCCCAAGGGAGCTCCGGCCGAGAAAGACTGCCTGAGTGTGTTCTGACGAAGCGAAGGCGAGCGAAGGTAGCAAAATTAAAGGTTGGGCTGCAGCCCTAGAGAGGGCGAGATGAAGCAGCACAAGGCCGGCGGCGGCACCCGGGGCTCTGCTCTCATCTCTCCGCTGTCCCCCACCCAGAAACGCGTAGTTGTGAATCTGAGCGCGCTTCCTGCTTGAGCGATGCTTCATTTTCTTGCCATGTATTGGAGCGGGGCAAATTGACAAACTTATCTCGCCTCTCAAACGGGGCCCTTTCAGCCTCTCAAAACCCACAAACGCACCCGCGTTTCAGAAACGAGCTTTCCAAGTTTGTTTGGCCGCATCTCTTTCTGCGCATCTTTTGCAGACTTTGCCTCTATTCCTCTTTCTGTCCTGACATCTCTCTGGCTGAGTTCACCCAACGCGCTAAACCAGGATACAATCGCAGGGTGGAATGGTGTGTGGTGATCACCAGGCCATTTATAAACAAGGTGGTTTTGAAGCAAACCGACGGTAGTTATTGGTAAAACGTGGTTAAAGAAGCCACGATTTGCGTATGCAGCTGAAACTGTAATTAGCCTTATCTCTAGGATCGAGCACCCATAGGGGCAGGCAGCATCACGTGTCTTTCTTTTTCTGATTGGGAAGAGCCCCTCCTCCGCCCGCTCCCCCTCTAGTTTCTTGCTCTAAGTGATTTCCACCGTAGTCCAATCTAGGTTGTTTATCTTCTATTTCTGATGCCCACCTTCCTCTGTCAGACTGATCTTCAGAACTCAGAGGTATGTGATATTTGAGCACACACTTTTTATCCGTATTAGTGAGTTATAAGATGTGAACGCATATGGGCATACTTCTGAACTGGTCCGGATGGATCCAGGAAACTTGGAACAATGGCCTTATCTGCGGGATGCGAGAAAATGATCAGTCTTGGATTTGTTTCATTTAACCTGTTTTCCATAGACTCGCGCGTGTTAATTTGCAGTGTGTGAATGGTGAAGGGGAGGGAGAAGTGTGTGTGTGGGGAAACCTACCAATGGCATCCAGTGCAGGTTTTGTTTTAAACCGAAATAGCATTTAGCTACATTCCAAAAGGCAGTTGCTTGGGACTAAATCCTACTCAATTCAGTGAGTCTTGCTTTCTGGTAAGCTGGCAAAGGTTGACTTTGTTTGAAGAATTTCCCATCACAAAGTGAGATCTGTTTCCAGTGGCTTTTAGACATGTCCATGGAATGTTCTTGGGAGCAGTACAGTAGTTTGTCTTCCTCTTTTCCTGGGATTCCCCCACACACACTATTTCTCAGCCTGCAGTCCTGGGATTTCCCCGTAGCCTTCCATCCAAATACTAACAAGCTCTGAACCGGCTTAAGTTCGAATGTAGACAAGGTCAGAGCGTAAACGTGTCGTATACCTTTCTGTAGGTTTTTGCATTTACAGACGAGAAAACCTGATTAAAACCCGATTGTTCAATTGAATAACTATATATTCAATTTTAGCCTTAAAAAAATAATCAGCATCGAGAGCACAGCAGAATATTTTAAGCTTGGGAGAGATGTATCTGCTTGGTATACTGACTGCTCGAGTAGTTTAAAGCACGGGCGGGGGGCGGGAAGAGAACGGCTCCCATGTATTCATAAGTCTCATGCATTCACATGAGATTTAATGAGTGTGCATTTTCAAAAGTAGGGGAGCAACCACATCCTGCTTTAGAAGATGCTTAGGATTGCCTTTGTTTTTCTAAACTTCCATTACACCAGCGGGAGAATCAGTATTTCTGTTCTTTTCCTTGAAGCAACAGTTTAGATCCTAGGTCTGTTGGTGGTCTTGCAAGAAAAAATAAAGCAAATTTCAACAGAAACTTTTCCCCAACCATTTGTGCTTATAAGAATTTGTTCATTTCTTAGAATGGCCTCCCTCCTTTTCTGGGGAAACAGCGCTCGAGGCTGCTAAGTGTATTTTATACAGACCATTGTCCCACTTTAATAGTAAATTATTCCAATAGAATAAACACATAAAAACAAATGGATATATAATTAGGCAAAACAAGTTCCCAGCCTTACAGTAGCAAAACGGGCACCTCCTATGCGATACCTGTCTCTTCTCAGGGCAAAGAAAGAAAGAAACACAAAAGCTTATCAAATTTGTATCCGATGTAATACTTGGGTGAGAAAACATCAGGAAATCTATGCTGTAGATTGGGAAACAAACCAACAACAATTAAAAAAACCGTCCCAGAAAAAACAGTGACGAACTATTTTTGAACAACGTGGAGACGTCGCAATCCTGGTGGAAAAAGCTGTTTGTCTTCCTTTCCTGCCCGATCTTTCTATGTGTACGTGTGTGTATGTGTGTGTGTGTGTGTGTGCGCGCGCGCGCGCGCCTATGTGTGTTTGGGAGGAACAGTCCAATTATTGCGAAAACTCTCCTCTGGCGAAAGTCCCTTGTTCGCTTGCAGAATTGGTCCTGTCGCTAGGGGGCGTGCAGACAGGTGTAAAGGAGGCGGGGAACAGGACCGGCCGTGCGCGAGCCGGGACGGGGAGCCCCGAGACACCCACATCAGCTACGCCCTCTTGCCCGAGCCGCCTGCCCTCCAGACGGAACTTCCGTCTTTCATTCGCGGACAGGACGGCAAATTAAGCAGGTGATGCTGGGTTTTCGTCTCCGATTCGGTGGGAAGAGAGTGATGCTCGCAAGGGATGGGAACAGCTTGGTAAAAGGAAGCGACTCCGCAGAGAGCCCTTAAAAACCCCATAAACGCAAAATCGAGGTTAGAACCGCGCCGCGGTTCAGCAGAGGCGGCGTTTGATTTGAAGCGCGCCGCGTTTCCATCTCTCTCTCTCTCTCCGAGCGGTAAGCCTTTGCTTGAAAGAGGCGCGTTGCCTAGGTTCCCTTTTCGCTTCTCTGATCAAAGCGGCCACGAGGTGGCTTGGCGGGACGTGTGAACTCAGCCATGGGGGTTTTTAGGTTTAGCTGGGGACCGTTCCGAAGAGCGACTGATGCCCGCTCTTCAATATTGGCAACTTTTCGATCTCCCTTCTCCCCCGCCCCGGGGGGTTTGGGTGTGTGTGTGTGGGGGGGGGGGAGTTTCCAAGGGGCGCGTGCTCCTTCGGTAGCCCTGACAGCTACTTCTGCAGCTGCTGCTGGCGGCTCTCCCTTCGCGGGAAAGTTCCGGTCCTTGATCTCGTGGGTCCCCCCCGCCCTCCTGCGCGATGCATCGGGTGATGTCCCGGGCCCCCGAGTAACCAGACGTTTCTCCTTTGCAGCGCGCGCGCCTGTCCCCGCTGACCGGAACTGCCTCCCCGCGCTCAGCTGGCCTGCTCTCGCCTGAAGGACGTTGCCACCCGCCAGCCATGAACACCATCGTCTTCAACAAGCTGAGTGGCCAAATGCTCTTCGAAGAAAGTGCCAAGGAACACGACAGAAACAGCAGCCGGCCTTACGGGCCGGTATTGGAGGTCGCCCCTCGCCCGGAGGTCCTCCTGCCAGACCGTCCTCCCAATAAAGACAACCTCAGCGTTCGCCATAAGAGGACAGGGTAGGCACCCGCAGGTCGCTGGGTCAGGGCTTGGAGGGCAGGTGGTAGGAGGGGAGGTTTTCCTGGGCAGGAGAAGAGAGAAGCTGGGAGCACTGCTTGAATTACATTCTGGGGTTGCTGTCCATCTCCTCCCTCCCTAGCCTTTCCTATCAGGGTCCTTGTGTGAATGATCCAACCAGCCCAACACTTATGCCCATCTTGGCAACACTTTAACTTCCAAACCTTTCTTGTTGCTCAGTATTCTAGTTCATTCTACAATTATTTTCGCCTGAATTATTTCCACACACTTTTAAAAGATTCAGGCATATTTGGAAGATGAAAATCCCACTGATGGGCTGGGCAGTTGGCATTATAGAAACCGTGAAGGTGTATACAGCCAATCTGAAATGGTGGTTTGCTAGAAACCAGCAGCTACCTAAATACTGTGAGAATAGGAAAAAAATTGTGCCAGGACAATGACTGAAAATTGAAGTGGCTGAGCATTACCTAGGAGAGTGACACCTCACTGGGATTTACATCTGAGCAAACTGATGTTAATAACAACAACAACAATAATAATAACAAACAAACAAACAACTAGCACTATCTATTAAACAATATTACATTTGAGAGGCAGCTAGAGACAATAATCAATATGATGTCAATTAATTAATACAGAATTTCTTTTGTTGTGCCTATTTTAACCATGCAGAGCAAATTTACCACTGTCTATTATTGCTTTTCAGGTGATGGATAATATATTTTTATGGGCCTTGCAAATTTATTCAGGCTTGGTTTAGTTTTTAAGGAATGCTTTTGTACAATTATTTTGCAGTTCACTGCCACAATGGTTATTGCATTAACATGTAAAATCTAATCCATCTGTTGTGCCTACATTATGAATCCAAAAGAATCAACATTTGCCCCTTTTCTTCAGAAAGAGGTGTAAAATGGGTGGGTAGATACCTTCATGAACAAAATGAGACACATCTAAGAGTAATGCACATAGATCAGAATGCTCATTTGTGGGAAATATCTTCATCAGAAATTTAAGGGATGTCAAAAATGGAAAGGGAAAGGAGATACTTTTTTCTCTGACATGAAAAGTTAAAAATCACATTAAGTTTATACTTACAAAGCATTCCAGGTTACCAAAAGAATGCTTGTGCTGTGCAGAAATGCTGAGATGCTACAGGTACTACCAACTGATTCATACAGAATTACATTTCAACAATAATAGTAACAAGTAAAAAGACCAAAAATAAATTTTATAAAAGTGGTGGGAGGAGGCATTCATGGATGGGGTAGGCAGGGAACAAGCACTGTTTGAAGGTAGCATCTTTGGAGGAAAATAGCATTACAGGACCAAACTCCATAATCTTAACCAGAAACTGAGACCAGTATGGGAGGGCAAAGAGCAATGAAATAGGAAACTGGCAGAAGAAATCTCTGGATGAAGAGAAACCAATAACAGGCCTGCTCTTGAGCAGGTTCTGATATTTCTTGCGTTTTGTGGAAAGGCCAAGTCTTGTTGCTTGATTTGTGTACTTGCATGCACAAATCACTGGGCATAGGATACCAAATGTCCTGGACCTGTTTTGAAGGGAGAGCAAACCTGCCCCTGAGTATAATCTGTTCCTCTAATGATTCTCCTTTGTGTCCCGATTTTGGATCCGGTGGATTCAAACTTATGTAAACTTGCTTCTGTGTACATTCCATGGAACTTTATTCAGTAAGGCTTCTTTCCATGAAGGGGGACTGCATATGGTTAGGCTTTACATTAATTAAACAGGACATGCCTAAAAAAACAACACATGCCTAAGAGATGAGACTAAGTTGTTCATGTCTTCCATTGGATGAACTTCTGTTGGGATAGGAATGTACAAGCATCCCATCAGGCAAACATTTGCCTTTGCCTAGACAAAAATTCAGAGTGCAATATTATCTATCCATCAGCTATTTAGAGTATTAATTGCTTATGAGTACTGGGCTGTCTGCAAAGGTCAATTTTAATTTCATTTAAGATTGGTCATGTGCAGAAATTACTGACATGTACTCCCCTTAATAATCAGTCATATACAGGTGCAACACCTTGGAAGTGGGGAGAAAGTTATTGCCTGAATATCTTGAATAGCCCAGTGTGTACAAATTGCTTGATCTCAAAACAAGGTCACAATAGCCACACTATTGGTTAAACCAAGTTCATCACTTTGGGGAACTGCCTGCCCCATTTTAGAATTGTGAGAATATGCTAGATATGTTTTCACAAAAGGATTCTCAAGGGAAGGCTTGCCCTGACATAAACAATATGCAAAATATTTATGTTGTGTTATCAGAAAGCAAGATTAATTAGGTTGCTTCCCATCACAGCCTCTTGCCCTGCAAATTGATCGTGCCTGGGGCTCGTGGGCAATCTGACACTTGGCTTTGCAACATCTTCTCCCAGGTTCTGGACTAGTACAAGAGCCATGCCCCTTTGATTATATATTCGCAGGTTGGCTTTGGGGTTTTGATCTGAGGTCAACTGTCTTCTTTTAAAATACAAATAGAAGCACCTAGGGAAAGAGGGGGTGGTGGAATTTAATTCTTTATCTCCTGCTCCAACTAGGAAAAAATTTCCTATAAAGACATTGTTGATTTTGGGAGGAAATCCCCTATTGTTGCCTACCATAATAGAGCCATCTATTGTCATCAGCTTGGCTCACAGTGTGTTCAATAAGCATATTGTATAGTGCAGCTGTGAAAATGAAGACTGTGGAAACCACTAAAACCTTGGGTACACTCCTAGGTTCTCTCCAAGTATTAATATTAACTGTATTGCAAAGGAAAGGAGAACATATTATGTATAGAAGAGTGATATTGACTGTGTTTAATTAAATTTAACTCTAGTTAAACTAATACATATTTTTCTCTGGTCCAGGATGGTTTTGCTACTCTTATTCCTGCTCCTACTTTGGCTTCCAGCGCATGACTCAAAGACTTCGTGGCTGCTTAGCTGCCCTGCCTGCCTACCAGACTGTGAACTCTAAAGCAGCAGTAGAATAATGACTGAAAATAAACTAGGTTTCTTTACAAAAGCTCATTCAGAGAAAGCATTCATTTTAGATTTGGTAGATGTTTAATCTTGTCTTTCTTGTACCAGGTTTTATTTTAGTTAAGTACAGGTTAATTTGGGTCCAATTTGCTTTAAGCAGCACATGATCCATGATGTAACTTACAAAAATGGTGTGCCTGGAAATTTACGTGTGGTCTGTCACTGAGACAGATTTACCTAGTTTCAAATATATATGAAACTGGTCAACTGCTTAAGGAAAGTGGAGAAGATGAAACCCTCCCTCTATACTGAAAGTCAGCAACTTTATGATGTATGGCCTTCCGCTCAGAATTCCACAGCATCCTGTCTAGGGAATTCTGGGAATTGAAGTTCACACATCTTTAAACTGCTGAGATTGTGAAATACTATCCTACATGTCCCCATTGTGGAGGTAATTATTAGTAAGCCCAGTCACCTCCCATTGATTATATGGGTTTGGGAGTAGGGTGCTCTTACTGTTGTTGTTGTTGTTGTTGTTATTATTATTATTATTATTATTATTATTATTAACAATAATTTGACTTGTATGCCGCCCCTCTCCCGAACGGACTTGGGGCAGCTCACAGTTAAAACCAATACAATAAATAATTACCTAAAATAGAATTAAACCCACAAGCCAAATTACTAAAACAAATTATAAAACAACCCCCCCCCAAGAGGAGTCAGCACAGCGCAGCCTGCTCAAATAGCCAAGTTTTCAAGTCGTGGCGGAAGGTGTGGAGGTCAGGGGCCAGGCGGAGCCCCAGAGGTAGTTGGTTCCATAGGGTGGGAGCTGCCACAGAATAGGCCCTCCCCCGCATCACCGCCAAGCGACATTGAATCGCAGACGGCACGCCGAGGAGCCCCTGCCTGTGCGCTCGTACAGGGCAGTTGGTATTCGATGCCGGCAGTAGACGTTCCGTAGATAGCCCATGTCTCGTAGGACTTTGAATGTCAATACCATTAGTGTGATCTGTTGGACTGATACTAAATCATGAGCAATTCTTTGTGTTTTTGTGCTTCTCTCTTGCTGCCTCTACTGGGGGGGGGGCGTATTGCATCCTAATAGTATCCATATTGCTAGATGCTCAGGATAGTAGATCCCTTGTTTAAAGGTGGAATTGAAGGAAAGGTGCAGGAGAGCAGGTTGATTAAGCTAGCCCTTTACTCCTTAGTGCCCTGGAAATAATGGGATGGCAACTTCTGTCATTTTCTCCAGCATGACTGAAAATGTCTATATTGGGGAAGATTGCTGAACTTGCTTGCTTTGGCTGCATCTCTATCCCAGTGGAGAGAAAAGCTAAAGGCTTGTGTCAAGTACCAAATGTTTTCTGTTAGCAAACGCTGTTTTGTCTGCATTTTCTTTTCTTCTCAAATCTATCTTCCAAGGTCAGACAATATTTTAACAGCTTTCTTCCTTGAGAAAGATCTTTTATCTTCACAAGAAGTTGAGATATTATGCAGGCCAGAACTGGACATTGGTATTTAAATTATCAAAGCCTCCAGTTTGGCAACTCCTTTTTCCTTCCAACCCTTGGTTTGCATGCTTATATATTTGCTTTCTGCACGGTTATTTTGATTTTATAAAAATGAGGAAGAACTATCAAAACTGCTATAGCTAGTCGGGATGGTTTTTTTATACAGTTAGAGAGGTAAACATGTTAAGTAATAAGCAAGCTCCTTTCTGCTTATTCTTCCATAAAACCTGAATAAATGATTATGCATAGTTTGTAAATCCACAAATTCCCTCATATGTCTGTATTTGTGGGCTGCTCTGAATGCCTTTAGATCTTTGTTTAAAGAACTGTGGCCTTCATGCCTCAGTTGGCCCATATGTCTCAGAGATCCTTCTGGGAAATATTTGGAATCAATTGACCTTTAGTTTAACCAGAGGGTTCTCCTTTATGTTGCTTGTTATTACCATTGATCATGTACCATGACAAGAATATGTTAGAAAAGGCTCCAGAGTATATTCCCATTTATCATTGTGACTTCTAGGATGGCACCAATAATCCAGCTGAAATTGGAATTATTGTAATCACATTCCTGTAAAAAGACAGTTGCTTGACAGCAATAAGACATTCCAAACCTAAGAAGCCAAAAGGGACAAAGCCTATGGAGCTGAAATTCAGGGTGGTTGTATCCATATTCTGGCTCTGTGTTAGAAAGAGAAAACTTGGAGGGAGAGGAGAATACAAAAATAATACTGCAGTATAGGTGCAGGAAGTCCTTGATTTGCAACAGTTCATTTAGTGACCGTTCCAAGTTATATCATTGAAAAAAAGTGACTTACGACCATTTTTCATACTTACAACCATTTTAGCATCCCACATGATTCACATTCGGATGCTTGACACCTGACTCACATTTATGACAGTTTCAGTGTCCAGGAGTCATGTAATCGCCTTCTGACAAGCAAAGTCAATGGGGGAAACCAGATTCACTTAACAACCGGGTTATTAATTTAACAACTGCAGTGATTCAACCTAACAAACGTGGCAAGAAAAGTCATCAAATGGAGCAAAACTAACTTAACAAATTTCTCACTTAGCAACATACTTCTTGGGCTCAATTGCGGTCGTAAGATGAGGACTACCTGTAGTCCTCCACCTGTGATCACAGCTGGGACCAGAATTTCCATTGCTTGGCAAGGCAATTGTGAAATGAATTATGCTCACCTTCACAAACTTTTTTGCCACGACTGTTAAGCAACTTGTGCCAGAGGTTCATTGAATCATGCAGGCATCCGTGCAAATCCAGCTTCCCCCGTTGACTTTGTCGGAAGCTGTCTCGTAAGGTTGCAAATGGTGATCACATGACCCCAGGACACTAACCATTGTATATACTTGCCCGTTGCCTGAATTTTAATCATGTGACCGTGGAGATGGTGCAACAGTCATATGGTCATGTGTCACTTTTTAAGTGACACAATAGCTTTGAATGGTCACTAAATGGATAATTATATGTTGAGGACAACATATAATTAGTGTGAATGGTCACTAAATGGATAATTATATGTTGAGGAAAACATTAAAATTATTTGTGTTATGGGGGGGCCTAAAGAGCTTGGTCTCTGGTTGTGTTAGGCCCTCTAATGGGAATCTGTAGATGGGAAGCCATAATGTAGCTTATTTGATTCTGGCATAAGCTAATGCTTGAGCCTGCTGTTATGATTTACATCTTAAAAATTTTCTCCTAATCCTGAGAGCTGTATATTTAACAAACCATAGGCCAGTGATGGCGAACCTTTTCGTTGTGGTGTGCCGAAAGCACGCGTGTGCTGCGATAAGCGACGCGTGTGCCGCCCCCACAATGCAATGCACCCCGTCCCCATGC
Organism: Naja naja; assembly: GCA_009733165.1. NCBI lineage: Eukaryota > Metazoa > Chordata > Lepidosauria > Squamata > Elapidae > Naja > Naja naja. The sequence goes on from CM019155.1 coordinate 21,894,444, forward strand.
GCATGCAACACCCCCGCCCCACCCCCTTACCTGCATTGTGCATGCATGCACCTCCCAGCTGATTTTCAGGCCGTTTAACGTCGTTTTCGCCTTCCCGAGACTCAAGAGAAGCCTCTGCAGCCTTGGGAGGCCAAAAAATGGGCCTTCTGGAAATACCGGAAGTGCCTGTTTTCAGCCTCCTGGGGGCCTCTGCAGCCGCGGGAGGCTGTTTTCGCCCTTCCAGAGGCTCAAGGAAAACTTCTGCAGCCTCCGGAGGCTGAAAATGGGCCCATTTTGGCACTTCCAGTATATCCAGAAGGCCCATTTTTAAGCCTCCCGAGGTTGTAGAGATTTTCCAGGAGGGTGAAAAAGGCCTTAAACAGGCCGAAAATCAGCTGGGTGACACATGCATGTCCAGTGCAGGTAAGTTTGGCTGGGGCTCGCATGCCCGCACCAATGGCTCTGCATGCCACCTGTGGCACGCGTGCCATAGGTTCGCCATCACAGCCATGTCACAAACAATGGAAAATCATCATGATAGATACCAGAACTTCTCTAAATTCACATGCATTTATTCAAAACCATAAATCAATTTATCCCAACCTAACATTTACCAACATGTTTAGGAGGGGTTGTAATCCAACCAACCCGCCCAATTGGAAGGATAGTCTAGTTGGGAAAGGCTGAGTTACAGCCAGGGGTGGACTTCAAAAATTTTAGCAAAGGGTTCTCTGCCCGGTTGCCGGATGGGTGTGGCCATGGTGGGCATGTCCTAGTTGGCCTCCTGCACCAATGCGGGAGGGGTTTTTTTTGCCTTCCCCGGGCTCCGGAGGCTTTCCTCGAGCCTCCAGGAAGGCCTCCCTGGGCTCCAGAGGTTCTCTGGAAGCCAGAAACGGGCCCATTTCTGGCCTTCCAAACTTCCGGGAGGCCCATTTTTCACCCTCCTCAAGCCTCCATGCACACCCTGCACTTACCTGTATCCAAAACAGGCCACATGGGGACTCCTGGGAGGGGAGGGGCGAGGTTGGTGTGGCCAGCCAAGAGTGGGATTTGGGGGTTCTCTGGATTGCATAGAATCTTAGCTAGGGGCTCTCCCGAACCCCTGTGAACCCCCAGCAGCCCATCCCTGATTACAGCCTTCAATGTTCACAATGAATAAATAAAAGTTACTCCTTCCACATTGGTTAGAGTTTGTATTTGCTATTCTGACTTGGGGGGATGGGAGAATATATCATTCTTCCACAAATGAAAGCCTAGTGGTCATTTTTGCAGAACATTTGATCTGTTCCATTCTCAACTCTGCACTGGAGTAGCACATTGGGGAAACTTGATGTGAGTGAATCATGAAGTGACAGTGAGTCATGAAGAACAATTCCCTTTCATGACTCACTGATGCTCTTCTACTTCTCCATCCCATGGATAGCTCTCTGCCCTTCCCTCCTGAGACCTAGGAGGCTAAGAATCTCAATATATACCTCTTTCTCTCCCTTCTCTCTTACCTCATTCACAGTGCCCGGCAGAACAGTGGGAAGGTGAGACACAAGCGCCAGGCCCTGCAAGATATGGCACGACCACTGAAGCAGTGGTTGTATAAGCACCGGGACAATCCCTACCCAACTAAGACAGAGAAGATCTTGCTGGCTCTTGGCTCCCAGATGACTCTGGTCCAGGTAAGAAGGAAATGCATGCAGACTCTGATTTAAAAAGTCTGATTGGTTGCCATCAGATATATCAGCAAGTATAGTTTACCTCTAAATAAAACATGCATAACATAAAGACCATTTTCAGCCTTTGAAAGCCTTTGGTGTGACTACTATGGACCACCAGAAGTTAAAAATGAATTTTTATGTAATAGAAGGAGGAGAAATAATAGAGAAGAGTAAAAATTCATTTACGTGGGAATGGCACTCCAGAATGCTCCATCTCACTTCAGATAAACCAATTCCGGAGATTTGTTGATTTCTGGAAGTAAATTCTTGAAACCAGACTTGGAGGATTTACTTTCAAAAACTGCCAAACTCCCATAAGATAGGAAAAGTTTTGGCATGTTTCAGAAGAATATTTGGGAGCTCTCTTGGACATTCTGTTCCTAGGGTAACAAATTTTGCATGGTTGTAATGATTGAAGAGTAATATTAACCATGTTTAATTTTAGTACTACTGAGAGTATAATCCAGGATGCCATACGGAGGCCAAGTATGATTTTCAATCTGGAAAGATGCACATCTATTGAACAAACAACTGTAGTTCTTAGTGCAGCTAGAGTATACTTCAGCTGTTCTTTCATGTACATGTAGATTTATTTTTTCTTCTTCAATTAAATGGAAACTGAATACCAGCTATTTTGTTCCAAAAAAGCAGCAGCCACAAGCTTTTATATGAATATTAATCTGATTTGATCTGTTCCAGAAATAAGTATCAATCTACCTCTGCCTTAACACTATTAATACTGGAAGAAAATTGGGAATTAAACTATGGCAAGAAACCATTATTGTATGAGTAAATTAAATAGTTCTTCTAGAAACTATGATAGCTTGACTTAGGTTTCCAAGTGACATTTATTTCATCAACATGACTGTCTATACATGTGGGACTGTAGCATCCATAATTGTGTTTGGCTGGACAGAGATCATTTGAACAGGGTGGAGGAAATCAGGTTGGGAATATTGTAGTAAGAGTAAATCAAGTAGTTGATTTCAATGTTTTGGCTTTAATTGGGATTTCTTAGCAATAGCAACAGCATTTAGACTTATATAGAACTCCATAGTGCTTTCCAGCAGGGGTCACCAATCTTTTGGACCTCAGGGACCACCAAGCTCATAATTTCAAATCCCACGGACCACTAATATGAATTTTGACTGACGGTGGCTTGCTGATGTTGGTGGGAAAGTCAGTCCCATATCCCAGAGCTGCAGTAGTCACAGGACTGGCCTGTGCACTGGCCTGCCATGGATGAGCTGCTCCGGGATGACCAAAGGGCCAGTCCTGTGACTACTGCAGCTCTGGGATATGGGACTGACTTTCCCACCAACATCAGCAAGCCACCCTGGGGTGAATTTCCCCGCCATTGGTCTTACCTTCCAGTTCCAGCTCGCGTGGCTCTACTCAAGGTAAGGTTTGCGCTTGGCTGAAGGATGGGGACCAGCGGGTGGGAGGATCATGTGGGCAGTGCAGCCTGGCGTTCCTGCAAGCCTGGATTAATTGCCTTGGGGGGGACATTTCTCTGCAGACCACCAAAATTTTCTCATGGACCACTAGTGGTCCTCAGCCCACTGGTTGGCGACCACTGCTTTACAGCACTCCCTGACCAGTTTACAATGGCAGCATCTTGCCCCAACAATCTGAGTCCTCATTTTACTGACCTCAGACGGATGGAAGTCTGAATCCAGGGGTGGGATGCCACTGGTTCTGTCCGGTTCTATGGAACCGGTAGCTCTGAAGAGCAGCAGACATAGAACCGGTTCTATGTCTGCTGCTGTTTTGGCCCACCCGCCCACTCGGGCTTTTACCTGTCCTTTGTTTCCTGCTTTTTCAACCCAGCTGCTTTGTGCAGCACAGCTGCAGTTGAAAAAGCAGGAAAAAAGGGCTTTTCCAACCACTGCACACCCGCACGCAGCACTGCTCAGCTGTCCGGGCAGCTCAGCAAGTCATAAATTGGACTCGCATGACTTGCGCGACTCACGCATGCACGCGTGACACAGAGCAACAGAAGCGGTAGTTATACCAGTCAGATCCCATCCCTGGCTGAATCAACCTTCAGCCCATCAAGATCCAACTCCTGGGTGTGGGCAAAATTAGTCTGCTTTTCTAAATATTGCACCACGATGGCTCCTTGGGAATTTTCTTGTATCAAGTCTATTGTGAAATGGTGTATAATAAATGTTAGGCAGGTATGGAAGTATGCATTCATTCTAGTCAAGCCATTAACCTTATCATTTGACTTCTTTAGCTGTTTAGGAATAAGTTGGATACTCCCATTAATTTTTCCCTTTTTTTGAATTTTTATTAAATGTAGTCCTTTGCCTTCTTAACTTTTCATGGCAATATGTTCCACAGAAATTAAATAGCATATTTGGTTAAGAAGAAAAATGCTCCATTTAATTGACAATCTATCTTACTTGACAAAGACATGTGGTCTGAAAACAAACAAACAAACAAAAGAACTATAATAAAACATTCCAGATGCTCCTTCCATGCTTGGTCCAGCAATCCTGTCATATTTGCATGAAGGGAAAGAAAAGGAGAGAATGAATTGTGATCTGATTATTGATTATAAGAAGCCAATCTTGAAGAGTAACAAAGACAGAGTATAATTTCAAGTCACACCTGAATGCAGAATAATTTCTCTGCAACCACACCAACTTAAACCGCCATTATTTCATCTTGGGAACTAGGTCATGTTTTAATATGCACTTGAAAAATAGTTCTCATTCCTTAAAGCTGTGCATTCCAGATGGTCAAATAGTGTTGGATGACTGACTTTAATCTACGATTGTTAAGTGCCAGGACACTTCTGAAGTTGACCAAAAGAAGTGTTCTCATGATCTGTATTTCCCTGTCAAGCATTCCATGTAACAAGGTTGACCTTTCCCTTTGCATCATTCTGTCAAATTCTGTAACACATTGCTATGTTATTTTTATTTGGTTAAGTTGATACAGCATTAGAGTTATGGTTTTATTTAAGTTTCAGTCAATTCTTTCTCATGATGGGATTGGTGCCAAATTGGGGGAAAAATCCTCTCATAACCCACCACAGTTGGTTATTATTATTAATTGTAGCCATTTAAATTGCAATATGAAGCCAATCTGCCTTGTTCTAATACCCACTGAACTTAGTGGAACTCGTTGCTGGGTAAATATGAGTAAGATTGCATTAAGACTCCATAAATATGCGCCTGAAGAAAAAATATCTTTGAACTAATTTGCCTTGTGCATAAAGGAGTTCTTTATATTTGTGGTGAATCTATAGCCCCCATAAGGACATTCCTAAAGTTATCTCTTTTAGCCTCTTAGCTTTATGGCTTAGACTTAGTTTAACACCCATGGAGGTCCACAGGCTTGTTACTCTGAACCCTCCATCTTCAATGTTGCTAAAGTAGAATAACAGAGTTGGAAGGGACCTTGGAGGTCTTCTAGTCCAACCCCCTGCTTAGGCAAGAAACCCTAAATCATTTTAGACAAATGGTTATCCAACATCTTAAAAACCTCCAGTGTTGGAGCATTCAGAACTTCTGGAGTCAAGTTGTTCCACTGATTAATTGTTCTAACCATCAGGAAATTTCTCCTTAGTTCTAGGTTGCTTCTCTCCTTGATCAGTTTCCATCCATTGCTTCTAGTCCTGCCCTCAGGTGCTTTGGAGAATAGCTTGACCTGCTCTTCTTTGTAGCAACCCCTGAGATATTGGAACACTGCTATCATGTCACCCCAGTCTTTCTTTTCATTAAATTAAACATAGCCAATTCCAGCAACCATTCTTCACACGTTTAATCTTCCAGGCCCCCAATCACCTTTGTTGCTCTTTTCTGCACTTTTTCTAGAGTTTCAACATTTTTTTTACATTGTGGTGGCCAGTATGGATGCAGTATTCCAACCAGGGGTGGGATCCTACCGGTTCTATCCACTTCTGTAGAACCAGTAGCTCTGAAGAGCAGCAAACAGAAAGCATACATAGAACCGGTTCTATGTCTGCTGCTGTTTTGGCCCACCCGCCTGCCCGGGCTCTTACCTGACCTTTATTTCCTGCTTTTTCAACTGCAGCTGTTTTGCATGACACAGCTGCAGTTGAAAAAGCAGGAAAAAAGGGCTTTTCCAACCGCTGCACACTTGCACGCAGCACTGCTCAGCTGTCCAGGCAGCTCAGCAGGTCGTAAATTGCACTCGCGTGACTCGCGCATGCGTGCGCAACTCACGCCTGCACGCGTGACACAGAGCAACAGAACCGGTAGTTATACCAGTCGGATCCCATCCCTGATTCCAACTGTGGCCTTACCAAGGCATTATAAAGTGGTCTTAACACTAGTTACTGCATTCATTATGTGTATATGAAGTGTGGAAAGTCTTTTTAATAATGTCAATTTTGCAGTCTTAATTCGAAGAAATTCAGGAAACATAACATGTAAATATTTTCTTATTAGTAATGCTTACTTTTGCTTCTCTTTCTGGTTGTTTATTATTGCTGCTTCTTCTATTAGAAGAAGATTGTGTTTATAATCTCTTATCTGGGATTGAGGTATTATGCAACCAAAGGAATGCTAAACTTTAAGCAAATTATAAGTTTTCTGAATCCAGCTGGGGAACCCTAAGACTTCTTATTAGACTTTTTCTTTAGCCAACTATTTTCTAGCTACAGGATTGCTTTCCTTCAATCCTCTAATCATACACAAGCATAGTAATATAACTAGACACTACTGACCAGGCACTAGCTTGGGACATTTAGTTAGATGGGAATCCTGATGAAGACCCAATGGAATAAAAGTAGACATTGTAGAGTGACAGAGAAAGCAAAGGTTTGGTACACCCTCTCAATTTTATTCACTACAAGTAAGTAAGTAAGTGGTTAAATAAGTAAATAAGGTACCACAAGCACTACAAGTTGGAAAAATTAACATTGAGTTTCTGGTGGAAAACAGAATCTACTGTTTTCCCAAGAATCTATTTCCCAACCTTGGCATTTTAAAGATGAGTCTATTTCTATTTGCTAGAATTTTCAGCAATGGCTATGCTGGTTGTGTAATTCTGGAAGTTAAAGTCCATATGCCTGAAAATTGCCAAGGTTTGGGAAACCCTAATTTAAGATGTTAAAAGTAGTAAGCTAGGACTTGCAGATTCAACTTCAACACAGCCATGGAAGTTTACTGAGGGTCTTGGGGCCATTCCTTCGGTCAATCCTGCCCCACAGGGGATTTTGGGGGGGTGGGCTGTGTAAAAAACATGGTGGCATTTGCCTGTCTGGGTTCCTGGCAGGCTATTAACCAACATACAAGCAAACTTTCCCTGTATTAGATAATTTTGGCTTAAGGAAAGGAAGAAGGTTTCTAAAAGAAGATTTGGAAAAAAATTGTATAGCTGAAGTTCAGCTGAATACGGTGCCTAATTCATGTAACTTCTAGACTCCCTTTTCTCCCATTTGCTTTAGAGCCAGAAACATTATACTCCGAAACTACAGAACTAGAGCAGGAAGCCATATTCGACTAAAAGCCGCAGCCTATATTTATCTCACCAATTAGTCCTCAATTTGGAGGCTAGCAATTTGTCCTGCTAATTTGCAATGAATGCTGTATGTCATGTTTTCATTTGCACTATTCCCGTAGGGGTGGATTTATTTTATTTTAAATTTGGTTTTAGCCATTCCTAGGAATTAAAAAAAAAAGCTGAACATTCTTTCCAGAAGGGGAAATATGAATGGCTTTATTGTTGAATATGATTTGCCACAGTATGACTAATGGCTTGCTTTTGAGCTTCTGAGGCTCTGGCAATATTCAGCTATGCAAAAGCATATACTGCATAGGATATAATTTACTCAGGAAGAGAGAATCGCTTAGGTGAGCCATCTTCTTCCTTTCAATCATCTCCAATCGTCAAATGTCTCAAACTTCAACTCTCAAAACTTTCAGCTAGCTTCATTCTGTTATTGACCCAAACATCTGGAGAACACAGTTTGGAGAAATTGCTCCTTTAGATGTTTATCCTTGTGCAATACGATCCCCAATATCCCAGTAATCTTTTCCCTTCAAAGGAGATAAAGATAGGAACGTACTCTATGATTTATATTTTAAGTATGATGTTTGTTTAATGCATTGGAAAATGGGAGGCCTGCCCTAAAACCACCTGAAAAATACATTTGCTGAACAGAAACAGTTTATCACAATAGTAAATAAGGGGGAGGGGGAAGCGAAACAGAATGAAGGGCATGTAAAAAAAAATTCTTAGTTTAATCCTGCTTCAGATCCTCCAGTGTTGTGAGAGCACAGTGCATTTGGCACTGTTGCTCAGAAATTATGGGAATCATGGCCCACGATATCTAACATCATTCCAAGTCTGAACCGTTACAACTTTCCTAGTCCAGCTAGGAGCTATGCACCCTTCTAATTTTCATTTGCTCTGTTATGGCATTTTATAACCTGCCTTTTGTTCCAAGATGGAATTAAAGGTAACACATGCAGGGTTCTTGCTTCATCTAGGTATTCATAAAATGCAGAAATTTGCTGCAATTCATACTTGCAGGCTGTAAAATGGAGACGGAAAATTATTTGATAACACAGAGAGTGGGGGGAGAGGGAGGGAGGCAGAAGGAGAGTGAGGGAAGGAGGGAGGGTGGGGGGAGACAGGGGCAGCTATGTGTTTGCAATCCAGGACTTCAAACTGCTGTTCAGTGTTTGGGTCCAGGACAATCAGGGGAAACTACAAAGCCTAACCATGTGCTTCTGTTGACATCTTTAGAAGCTCTGGTGGACACCATAGTTAACAATCTGGTGGTGACTATGGGTTTGGAACTATATGCATTTTTTTTTATTTCAGGCTTTACATTCTTTTGGAATAGGACCAAATTCACAGAAATGTAGCATTTTTAAGAAAGGTAGAAGCCAAACAGAGATGGTAATGACAGTTCTGAGAAACCAATAACCGATGCACTATTTATCAACTCTAAACTGACTGTATTGCTTTAGTGAAATGGAATACTAAAAGTTGCTCCTTGACCAACTATTGCATCAAATATAGCTTATAAAAATTTCTATTTTTTTTTAAATATCGTGATAGCTACAGTGCTTGGAGTGACAATTTCTTTTCTCCTTTTTGAGCCAGTATGAATTGTGAGCTTATTTCCTTTAGTTCCTAAATTGGCAAAAATGACAATGATTTTATAATGGTTTTCACGAGGAAAAGACAACATCCAAAATTCAAGAGTTTGGGGGCTGCACATACGTTTTCTAAAGATGGTCCTATTTCATGCTGGATAGCTGAACTTTATTGCCTGCTGGAACACTTTGAAACAGGGAGCTGTTCACATTCATGAATAATGCTTGCTATTGACATGGAAATCTTCATTTTGGCTTTTTCCATGAAACGGAGGTGCACGCATATAAATCACGGTAGTTTTATATTGCCTGTATCAAGAGCTATGTGGATAAATCTCTACCTCTTCATGTGGCAGAGTATGATTATGCAAATATTAAGCCAACAAATCTTTCTCTCTCTCTAACCCCCCACCAACAAATAAATGGTGCAATCATTAACACAGACTATTCAACAAAGAATTCAGAAAGTATATACAGTCCAAACATTGGCTCAACTAAATTTGATTACAGAGTAATACAGGTTCCTGTGTTGATCCCATGGTACTCTCTGGCATAAGAATGTCAATTAATGGGCACTGATTAGCAGAAATGGAAAGCTGGTCTGGGTTACTGGAATCAGAAAAACTTTCTAAAAGCCTGAAAAAGTGCATCTGTCTCTTGCATTCAATAGCCTAGTTATATAGCCACCCACCTCCTATTTGGATGTGGGATTCTGCAATTTAAGGTTCCATTATTGGTCATTTTACAGAAGTAGGTAGCAGGTGGCTCTCCATATATTTTTGAGCCAATTCACATCTTTTTTTTCCAATATAAGCTGCATTAGCCAGAATTCAGCAAGACTTGTAGGAGCACAGATTGACCTTTTATTTAATAACTGATAGATATAGAACTTGATATCATGGTTTTCCAGTGCCCATATAATTGTTGTTAAAATAGAACTATGAATCATTTGTCTGCTTTTATACTTCTTTCATCGCATTTACAGAGGAGAAATTCAGTTCTCAATGTTCTGGGTCAAAGACAAATTTGATGCATTTGTCTTTTATTTAGGTATCAAATTGGTTTGCCAATGCAAGGCGGCGTCTTAAAAATACTGTCCGCCAACCGGATCTCAGCTGGGCTTTACGAATAAAACTATACAATAAGTATGTTCAAGGAAATGCTGAGCGGCTTAGCGTAAGCAGTGATGAGTCATGTTCCGAAGGTTTGTTTTTGATACTTTCAAGTTGTCTCTATAAAAAGTCTGTAAAATTGAAAATAATTATTATTTCTCAAGAAGTCAATAGTCTTGCATGCTATTTTTGCCTTGATCTGTGCTCCTCAACTACAGTATGTCCAATAAGCAGCATCTTCCTGGACTCTGAAGAAGAATGAATATCTCTAAAAATCATTTCAAAGATTAAAAGCCTATATATGTCCAGATGGACTATATTGTTTGCTTAAGATGCAATGATGGTTTTGTAGAAAAGGAAGGAATCTTATGCCCATTTGATGCCCTCTCTACAAGAAACTTCTTCCCCAAAGTTAAGTTTGGCAGGAAAATGTCAATTCTTTCTGAATTATTTGAACTAATCTTTCTTAAAGCCCTGTTATAAATGTATTAAGAGACAAGAGGGAGTTCATTGTATATTTATTTAGAAGACAAAAATATTTGTCTTCTATAGCAATTGCAGCAATTCCACTACTGCAAAGATAAATTATGTATGAAGTGAACCCTGTCTTGTTTCTTTGGGGAACTGCCAAAAATATAGTAGTAGATAAACCATGTAATATTTTTTTTCTTTTGGGGGGATTTTGTTTCTCTGCTTTTAAGGGGTGAATCTCATATATATAGTATATGAGTAATCTTTGGTGGGAAGCACACTTCACCCATGTGGCTTGGAACTGGGAACTGAAGTTGGGGCAGGTTAAAGAAGTTTATGTCAATGGATTTTAGAAAAGACTGTCATGATAATGTCATCTGATCTCTGTTTTCCACCAAATGCTTCTTTAGGAGTATAAAAATATATAAGAAAAGTTTCTGCTTGATCATTCTTCTCTTTGCAGATGTTGAAAACCCACCCCGAAATGAAGGAGAATACAACACCCAGGTTCATCATGCTGTGAATAAAACAGAAAGTTCTGTCATAAAATCTGGAGTAAAACCAGAAGGAAGTGCCAGTGAGGATTATGTAGCCCCTCCTAAATACAAAAACAGCTTATTGAATCGCTACCTGAATGATTCGGTGAGACATGTCATGACCACAGATGCACACCTGATGGAAAAAACAAGACAAAGGAATCATTCTGGATCATTCAGCTCTAATGAGTTCGAAGAAGAATTGGTGTCGCCATCCTCCTCTGAGACTGATGGAAATTTTGTCTACCGGGCAGGTATGTGCCTTTTTCTAAAGACCCTCCTCCTTTTTTGGTTCCCTCATAATTATTCCTATTCCTTTTGCAAGAAGGTTGTTTTAGGGTGAATGTGCTTGTGATATTTCAGAGTTTAGAAGGTAAAGGTGAAAGTTTTCCCCTTTCCAGTCATGTCCATCTCTAGGGCTCAGTGCTCAACTCTGTTTCTTAGCTGAGGGAGCCAGCATTGTCTGAAGATATTTCCATGGTCATGTGGCCAGCATGACTATACGCCAAGATCAGTGTTAGGATTCAAAAATTTTTACTACCGGTTCTATGGGCGTGGTTTGATGGGCATGGCATGGCTTGGTGGGCATGGCTTGGTGAGCGTGGCAGGGGAAGGATATTTTAAAATCTCCATTCCTTCTCCACTCCTGGGGAAAGGTTACTGCAAAATCCCATTCCCTCCCCACCCCTCTAACCTGCTTTCCAGCTCCATTCTCCTGTGCAGGGAAACAAAAGAAGACCCAGCCGATCAGCTGGGACTCAGAAGGCAGGGAATAGGTGGGGGCAGGGCCAGTCAGAGGTGGTATTTGCTGGTTCTCCAAACTACTCAAAATTTTTGCTACTGGTTCTCCAGAACTGGTCAGAATCTGCTGAATACCACCTCTGGCCAAGGTGCATGGAACACTGTTACCTTCCCACCGAAGTGGTACCTATTTATCTACAGCATTTGCATGCTTTTAGACTGCTAGGTAGGCAGGAGCTGGATCAAGTAATGGGAACTCACCCCATCCTGCAGCACTTGGGTCTCGAACCTGCTCTGTGTCTTTAACCACTGAGCTACTGCGCTCCAATGCTGATGCTAATATCTCAGGGTTTAGAAAACTATGCTGTAATTAATATTGTAGTTCACTACTTCTAGCTGTAAGAAAATCGAGGTTTTACTGGATGCCTGAAATTAGAAAGCCAACATTAAAAGAATATGTTTCACCATAAAAAAGAAACCTGTTCCAACTGATGTCCTTGCCAATATAATAAGTCTTGTTAACAGGATTCCTTGAATAAATTAATGGCGCTTTAGGGCTTTCTTAAAAGGAGACATAGATGGGGTCTGATACATTTGAAATGGTAAAGCATGCTACTTGATATGAAACTCCACAGGAAACACTGTCTTTTTTCTATTTTGGATGAACTTTGTAGCACTCGGGGAAAGCTAAGAGGGAAAGGTCTGGAATCTGGGCAGATTGTCATAAGAGAAGAAACTTTTTCAATTTTTGATCCAAATCAAGATAGGTTAGCTCCATCCTGCTACTGCTTAGTCTATTTACACCATTCTGCTATTTGGTTAATTGTTCTGAAGGCCTTGGAGTTTGGCCCAGATCTTCAATGCCAACAGCTCAAGTGATCAGGCTCAGAGTCAAACAGTTCCATATGAGAAATCCTCTTCTTGCCTGCTTTATTAATAAATATGGATCCTATATGTTTCATCTGTTGCATCATGACAAAATTGTGTTCCTCTAAGCTGCAATGGTCGATTAATTTTGGCCCGTTTAGACCTACCATGAACAGCATCTGTATGCACTTCTGAATGAAATCTGAACATCTGAATGGTTCCATGGATGAAATTTCATAATGTTTTTACACTCATATGGGATCATTCTTCAACCCCCACATTGTAATCTTTGTCATTTCTTCTATAGTCCTTTCTTCAAAGTCTTGCAATCTTTTCACAATTTTTGTCACTATTTCCAGGATTTTGCTTTCAAGTAAATCCCAAGTTAATGCTTTCTATCCTCAGGGAAAGAAAATAAGTTTGCTCTTCTTTGAAAAAGGCTTTACTTTTTTCATTCTCTTGTGTCCATCCTAATGTATATTTCAATCAAAAGACATACCTTTAACTTGTCATCTTCTTCCAACCTTCCAATCCCTCGGTTTTCTAATTTTCTAAATATACCAGACATATCAAAATAAATAAATCATTCCAAGTTTAATATGTATTTACATTTAAGGCAGGACAAGATTCCTAGAAGGTTAAACGAAATACTGTAAAAATATCAAAAGATGTTTTGGAAAGGATTATGAAAAGTTGGTAATAGAAGACTGGACAACAGACCAGACATCATATGGTAAAATATGAGGGGATCTTCTTTAACTCAAAATATACATGGGTGAGAGGTGGGGATGGGCAGGTTAAGAAAAGTCAAAAGTTATGTCAACTGCAAATTCTGAAGTGATAATTCAAAGTATCTGTGGGATCAAATTGGAGAATATCATTATAGATCATCTATATCTTGATTCCTATATTTTCAAAGAAATTTTCAAAAGTGTATTCCTTCTTTTATTGTTTGGATAAAAATAAATAATAATAACTCATCCCTTTGATCTGTTCCCCTGAGTTTCAGTCTTATGTAGATCTTCCATTTAAGTTAAAATTATTGTGTTCTCCTTCCAAATCTTGGGCTGAGCAATGGACTTTCCTTGAAGTGTATTCATAATTCTAAAAGGTTTTGTGTAAAATAGGAGCTGTGGTTGTCTAGTTCAAGTGTTTTCCAAGTGAAATCTCTTGGTTTTTGAATTCTGTTTTTCAGCATTCCAAGTGCATTTGGTCTACATTACGCGATAATCCCCTGCCAAATTTTAGTTTAAAATGATTGTTGCTCAAATGAGAACACAGTGACTTAAGACATGTGAACTTCTGGTTTTTGATACTTATACAATTGGAATTTTAAAATAGGCATACTCTTGTGTAATAGAATTGTTACTGGACTTGGCCTGTTTTCTGCCAGCTTTTTAGCTTTGACTGAGAGCTGGAGAAATTTCCTGAAATGGCTGAGGCATCTGTATACTAACCACTACATCAGGAACAAGCCGAACATTTGGAAAAACAAGCTATAAATGGTTACACAATCATGCTAATGTCTCTCTATGTGTGCAGAATTAGTGCTATGTAGAGACTTCTTCCTTTGAATGTACTCTTGAAAAGCATAAAGCAACATATTTAGATAGACAAATTTAACATACTTAGGGACATTTCTTTTTACTGGACAAATTTAATTTGCAAGACAAAAGACATTATGTAATGCACCACTGTTATTTTTAAAGCAGGGATACGCTTTGAAGAGGGGAAAGGTAAGACCCCAAGTAGCCATCCTGAACACCACCTGGATGAAAAATGTGCATGTTGAAAGAGGTCAAAGAAATGGGTGGGGCCAGGGCAAAACTTAATTTAATTAATGAGATTAATCTTCCTGTTTATTCCTCCTTTAAACTTAGCATTTGGTAGCAGTATTTTAAAGAATTTTGTGAACTCACTCAAGTTATTAAGGAGTGATAGTACAAGTGGTTCCAGAGCCTTAAATTGTATAAACTAGAAGCTAAAAACCCCATGCATCCCATTTCTAATCCCATTTCTAATCCCATTTCTAATTTTATAATTCCACTAGTTCTCCTACAAATGCCGGGTCAATAATTTAAATTTTCTGAAAATGTCTTAGAGCAGCATTTTCTTGACATGTTATGATTTTCTGGCATCTTTCATAACTCTGAATATGAGAACACTGTCAGAAATGAAAAGGGTGACCTCTTCATGTCAAGAACACATGAAGTTCTAACATACTTCTGTTTAGGTAATTCAAATTATATAACAAAATATAGAGTGCTGGTACAAATGTTTAGTTTATGTGCACCATCAAGCTATGTGGGGTTCTGTCAGCTGCACTAAGCAGGCCAGAATTCAGGAATTCAGTGCCATAGAAGACTAGAAGATCTACCTTGGCTACATCAACAAAATCTTGCAAGTCTGGCTTTGCTACACCTCCACACAAACACCCCTGACATTCGTCCCTTCAATTCCCCAGTGAATTAGGTGTCTTTTTGGGCTGTTTCTAAATATTATTTTGTTTATAAGGACTTAAAAAAACCATTTCAGTTCCCTTTGGCTAATTAATGGGTTCTTGCATTTTTCCAACAAGGTCAGCTTCCTTATTCTTTACAGACTTCAAAGGGTCGAGTAAATATTTTCATGCATTGATATTCCAGGTCCAGCCCTCCCTCACTTGAGACCTCCAGATACGCTCGATTTTAATTCCTATTGTCCTTCAGACAGCCATCTATGTTGCCCTAGTTTGTTCCAAGTGTATTGTTCTAATTAGTCTGTAATGCAGAACAGAAAATGTAGACTCCACTATAAGGTGAACAGACCCATATTTACAGGAATATGCAAATTGACTTTTAACCAATTAAAGTTTTACCCACATGCCAATCAGAATGTGGCACTGCCAGCTAGTTTAAAAAGGAAGACCGTTATTCCAGCATTTATTTCCCTGAGATGTCTTTTCCCTAACTAAAAATGGTTCATCCAGATGCTTGATTTCTTTTCTTTCTGTTCATTTCTATATGCAAGTTTCAGGAAATATTGAAAGCATATGCCATATCCAACAGTACATGAATATGATTTGATTTGAGATGTGCCTACAGATACTCCTTTGGCAGCCATCAAGTTCCTTGCCATATCTCCCTTTAAAAAAAAAAATTAAATAGGAAGTTGGCATGCAAAGCACTAGAGTTTTTCTAATTTGGTAACCATTTGAAATTAATAAATAAACAAAACATTTCCAAGCTGTTTCTGGGCCCTGCAGAAGCCATATTGGAATTCCTGGAAAATGAAGTAGTAATAGCAAAATGTGCCCACCTATCCAGAAAAAAAGACAAGAGATCAGCCAGGGTGCTAAGAAGCATCATGAAGAGCTAGGTTGAGTGGCAAAAAGTGACCTCACTGTTTGCTTTTAGTAAATAGTAATTTGTAACTGACCAGCCTACCATGACAGCCCTTTTATGAGGAAGCTACAAATGTTCTCCAAAGCCTTGACACCTTCATATTTGCATCACTTCCCATACTAAGTCAATTCCAGATTTTTTGACTTTCCTATTCCAGATTCATATCTCAGTCTACTTACCCTACCAATTATGCTTTGCATGCATTATAAGCTATATTTTAAATCACATGGCTTTTTTGAACTTACATAGTTTTTTCTCCTAGATTGGGGTAATGTCTGCATGTAAGAATGAAAAAGAGACAGAGAGACAGACTATATCAGTTTCTATGGCACTTCCAGGCACCCACTCAGAAATTAGGCACAGTAGTGTTTGGTTCACATGATATACTTGACCATGTGTCCCATTGGAAACTAAATGGCTTCAGTGTCTCACAACAGAGTTTTAAGAATTCCTTTGTTGAGAGAGGATGAACAGGACAGCAACAGAAGCAAAGTCTTTGGCATATTTGTATTTGTGGTATTTAAGGAGTTCAGGAATGATGACATCTGGGGGGAAAACTGCCTTCAGAACTGATCAGTATTCAGAATTTGAAAGTGGTGGTTTTGTTTTAGGTGTTTATGTGGAGTAGAATTTTGTGGGCTTCTGGAATTGTTTTACTTACATACTCTTCAACTCTTCTTTCACTCTATATTTTGTTCTTAAGGTTATGATGTTCAATCTTTAGCATCTTCTATTGCAGGAGATTGAAAACCACAATTCCCAACAGCCATTCTTAAAGGTTAGATTACTTTATGTCTAACTGGTAGACTTTATATTATGTATCAGATGTATAGATATTTTATCTTGTTTAGCTTGCCAACATGTTTTTCTTCTTTCCAGTTAACATTTGTGAAATGAAACATCCACTTTTTAAAAAAATAAATAAATGTGCCTGTAAAGTGTATTCTTCTTTCACAACTGTTTAAGAGTTGACAAAAATCTTCATATGAGCCACTTTTGAACATCTGCACTGTGCTTTTGTGGAATATATTGCAGATTAGTCTATAAAAAGCAGGAATGAAGATAAATACCTACTACTGCAAAATAAAAAAAACTAAAACAAGATAAGCATTTGAATATCAAGTACAGCAAAAGTCACATTACTGATAGGTACAGCACCTATCTGAAATGCTACAGAATCGAGTAGTTAAAAGATGTGGCTATTTGTGCCATAGAGGTTTTTAAATTATCTCTTTAATGACACTTAGGATTATCATGATTACTGATCAGTTTTAAGAGATTCATACAGTCTCAGAGGAAAAAAAATACTTTTCATATCATTGATGGTGGGGCCATGTTTAAATGTATACTTCTATTGCCTTCCGTTTTGGTTTGGCCCAACTAAACTGCTTCCTTGGGACTTAGTTATGCTTTATTGCTTCTGAACTAGAGCCAAGAAATATTCTTGTAATGTATATCAGGGCAAGGAAGCCAGTGATCCAGACAATAAAGCACGATATTCTAAAATTTCTTATGTTCCTACTGCGATGCTGGCCTATATGAAATTTTCCAGAACTTAAGACTATTTTTAGGCGAGCAGCCAATAAAATTAATAAAAAGAAATCAGCAACATAAAAATAGGATATTTTAAAAGTGTGAAAAATGGAAAAGAAAACGAAACCTTTTATGAACAATAAAAGTAGCTGATTTAACTTTAAACCTGCTTTATGGGTGACTAGGGCAACAGTTCTGTCTTGTGGCAGAGGCAAGATATTCATTTTCTACTCTGTCAATCAAATTTCTTTTCAGATCTAGCTTCACACATATCTGTCAGATTTTGAAAAAGGGCGTTGGTACTTACCTGATACGCCCATTCTCCATGAGCTGTGAAGAGCATCCAGAAGTGGGAGGTGCTGCAGTCTCAAAAGCAGGCTGGGCAAATTCTCACTGGGATGCTCCTCCTCTTGTCACTCCACCCTAACGCCCCAGTTTTTGGTGAAGTCGAGGTGGCAAACCTGCCTATACTTCACCTATCTACAAAAACAAACGATTGGCCGGAGCAAAAAAACTCCCCCAGATGGAAAAGGGGATGGGGCTGGATGCTCTTCACAGCTCATGGAGAATGGGCGTATCAGGTAAGTACCAATGCCCTTTCTCCCCCGAGCTGCTCCGAGCATCCAGAAGTGGGACATACCAAAGCTGGAGTTGTCCTCAGGGAGGGATGCCGTCTGGCACTAAATCTACCCTATGTACCTGCTGTAAAACCCTCCTACCAAATGAGGCCTCAGCAGAGGCAAACACATCCACCTTATAGTTACGTATGAAGGGTGAAGGAGAGACCATGTGGCCGCCGCCCTATCTCTGTCTATCGAAGCCTGAGTGGCCCAGGCGGCCGATGTTGCTGCATTACGTGTTGAGTGGGCTGTGATGCCCACTGGTACAGGGATGGATTGAACCTCATAAGATTTTGCTATCGAGGCCCTGAGCCAACAGCCAATCATGGAAGAAGACACACTGTGACCCTGGGACCTAGGGAGAAAGGAAACAAAAGGGCCTCCATCTTCGGGAAGGGCAGCCGTTGCATATGTATATATGCGCAAGGCTCGGCGCATCAAAGGTGATGCCATTGTCGTTCCAGGCGGTGAATCGGGTTAGAACAGAAATTTGGAAGGACCAGTTCCTGAGCCCTATGGAAGGCAGAATTGACTTTAGGTACAAAGGTAGGATCAGGCCTGAGAACTACCCTGTCTGCGTGGAACACAGAGGTCCTTGCGAATGGACAAGGCAGCCAATTCTGATATTCTCCTCCTTGAAATGTCGTGACCAGAAATGCTGTCTTATACGTCAGGAATTGTAGACTGATGGTTCTCAAAGGTTCAAAGGAGCCTTGGAGAGTGCTGACAGAACCTTGTTCAGGTCCCAGGTTGGGTACTGGTGGACAACTGGTGGCCGTAAGTTGGTGGCACCTCGCAGAAAACTGCACACCCTAGGGTGTTGAGAAACTGAGCGAAAATCACCAAAGGATATAACTGAAGCCAGGGCGCCACTTGGGCAGAGAGTGAGGGGACAGTCCTTATCAAGTCCCTCCTGTAGAAAGTCCAACAGCTGTGCCTGCTGATGGAGAGGTGGGAACAACCCCGATTTCGCACCATTTACAGAAGATGATCCAGGTGGCATTGTATATGCGTACAGTTGATGGCCAGCCTAGCCTGTATAGTTTCAATCACCCTGGCGGAAATGTCCTCTGACCTCAGGCGTTCCGCTCAACCTCCAAAGCGGCTAGACTGAACCATTGCGGGTCTGGGTGAAGGACCGGGCCCTGAGAGAGATATCATGGATGATGGGATTCTCCAAGGTTCTTGGATGGATAAGCTCCTCAGGTCCGCAAACCATGGCCTTCTGGGCCAATGGGGGCCACCACTAAAATCTCCGCCCTTTCCTCCAGAACCCGCTGAATCAGCCTGGGAATCACTGGAAGGGGAGGAAGGCATATAGGAGACCTGAGGGCCAAGGGCAGTGGAGGCGTTGACATTCTCCGCTCCTTGGGGCGGGTACCGGAGATGAGCGCGGCAATTGCGCGTTGAGGGAGAGGCAAACAGATCTATTACAGGAAGGCGAATTTCTGGACCGCTTTCTGAAACAATGAGGGGTGCAAATGCCATTCCGTCTGGTCGAGCGTGGCCCTGCTGAGCCAGTCCTTCGTACATTGGTGGCGCCGAGATGTGCTCAGCTTTGACAGAGAGGAAGTTGTTCTCGGCCCACCAAGCAATTTCTCTGCCTCTCGCATTAAGCGTTTGGAGTGTGTGCCCCCTTGCTTGTTCAAGTGGGCCTTGACGGTGATATTGTCTGTGAGCACCAACACGTGATTGGAGTGCAGTGTTGAAACAAAGCTGCGCAGGGCGAGATGAATGGCCCGCAGTTCCAACCAATTGATGTCCTGTGCCCGCTCTGGAATGGACCATTGTCCCTGAGCCATGTGGTGAAGATAATGAGCCCCCCATCCATACAGGCTGGCGTCTGTCGTGATGGTCTCTCTTGGAGGATCCCTGAAAGGACAACCCTTTTTGATTGTTGCAGCAGTCCACCAGCGAAAAGATCTAAGTACTTTGGGTGGTACCACAACTCGGGCCCTGGAATTGTCCACTGCAGATCCCTGGCATGCAGGCGGGCCCAAGGAACTATGGATATACAAGAGATCATCTTCCCCAACAATTGCGATAGCAATACAAGGGGAACCCTTCGAAGGGTACTGATTTCCTGCACCAGTTTCCTAATACTTTCCTGCCTGTCGGGTGAAAGAAAAACCGTGCCCTGCATGGTATCCAGGACCGCCCCTAGGTGAATTAGTCTAGTTGTGGGTGTCAGGTGGCTCTTGTCCCAATTTATAGAAAAACCATGTCTCTGAAGAGCGGAAACGGTGAGAAGGGAATCTGCCTTAGACTGTTGAATGGATGATGATAAGATCAAAATATCATCCAAATAACAATGAAGCCTAATGGGTCTGCTTCTGAGAAAAGCGGCCAGCGCCACCAGGACCTTGGTAAAGGTTCTGGGAGCAGAAACCAGACCGAAGGAAGGGCGCGTATTTCGTAGTGGATGTTGTTATAACAAAACCTAAGAAATTTGTAATGGGAAGGCGAATGGTATATGCAAATATGCTTCCGTAAGATCAATAGACGTAGAATCGTCCCCTCCCTGATGCGAATAAGATTGATTGTAATGTGGTCATTTTGAACTTACGATACAACAAAAATTGGTTGAGCCGTTTCAGATCCAGAATCGCCCTCCAGCCCCCCGAACTCTTCGAGACACGAAGAGATGAGAATAAAATCCCTGACCCTGTTGATCTGAGGGTACCATTTGGATGGCCCGAATCTCCAAAAGATGGGAAATGGCAGATTGCATGAGAGCTCTCTTCATGGGGTCCCTGGAGGAGGGACATTTCATGAAGAAGTGCAGTGGGCTGGAGAGGAACTCAAGAGCCAAACCAAACCTGATGGTATTCCTCACCCAGGCATCGGAGGTGGAGGAATCCCACTGGTCGGCAAAAAATCTTAATCGGCCCCCTATGGGCGTTAGGCCCTGATCATTATTTGGGACGATGGAAATTCCTGCTACTAGTTCCCCTGAACCTTCTCCTGTTCTGCCCCCCTCATCTGTTTCCACCGGCAAAGTCGGAAGAGTTCGACTGTTGCCCCTGACTCTGGGTTGGAGTCCGCTGGAATCTGGGGTAATAGTGTCCCAGGTAAAAGGGACGAGAGGGGCCCCTACGAAACGGCTGTGAAGGTCGGGGGTCCAACCTCCTAACCAGGGAGGGGAGGATCCTCTTCTTCGATTTTGTCTCAATAATAAGAGGATCAAGGGCCTTGCCAAATAGTTTCTCCCTGGATATAGGTGCAGAGGCGAGTTTCCATTTGTGCCTCGCATCTGCCTGCCAATGATGGAGCCACAAGAGGTGTCTGGCGCAGACTTGGGAAGCTATGGCGCGAGGAAAACTTCCGCGCGTTGAAAGTTGCGTCTGCCGAAAACTCGGCAGCCGCAACTATCTTGGCGACATCTTGATGCGCCCGGGTGTTGGAATCTGGTATTATGTCTCTCAGATGGAGAAGCCATCTGAGGAGGACTCAGAAGAAAAGCGCGGCCGTGGCGCTTAATGGCCACGTCAGAAACATCGCCTCTGCGCAAGGCCATTTCAGCCCTCCTCTCCTCTGGCTTCAGAGCTTCCTCCGCCTCCCCCGGGATGACTGAAGAGGATACCAGGGCAGCTATGGGATCATCTACTTCGGGGGTGTTTAATGAGCTAGAAAACTCGGGGGCAAGGTTATAGAACCTTTTGTCGTACCCAGTCAGGGGAGGATAAGAGGCAGACAGGGCCCATTGTTTGTCCACGAGGTCAGTGAACATATGAGGGACGGGGATAACTTCGGCTTCAGTGGTAGGTTGGTGGAATATCGGGTCGTCTGGTTCTTGCTGCAACCCGGCCGACTGAGCTGTGGGGGGGAGGTTGGCAAGGCAAGCGGTGTTCTTCGCCTTGAACAAAAGGGACTTGAACAAGGGCGGCTTGAAGAGTCCCGTAAAAACTGGATGGTCAGGGGTAATCCCTTCATCGTTGGACATTCCCCTCTCCAGAGGGCCCGCTTCAGAAAGATCCTGGTCAAGATCGTGAAGTGACCTGGCCTCCTGATCCACCCAGTCACCCTGGACCCCGATGCCCTGTATACCCTGTGGTGATGGGACACCAGGGTTAGGAAACTCCCCTTGGGGGAATGCTGGGTGATACTGCTGTTCCACAATACTCACGGAGCAGCCTGATAGAGACATGCAATCTGGAGCGATGGAAGGTTGACTGGTATGAAGAGATTGCTGCATGCCGGAGGCAATGCCCTTTTGTATTGCCAGCTCCATCCACGACCTCATCCTGGGTGGTATTTCATCTGGAAGATCAACCTCCGGACGCAGGCCCGCCACTGTGGGTGTGAACATAGCCTCAGGGGTTCTACGTGGAGCCGGTTCAGACACTGAAGCTTCCTGGTGGGTGGATCTGGGCCTTTGCCTGGCTGGAGTAGATAAATCCAGGGCAACCAGAGGGGGGCTTGGGGGTCGGGCAGAAGTAAAAGGCCAGGGAGTGGGCTCTGGTCCAGACTCCCTGGTGCGCTTTCGTACCAGTTTCTCCAAGGCCTGGTGCCGTCTATGGGCGTCTTTCTCAGCTGCCCGGGATGGCCTATTGGATTGTGGCGGTCGAGATCCCTGACTACTAGCCATTTCGTATAGAAATGTTTGGTCTTGAAATACTATCTAAGTTAAGTAATATTATTATTACTATTATTATTATTATGACAATTATTAGTATTGGTATTGTTATGATTAAGATGACTACTATTAATATTATTACTGTACTGATTAAACTACTATTGCTAATAGTCTAATTATTATTAACATTATTATTGCTAATATTATTATAACTAAATGCTATGACAAATCTACAGGTATGCTAGGCCTGTGAAGGCCTGCCAGCCGCTGCTACAGTGGCCCTATTAAGGAATGTGGCCTGGTACAAGCCCCCCAAAAGGGAAGCCTAAGATGGTGAAGGCCTGCTTGTCAGAAATGTATGCTGCACTGCGTGGCCTGATCCAAGTCCCCAGAAAGGGAAATCAAAGGGAAAATGCTAACCCATGTATGGGTGTAAGTGCCTCAGTCCCCAGAAAGGGAAACCTCGTAAGGCTGCAGGCTGCCGACGGCCTTCACCAGAGTGCGCCTTGAAACAAAATGGCGCCCTCGCCTCGTGGCTGTCTGCAAAGACGCGTTCACAGCCCCCAAAAAGGGAAACCGCCCAGGCACGCTGCAGAGAATCGCAATCAGCCAAACACGGCAGACCACGCTCGGGGCTAATGAGCAGTCAGGAGGTGGCGGGGGAAGAGGCGAGCAAAGTGGCTTGTGGGAGATCGGAAAGATAAGGCGCGCAGCGATCACCTCGCTGCAGCCGCCCCAACAAGACTCTTACGATTTGGTGCTTCTTCTGCCGATCCCGCTCTCCTGACAGCGATCAGATAGATAAGCCGCCGCGATCGCTCCCAGCCGGTGAGCGATCGGGAAGATAAGGCTCCGAGGCAGCCGCCTCAGAGCGCCTTGCTGTTTAGTTAGCGATCCCCAACGGCCTGGTGTTTTTGAGAATTCCGTCGGGGATGACTAATTAAAAGGTTAGAGACCCTTCCTAAGGGAAGTAAAATCTGCTCGCCAAACCCAGCTACTCTGAGGCTGAGCAAAAACTGGGGTTAGGGTGGAGTGACAAGAGGAGGAGCATCCCAGTGAGAATTTGCCCAGCCTGCTTTGTGAGACTCCGAGCACCTCCCACTTCTGGATGCTCGGAGCAGCTCGGGGGAGAATGGGCTCCTTAGGATGAGATCAGGGCAATCCTCTTCTTCAACTATTGGTTACAAATAACTTTTCTTTCATCATATTTTTGGTAGTAGGAAGCCTTTGCCAATCTACATAAAATACAGTATTATACTAAATAAGGATGAATATATATTATAGGCCAATGCATGCTACTGGTAGAATGGTGGTGATGTTGCTTCACTCAGATCTGGTCAATATTTATATGGTCAATAACCAATTTGACTTAACTGAAAGCCTCAGTACAGGGCAGGATATTTGAAACGTCTGGATAGGCTAGCATGATTCTGATGAAAATTTACCTCATTCATTTACTATTACACCTGGAAGAAAAAAGGCTATCTCTGCTACCAACAAGATTTGTTTTGCTTTGCTTTGCTCTGCTCTGCTCTGCTCTGCTCTTTCCTTTCCCCTTTCTCCCTTCTCCCTTTCTCTCTTTCTCTCTTTCCCTTTTTTTCTCTTCAAGACTTTTTCTTTCCTGCATGCTTTGAAACCAAACTGGAAATAACTGTCTGGTTTCTTTTTAAAAAAAGCTTTAAAACTTATTATTCTTCCCCATCTATGATTGGTTTGAGTATTTCAGTTTACACTTTCAGATGAGGTTTAATGCAATTTATTTCAACCTTGGCAGCTTGATGATGTACACAGCTCCCATAATTCCCTAGCCATACATCTTCAAATTACCAAGAGTGAGAAACACTGGTTTAATGCATATCTTTTCAGCACTGTACTTCCAGTCTCAATGGCTAATGTCCTTACCCACCATCCCCTAAATCTCTTTTATCAAAGACTTTTCTGCAAGGGAATGTTGACACTCATTCAAATGTAAACCATTTTTTGCAAACCATAGAGATAATCTCATGCTCAGGAGAATTAAAGTGAACCAAAAACATATATACTAGAACAGTTTTGCCAAATCTTATTCCTTCCAAGGAGTTTGGAATGTCAGTTCTCAGAATTTTGCCTAGAAGTTCTGGAAACTGTAGTCTTAATGTATTAAGAGGGCACCAGGTTGGGAAAAGCTGGTTTGGAAGCAATGCATATCATTAAAGTAATGCCCAAAAATATAAATCCCAAGAAAGAGGATTGGTCTGGAATAAGGGATCTTATATTTCTTGGCAGAATACCTAAGAAAAGGAAGGGGGGGGCATAAAAACTTTATTTATTTCTGGAAAAATGTCTGACTTCAAACCTAATATCTAGAATGGATTCCTTGGGTTCCAGATTGTTTCCATTTCTTAATGTAAATAAAATATTTGCAGCTCACAATCTGGTAAATTCTGTCCGTACCGCTGTCTGCTGGATCTGTCCATACCTCTAGTGTAATATTAGCCCATCACAGTGCTGTTCATTCTTGTGTGTTTAAAGTTGTATCAATATTTCCATTAAAAAAAAGCCTTTCTAAAACATACACAGCCAAGCTTCTCTGATCCAGCTGTAAAAATTCCGTCAGGCTAGAACTTGGCAAAGTAAGAGACACATTCTCCAATTTACATGAGGTGGATTTACACAGGTATGTCTCTGATACCAGCATTTGCATTAATGGAGGCAATTTAAAGGGAGTAGGGGTTCCTGAAAAAAAGGGGGGAGGAACTTTCTCTCTTACAGATCTGATTATAAAACAGGAGTTTAAACAGCCTTTATTCTAATGCAATGGTTAGCAGAACATGCAGTCAGAGCAGATCACTCTATCTCAGCTCTAGAAAAGAGCCAACAGAAAATCACCTCATAAAAACTTCACCAAGAAAACAGCAGGAACTAGTTGATGCAATAATTAGGAGTCAAAAACTGACTTGATGGGGTCTGTGGAGTCTGTGTGTATGTGTGCATGTGTATCAATTGAATAATTACAAAATTATTCTGATTATGAATGCCCTAGACCAGGAATTTCTTTTCTTGAATTTCTTCCATAGCCTTAACCTTCACTCTTGGTGGTCTGGTGGGAGATGCTTATGATCAATTTCAAAAGGTATCAGAAATGACCCTTAACTAACTATGATAATTGTAAAAACACCTGGAATAAGTTAATCAGATACATTTGCACCTAACAACACTTAGTTTTTTAAAAAAATATTAAGCATTATTTCACTTTAAATTGTTCTGAGTGGTTGTTTTTTAAATTATAATTTTTTTAATAAGATATATGTTTCTGGGGTTAAAAAAGCAACTAAAATGTTTTCTAGTGATTTTAAAGTTTTAAAAATATTCCTTCAAGTAACATGTATTTTTTCTCATTTCTCATTTGTATGTTTTGCCGACACAAAATGGTTATTAAAAACTAGAGGCAATAAAGAAATATAGTACTGTTTGTGCAAATCCTGCTTCTCCTTATGGATTTGTGGTTTATATTTGATTTCTCATAATTGGAGGGTGAGGCAATTAAGTATTTCCTTGAAATTGTCCATTTGTCCATAATCATAACAGCAGAAAGATTTGATGATGGTAGCATTTAGTTAAAATTAGAATTCTTGTGTGCCTTCACACTGATTTATGGTGGATTCTAAAGGGAATTTATGAGTGACCCCTGATTCCAACAGAAGTTTATGACCAATCTTAATATAACTTGACTGAACCACAAAATTAAAATGGGGCTGGGGTATTTACTTTTTGCTTTGGGTTCTATTTGGCAGTATAGCAAAACCATAAAACAATATGCACCATCTGCAATAGTTATTGGCTATGTCTTTATAGGAAATTATTTAGAACTCAAAAATGATTGACTCTCACACAAGTGCATAGGTAGATAGGTGATAGATAGATAGATAGATAGATAGATAGATAGATAGATAGACAGATTCCCTGTTTCCCCAAAAATACAACCTACTCTGAAAGTAAGTCCTAGCTTGATTTTTTTTAATTAAATTTTTATTACACATTTTTTCAAACATTTACACCACATTTCCATTTTTGACAGTGCATCAGAGTCAGCTTTTTTCCTATTTACATAGTAATACTTTCATTTTCATTTTTAATTCCTGGTATATTTCTGTAATATTTGTACATTTATATTTACCTTTTTATAATTCCTTATATATACATTTCCTGCAACTCTTAAATAATTTTATACATATTCTTTACTTTTCTCCTCTAGCCACTCATACCATATGTCCCAAATCTTATAATATTCTGTTTCCTCCTTGTCTTTTAACTCCATTGTTAATTTGTCCATCTCTGCACATGCAAGCAATTTTTTTATCACCGTATCTTCAGTAGGGATGTTTGTTTGTTTCCACTATTGTGTGAAAACAATTCTGGCCACCATCAGTATATGGAGTATGATTTTTTTTTACTCTAGCTTTATTTTTTTATGTGTGCCCAATATAAGCTCTATTCCCCAAAATAAGCCCTAATTAAGATCCCACCCAATCCAGAGTGCAAAGGTAAAAATTAAGCTAGGGTGGGGATGGGGGTGGTGGAGCAGCCCTACTACTTATCTTTGGACAGTTTTAGCTAGGCCTTGCACACCCTGACACCTGCCTTGCCGGCCCATTTCTTCTGCAGCCAGCAAGGCTGGCAAAGTTTTCCTGAAGGCCTCTGTGGCTGATTAGAAAGCTCCAGATTGATCCGGAGCTCTGCAGAGGCCTTCAGGAAAGCCTTGCCAGCCGTAGAAGAAGAAGGTCCTGAAGGCCTCTGACAGTGAAAAGGACGTCAGGAGGGTGGGAGGGCCCGATGGGCGCAAGTGAGATTAGTCAGTGGATGACATCCCTTGAAAATAAGACGTGGTGCCTTTTTTGGTGGCAAAAAAAATAAGACAAGGTCTTATTTTCAGGGAAACACAGTAGATAGATAGGTAATGAGTGCATTCAGCAGCTTTACATGTTCTCCTTATCCATTGATGGTTTATGTCTTCATACAATTCCCAAGAGTGATTCAGAAACTTATCAGTCTAAAAATCTGAAAGTCTCTGGACACACAGACAGGAAAATGTAAGCAGACTTCTAGTAGCGGCAAATGCAAGGCAGCAATTCCCATTTTCATCATCCAAAGCAAACTGAGCTGTACTTCAGTCAAACAGAACATAAAAGAACAGCTGGCAGGGTTTCCTTAGTTGCCACTATTGAGATTAATGGAATTCACATGTTATTTCTTTTCATTGAACATGGTTCTTTTAACCTGCATTCAAAAGTAAATTGGTCCTCCACCAAACAGACCGTTCTGTATATCATATTTTTATTTGATATAAAAATAAGTTTAAGAAACATATATCAGGTGACTTTTTGATATTTATCATTTAATATCATCTAAATGCATAATTGCAGCTATGTTAAATAAGAAAATAATCTGCAATTATGAAAATAGGTGATATTAAGTGATAAACAATATCAAAAAAGTCACCTGATATAAGTTTCTTAACAAATTGATAGCCAATTTCAGAATAGTTCTGAAAATTAGTGATGATCAAGGCTTTTCATGGATTGGCTATCAATTACCAAATAAATGGCTATTACAGTGTTTCCCCAAAAATAAGACCTACCCCGAAAGTAAGACCTAGCACTATTTTCTAAACCTGCCCTAATATAAGACCTACCCCGAAAATAAGACCTAGTGTAAATCTCCAGTTCCAGGAAGACTTTTCAGGGAGCAACCGTGCCCCCTCGAAACACCCCCCCCTACACACTCACACCCACTATTTGGCACCATAAATATATAAGACCTACCCCGAAAATAAGACCTAGTGTGTTTTTGGGAGCCAAAAAAAATATAAGACAGTGTCTTATTTTCGGGGAAACACGATATTTACACTGAATTTATAAACCTGTCATTATTATAATTCCTGTGAATATTTAGATTTATATACCTGTTATAAAGTCTCTGCTGAGACTTAAGTATTGTTCAACCCAGGAAAGAAGGAAGAATTATTGAGCTTATATATAGTTTTTCTGTATTAAAAATAGGAATATTAAATGAATAAATAAAAGCAGTAGAATAAGCAGAACATTACTAATGCCAACCATTAAATAACTCAGAAATATATTTATGTAGTTAAATTTTTATTTTGTACTTTGCTTTTCTACTCATAGTAAGACAAGAAAGATTTAGAGAGACAAACTTAGTGGTAATTTTATTAAAACCAGCTAAAATTACCACTAATTTTAAAAGAATGGAAGAAAGTAAATTCTAATGAGAGAGAACAACTAGATGTTATTCGCAGTTTGGTGAAATAATTTAGCTGTGATTTTTTTAAAAAATCTCTACAAATCTGATTTTCCTATAAACTTTATTGTATCCTTGAGGCAGAGATTTTGATGTCTAGTATATTTCAATTAGTTGCATATTTACTATGATGACTAGTGGACCTGTCAATTGTACTCTGCAAATGTCTTACTGAATTCAAAGAAAAGAAAGCATCCTATGATATAATTTCAATATGCAATACATTATTATTATAAAACTCTAAACAAAAAGGATATTATTTAAAAAGATATGCCTCAAATTAGGAATAATAATCATCACACTCACAATAGAAATTTTCACATGAATGGTAAATCTTAAGCAATTTTGAAATTGTGTTTTCATACTTCATTGAGAATTTAGATCTTGATTTCCTTTCTCCTTAAAGCAAAAATATTTTATATCTAAGCAATTCTTAAAATTTGAACCAACATACCATTTAACTCAAAGTAAAATTACAAAAGTTATGTATTTTTTCTTACCTAGTTTTTATAAGCTTGTCCCTATCTGTCCAATAATTGAGTCTTAAAAATCTGTATCAAAATGAAGCGAGAATTGTATGCTGTAAGACAATGGCATTTTCCTTTGGGCATTGCAAATGTAGATCATGTAAGCAGCAAAAGAAGGAGGAGAGATCTGAATACTTAATTTTCCTCTTGAACAGTTTAAGCACTAATACTTCTCCTTTTATCAGTCACTGTTGCTTTCATCCTTTGAATTCCTCACTAGCTCCCTCCCTCCCTTCCTTGTACCTGATCGGATGATTTTGCCAGCCGTAAAAACTCAAAGCTTCCTTGGCCGTACTTTTGGCTCGCTCTAGCAAAGCAGTGATCTAACGGTGAGAATACTTTTTTCAAGCTTTTTCTTTTTTCTCCCTTGAGAACAATACTTCAAGGGCAACCTGCTTGTCCAGCAAATGAACATGTGGAAAATCCACTTGAATGCAGTAATGGTTTTCAGATGGCCCATTGTTCCCCCAAATTATCTTCAAGCAGCTGCTGCTTCAACCCATCTTGCCAAAGTGGGGCTTTATAGAAAGCCTTCTATTTTCATTTGCATCATGGTGAAAAGTGCTACGTTGCACATACCTGACACCAAATAATTTAATCCCGGCAAATGAATAAATTTTTCAACAAGGGTTAGTAATATGGGCTAAGGATAACCTACCTTTTCATTTCTGCTTTTCTGCCGAAAAGCTGGAAAAAGTCTGGTGGGGCCAAATATTCACAATTGCATTGGCAAAAGCATCCAAAATATTGTTCCATAAATGAATGGTTTTCACATATTTTGCTTTAAAGCCCAAAGAGACAAGGAGTGAAAGAAGAGAGAGAAAGTTTCTCCTCCTGATCTGGCAAGGGAAGAATGTATTTTATATTTCAAAAAGTTTTCACTGTTTTCAAATACTTTTTTCCCCTTCAAAGTAAGAAGCACATTCTTTATAAAGAACTTCCTCTAGTGAGTCTTTAATTAAAGACAACATTTTCTTTTAATTTTAAAAGGCTTGACTTGGATTAAAGTAACAAGAAGTATTGCAAAAAAAAAAAAAAATCTGTCAAATGCAAGCTGAAACCATGGAGCCTGTAGTTAAATGCCTCACTTCATTAGACAGACGACAGATTGTTTTTGTGGTCAATAGGGACTGAGTTTCTGAATGCCAATCAACCAAACAAGCTAAGTTGCTTCTGTGGAGTCATTCCTCTCCAGAACTTTTATTCTTGAATGGTTTAAGCCTTGTTGTCTAATCAAATATCTTGCCAATAACATAATTATGCAGAGATTTTCTCCTTTCCATGTTCATTTTTCTCTGCCACCGAAGAGCAATGGATGGTAGGAATGATAAGAGTTACCAAGTTGGGAGAAGAGTGAAAGAAGCAATGAACGAGGGCAAGATTTCTAAAAAGAGCTGTTCAATTTGCAATAAGTGGGGTTACGTTACTGCAACAGTTCTTAAGAAAATGGAATGGAAATTCTTATCTGTTTGCAGATGGCTCGACACCTAAGGCTTTGCCATACCCATACACAACAATAGAAAAAGGTAATTAATTCATGAGATTTTGGTGTACAGATTATCTTTAATTGTCTTAACTTTTATGACCTGTTCTTGTACTATAATGAATCATATATTTGATGATAATTCATTCAAGTATAAAGGTTTTGAATTTTCCCAGATAGCTAGCTTGTCAAATGAAGTTGTGGTTGTCATTTCACACACACACACACACACACACCATCATCATCTTCTTGTGTTCTGCAAATAACATGTATTCGTCTCATAAGACATAAAAATAGCATATTGGTTGTAAAAAAAGGGAAAACAATAAGCTGCATAATTTTCTTTTGCACAAGCGGGAATTCCTTTTACTAATCCCCCTTGAAAAATGATAAAGATTATTTTCACAGGTTCTATAAGGTAGAACCAATAGAAATAATTGTACTCATCTTTGTGTTATTCTGGATTAAAAGTACTGGTATTAAAAATATTCAGGTAAAATGGAGGAATAAATGAAGGATAATTACACTAAGAAGTTGGCTGACTGAAGACTTACTGAGAAGTGAAGGATAGATCTGTTGTTAAGTGTGGTTGGGTATGGGCAAGTAATGTATATGTCTGTGAGTTCCAGAATAGATGAGAATATTGTGTACAGTTGCTTTTCCCTATTTCTGCAGATGTACAAAGTTTGGGTTGTTTCACTGTTTATAAGCTGAGCCAGCATAATTGATTCTTATGCTTTTATGAAGATTGCAATTTATGTTTGTATCTATTCAGAAAGCAGGTTGGGTCTTATTTCAGGTGGACTTTTTGAGGATGGGTCAATTTTTTCAAGGTTATGATAACTTTGAACCATCATTAAATGAATGATCATAAGTTGAGGATCATCTGTGGTAGTTTTACCATATTATTATTCAGTTGCCCTTTATAGAATCCTTTTCATTTTTTGACATATTGCCTATCTAGAGGGCCCAGTTTTAGACAAAGGATTTATTTTGCCTTTTCTCATTTACATAAATCAACGTATTTGAATTTATTCCAACCAGTAAATTCTGGCAGCTTTTTGTCTCAGCATGCTTCAAATCAGGATGCTTAGTATGATGAGAGACCTATACTTGACTTATATTGCACAGACGTGCAAGAAATATATGCTAATTTTTTTCACTGTATAAATATCTTCCAGCAAAATAAACAACTATGTAATTCTTAGACTTTTACTCTATATTTTTGTCTATGCATAATTATATATTAATGATCTGGCTCATGGATAATAAATAGGAAATTCCTTTTAATTATTATTAAATTATTAAATAATTAAATTAATTATTAAAAATTATTGTAAAAATGCCGCTTAGTAATAAGCAGGCATATACAATGGAATGAAGGCTATTGCTGAGCACACTGGGTTGTATCCCAAAAATTGTAAGCCGCCCTGAGTCTCCGGAGAAGGGCGGCATATAAATGTAATTAAAAAAAAAAGAAAAAGAAAAAGAAAAAAAATTATTATAATCTAAATTTAAACATAAAAACCAGTCCTTCTTCCTGATCGTTCTACCAATATGATTATACTTCTTAATTAACAAGTCTATCCAACTTCCAGTGGTCTGACTTAACTGTTCCCTCATTGTCTACGGAGATTCTCAGTCATCCAGGTCATGGTTGTCCCAAAGATGCTTTTCAAGAGGCAACTGGAGTTTCTGGTTTTTCTTGGAAGATGTTTTGCTCCTTACTCAAGAAGCTTTTTCAGCTCTGATAAACTAAAGAAGCTTTTTGGATGAGAAGTGAAATGTCTTCAAAGAAAAACCAGAAACTCCAGTTGCCTCTTGAAAAAACACATTTGGGATGTTCCCTCAATTGTTTCATATATGAGGATGTTACTAACCCAAACTAAATTCACAACACAACTGTTGTGTTAATGTTTTAAGCCTGTTGCATGGCTGAGCTTTACTACCTATTTTTTCCCCTGTATAAATATCTTCCAACAAAATAAACATGTATTGGGTTCTCAAACCACTCAAAGCACATATAAGTTATTTTTATATATAGCTTTAGTTTATTCCACTTCCAGTGCTTCCAGTGCTAATCAATAACATAGGTTTTTAAACCAGATTCTTTTCTTAAGTGGTGGCTGGGTAATTTATCTTTACAGAGAGCTTTTTATGATTCACCCACTTTGTTTTGAAAAGAAGTGAAAGTCATCATTCTTAGGACATTGCGCTTCTCTTGCTGTGCCATTATTTTTGAAGTGGAGCTTTTGAAAGTTAGTGGAAGGTAGCTATTAGTATTTGTTAGTTTGTGGCCCCAAATCCCTGGCTATTCTTCAGAAATCTATGATACAATATCACTAAACATAGAAATGTTTAGTATGAATAAGGCATGGAGGTCAGAGACTAATCTCTTGTTCAGTAAAAATATTTATGTGCAACTCCCCAAAATGCTATGAATCATTTTTGGTGTTTTAAAGTCAGGATGTAGAGTAAATTATTCCAAAAGTTCTGGTAGCCAAATACTCTTCCCTCCAAAGGTTTATGTAATATCTGTTTATCTGTGGTCAGATGACTGCCATATATAATTAGAGGCAGACTTTGTCAAGATAAGTTGCGTCAACATAGCTGAACACAAGCATGTTGAGGATACTGATGTATTTCTTTTTATTTGCTACCCAAATGCCAAGAGCATTTAAGAAGATTCCTTCAACTGATTCAGACCCAAATTCTGCCAAATTTTTGAGCTTTGGGGCTCATATTTCGCAGCTTAGCGACCTGCAAACGTATTGGGCTTCAGTTCTCCTAATTCCCTAATTGGTATGAGAAAGATTTGAGAAGGCTAAATTATGAGCCAACCTCACCCCACCCAAGGACCAAGCAAAAAAGATGGGCAAATCTGTAAATTGAAGTATTTCTTAAAATGGGATGACATCAAAGACTAGTTTGTTGTTTCATAAGATTGAACAGGAAGATTTAAACCAAAAGTGTTTTGTACTGTTATAGAGGCACTGGAAGCCTCACCCCCTCTCTGTGTGTCTCTGTCTCTATCTCTGTCTTGCCACCTCTCTCTCTCTCTCTCTTTCTCCCCTTCTCCCCCCTCACACACACAATCACATATATGTATATGAAAAAATTAGGAACAAGAAGTTTCATGCAGCTGCCAGCATTCAAAGGTAAAGTTAAAGCTCTACCATGTCCAGTCATTTCTGACTCCAGGGAGCGGTACTCATCTGTTTCATAATTGAGGGAGCCAGGGTTGTCTGAAGCATGTTCTGTTACTTCAGATAGCGCTGTTACTTTGCCTTCAAAATAGTACCTATTTATCTACTTCCCTTTGCATGCTTTCAATTTGCTAGGGCAGAAGATGGGGCAAGTATAATGGGAGCTCACTCCATCATGTGGCTCTTGGGACTCAAACATGGGCTGTCAGTTTTCCAGCTGTCAAGCTCAGTGTCTTTGCTGTGCCATTGCGCTCCCTCCCAGCATTCAAAACCAATTGTTCATGGCTTTCCCACATTTAATGGTTTAATTGCCTCTTACCACCCCTTAAAATATCCTGAAATGGCCACAAATTGCCGTTTGGGAAGACAATGGACACACACATCCCCTCTCACTTTTTTTCAGAAGAAATTATGCGTGAGAATGTCAAGAAGAGGGCATATTCTGAGAAGTCAAATGTTTCTATGACTTAAGAGAATAAAAAAATAACAGAGTTGGAAGGGACCTTGAAGGTCTTCTAGTCCAACCCCCGATCAGGCAGGTAGCCCTATAACATGTCAGACAAATGATTTTCCAGTCCTTAAAAACCACCAGTATTGGAGCACCTACAACTTCTGGAGGCAAGTCATTCTGCTGATTAATTGTTTTAACTGTTAGGAAAATTTTCTTTAATTCTAAGTTGGTTCTCTCCTTGGTTAGTTTCCATCCATTGGTTCTTGTCCTGCCTTCAGGTGCTTTGGAGAATAGATCGACCCCTTCTTCTCTATGGCAGCCCCATAGATATTGGAACACTGCTACTATATCATCCCTTTTCATTAATCTAGCCATACCCAATTCCTTCAACTGTTATTCATATGTTTTATCCTCCAGTCCCCTAATCATCTTTGTTGCTCTTCTCTTCATCTTTCTAGAGTCTTCACATCTTTTCTACATCATGGTGACCAAAACTGGATGCAGTATTCCAAGTGTATCTTACTAAGGCTTTGTAAAGCAGTACTAGAACTTCATGTGATCTTGATTCTATCCCTCTATTAATGCAGCCTAGGGTTGCATTGGCTTTTCTGGCAGCTGCAGCACATTGACGGCTCATTTTCCCCTTCACCCCTCCCCCACAATAAGGAGATTTTATGATTGATACCAATATTGTTCAAGAGAGATTGAACAGCCAGCCAATGTCTGCAAAAGTTGTATTCACATCAGGAAAACTAACATTAAATGCTTCAGTTCAAATTCATTTTTCTAGTTATGACAAGGAATGGGGCGCAAGGATTTGTTCTATTGTTCTTTTTTCTTATTTGCATCACACCAGTTCTGGTTGACACGTGCTTTGTTTGCTGTCATTTCAGAGGGTTATGCAACCAACATGGTGGGCTTTTTCAGTGAGAAACATCTGAAAACTGTGTCTGGCGTGAATAAACATGTCCCCTCAGCCATTCTGTCAGCTGAGGTGTTCAATTAGTCAATGTCAGTGTAGCAATTCATTAAAGATATTTACAGCTAATGTTCTACAAAGAAGGCTGTCTAGAGTCTAGACGGTAAAATTTGGCAGGAATAAAAACAAAGTAAAGAAGATGACTTGTAGCATTTAGGCCCTAAAGTGACATTTTGGCCCCATGGAAGAAAATGTAATGGATCCTATTTCCTCCTCTTTGCCCGCTTCTGACCTTGACTTCATTCCAGAAGAGACGCATCTGTAATTATCATTATGTCTTAGTTCTGTTTTTAATACAGCACTTTGTACTTTGCAAATCATATTTCATTCTTTCCCCTCTCTCCTGGATTTTGCATCTAGGGTGCAGTTTAATGTAAAGTTAAACATGCACCAGCTAATTCATTTTGCTAGGTTTGTGCTTCGGGCCCAGCAGAACAGCCATCATGGGAAGATCTCAAGGCAAGAAAACTTAAACTCTAGAACCTGGACCATAACTTGACATAAATATGGAGGGCCAAAGTAGTATCTAAGGTTATACTCTTAGACTCTTCAGACTTAATAAGCTAATTCAATTTATTAGCTAACTGAAATGAATAGAATCAAGGCTCTGGTCTTTGTCATACGTAGTAAGTTTTAAAAACATGTTTTTTTGTGGCTTGAGCCAACGGAGACAAGTAGAAAAACAAGACAGTTCCATTATTTTGTCATTTTGCTCTCTCTCCCTCCCTTTCTCCCTCCCTCCCTCCGTCCCTCTCTCTCTCAATTAGGAACAACATTTTCTGAATGTCTGTAAGTTTTAAAAATAGGGATTCTGCATTGTGACCCATGAAATCTA
Organism: Naja naja; assembly: GCA_009733165.1. Lineage (NCBI taxonomy): Eukaryota > Metazoa > Chordata > Lepidosauria > Squamata > Elapidae > Naja > Naja naja. The sequence goes on from CM019155.1 coordinate 21,930,834, forward strand.
TAACTGCATATTTTAAACAAAAAGGTGGCAGAGAGACTGCTTTATGCTATCTTAAATGGTTGTTGTGCCTATGTTGGTGGGATAGGGATAGGAAGTGGGGTAGGGAAATTGATACCAGATAAATTTGTAGGGTCTTCGGTATGTGTTTTAGATAAAAGTAAGTGAACATGGGAAAACTAAATGGACTATTGTAAAGAAATGCAATGGATTAAAGATCGAGGGAGAAAGTGTTACCCGCAAGAATATTGTATTCACTTCAGTTTTTCCTTTCTTCTGAATGAGATTTTTCTTTTCTGAGAGCAGGACTTAGTTATGAAACAATACAAAACGTCGAAACACTGGGAATTGGTTGGAAACACATGTCTAATCCACCATAGTTATGTTATATAACAAATGTAGCAAACCCTTTGCACTGCTTATTCCTTTCCCTTTTAGTATTACACTGACAAAGAGCCACACAGTTTATGGGTTATGATTTTAGTATAGTTAGACTATGTATAATTGACAGATTGGATCTGATCATAGATTTTAGTTGTTATTTATTATTTTATACTATAATTTTTAATTGTGTATTTACTGAGTGTTTTTATTTGTTCTGGTCTCTGGTCTATGACTGTAATAAACTGAATTAATTAAGTAATTCAAAACGTTGATGGTCAGAAATTGGTGCTCTTCTTTCATGAAAATACCCCTTGTGGGTAGCCTATGGAGCACAGCCTCAAACAAATTGCATTATATAATTAAGGAAACTAATGGAAATGCTTTTTTATATTATATTTTATATTATTACATTTATATCCCTTTTTTCATAATAGCAATTCAAGCAGCAATATACCTGTTGACTATGCAGATCAACTCAAACCAAATTAAATTTATTTTTACAATTTTATTTTTAATTTCACATTTCAAATGTAAAATGTAAATTCAAATGTTATATATGTTTACTTTTCTTCAGTCCAACATTGTTCTAGGACTTGAATAAGTTTTTGATACTAAAACATTAAAGATTTTAGCCATATATAAGAAGTTCCCAGTTTCACCCTGAAAAATTAGGAACAAATATATATATATATATATATATATATATATATATATATATATATATGTTTTTGTAGATTTTCACGGGTAAAGGTATGTAGGTCTTCGTGTATTCGGTTCTTGTCCCATGTAAGATTGAGAATACCTGGCAACGCTGGACTAAATCTCATCCGGTCATCTTCAGGCTGGTGTCTTCAGCTTCGTTCTTCTGGGAGAAGTGTGTGAAGTAGTTGTTTTTCCCTTTAAACTCCAGAGTTGGTTGTGTTGTTAATTCTTGATTGGTTGTTGGAGTTGATGTATGCAGATTGGTTGGCTTTTTCATAATCATTTGTCCATACATTGGACAAACCAACAGGAGAATAAATGCTCGATCGCATAGAACACAAGAATGCGCAGTCAGAAGAAGAAAAACTTCCTCCTTTCCAGCACCTTAAAGCCACAGGACATGAAATTGATTTTGAGGGATCCAAACTTATCTCCAACACTGAACACTTCAACAAGAGAACAATTAGGGAAGCCATTTAAATAGAGAAACACCCCCATAACATGAATAAACGGGATGATACTACCACCAGACACCTGGAACTAGCCCCTCATCAACAAACGAGTCCCAACCATGAAAACCAACACCGGATCCAAAATAACACATGATGCCACCACCAATCTCCTCACCAGACTCAAACCCAAGCCCACCCCACAGACAAAGGCAACCACCGTCCAGAAACTAGACTATAGCTGCAACTCCAGCTGCTACACCCCTCCGACCCCAAACTAAGCAAACTGACACACGCTATAAAACATAGCCAGACCTCAAACTCAGAGCCAAACCAAGGCCCTGAATGTCACATCACACCCTTCCACCCAGGATACTACATCATGGAACTCAGGAGATTACAACACAAACATCAGGAGGTTGCACAAACAATCCACCCAGGAGATTACAGCACAAGACCCAGGATGTCACAACAATAGAACTCAGAAGATCATCACACAGCCCATTACCCAGGTCGTTACAACACAAAAGGCTGAGAGACACATACAGTACCTCAGCCACACAGGGTCTTATGAAAAGCCAACCAATCTGCATACATCAACTCCATCAACCAATCAAGAAGTAACAACACAACCAACTGGAGTTTAAAAGGGAAAAACAGCCACTATCACACACTTCTCCCAGAAGAATGAAGCTGAAGACACCAGCCTGAAGATGACGGATGAGATTTCGTCGAAACATTGCCAAGGTATTCTCAATCTTACACGGACAAGACCAATACACCAAGACCTACATACACACACACACACACACACACACACACACACATCTGGTAGACCTGCTGTTTAAGCTTTAGTTTTATTAAAAATGATAAAGCTGTTCTTTGATACTATCAGGTATTTGTTTTAATTAAATGTATAATCAGATACAAAATATTCAATTTTAAGAACAGTTAATTCCAAGAGTGCTGTTCAATATAAAATTAAACTATAAAAATGGACTTTATTAATCAATGTTCAGTAGGGTAAAAATTATACCCTTTATAATTTATAAAAGGCTTTTCCTGCAGAATCCTTTTTTTTTTTGCAGAACACTCTGAGGTTTCTAAGACAAAAGAAAGATTTGTAGCTCAGTCATGGGTTTTATTCTTCGCACATAGTGAAACTTCACATTTAGTTCTTGGTGCTCTAGGTAAAGACTTCTGAAAACTAGAACACAGTGGATGATCATAGACAGATAAACAAGGCTGTCATTCAATATAAAGCATCTTCCCATTTTCCTATACCAGGATATGAGATCCTCATTCCTGAAAAAATCATGTGGAATTGTTAAATAATCTCCCCCCCCCAAATAATATAATCCAATACCTTATTAGAAAAATGGGCAGGTGTGTTGTGCGAATGCTATATGCACAAATTAAATCACATCCTTTCTTGCAGCTTTCTTCTCCCTCACCTGGAAGAATTCTTGTAGACGGCTTTGGGCTTGACTTCCTCACTGAAATTGAGGCTGGTAAGATGTGGCCCAGAGATACGCATAAGAAACTTTGGTTATATAGTTTAAGACAGCCCGGGGGCTACAAGCCATTGATTCAAAAAGTGACTTGAATGGAAGTTGGATCCGACACCATTCAAGATGGCAGAATGAGGGGAAAACAATTGGTTCCCCAAGTTTTAATTCACATTCAGATTTTAGTTCATTAAGGGTACATATATATTTTAGTCACTGTACCTCACATTCTGTTTTTAATAAACATTTTTATGAAGTTTCAGCAAAAAATAAAATATAAGAAAACAGAAAAATAAAGAAATGGAAAAAAGGAAGACAGAAAAAAAAGATTAGGAGTGTAAACAATAAGGGGGGAAAGGGGAAAAATAAAAGGAGTAATTTACATCTTTCATATAGATACAAATATAAAATATAGTAATGTTTTGCCTTAAGTTTAACAATAGTTCTCACTATTTCTTAGAGTCATAAACAGTTCTAATTATCAACTCCCAAAATTAAAATATCATTTCCTTTAGTTTCAAGCAATATAAATAAATAAATAAATAAATAAAATAACCCAAAGTGCTTTCCAGGTAAAAACAATGCTACATAAAGATTTTTCTTTGATCAGAAAAGTAATTTTTGCCATTTCTGCCAGCTCCATTTGCTTTACCATCCATTTTTTCATTGTGGGAATCTGTAAGCCCTCAAATGCCCTCTTTTTGATGAATTGCCAGATTTCAAGTGTACACATGTTCTAAAAACGAGGCAGTCTAAAATTGGAATGTAACAAAACAAATAAGAAATTTTTTATCGTTAATATGTTGTTGATTTTAGACTTGTTATCATGTTGGTTAAGTTCCATTGAGACTTTATTTTTCTAATCTGCAGACACTTTTTCCTGTGAACATTCATGTGAGCTCCTTCCAACATAATGTAATTACATGGACTCTGGTTAACATAGATTGTCCTGTGAAAGTTTAGCGCATGCTTCATGCCTGCCTGCAAACTGTGGTTTGGGAGAACTGTAGGTAACCTAGTAAATCACATTGAATCAGCCATGTCCTGTTGTTTTCTTCTTCCCTTTCTTTCTTCCATTAGATTATTTGGAAAAACTGGGTCAATGCAGTCATTTCCAACAGTAACAAAAAACCAATTCACACAAGATGAGTTGAATGTGCTCATGCCAGATTTGATAATAAAAATTTGAAGTGCTAGTAAAATGCCAAAAATTTCAGATGCATATTTTACTTACTCTTCCTTCTTTGCCATTTCTTAGTTCCAGAGATAGTCAGTATGAGGGTGCTAGAGTTGTCAGTCAAGGCAGACCTGTCCTTAGAAACTGATCTATCATATGTTTTCATGTCCTAATAGCTGTGGAAATAATCACAAAAGAATGAAACGAAATAATGGTTTAGATATATTTTCAACTCAATTTAGAAGAGTTCCCATGAAAAGTCTGTTCACCTGGAACTGTCCATAGAATCTACAGAAAAGAAAATGAATTTAAACTAGGGAAGAAGAGACTTCATTTGAACTTTCAGGAGGGAAACCATGTTGCAACATTTTGTTCAATGACCCATTTCCTCTGTTCTTCTGTTGTCTGAACATGCAGAGGTTTTGCAGTTCTTTTTCAGTAGTGGAAATGAGTTGTGCCTTCTTTTGATGGGCAGCCATTTCAGAATATTTCCATATGTTAGATAAATGTCTGTGGAGATTCTCAGTCATCCAGGTCATGATTGTCCCAAAAGTACTTTTTCAAAAGACAACTGGATTTAGTTTTAGCTTAAAGATGTTTCATTTCTTATCCAAGAAGTTTCTTCAGTTCTGAAATGTCTTCAAGCACAAAAAAAAGTCCAGTTGCCTTTTGAAAAAGACTTTTGAAACATATGCTAGATATGAAGACAGTGCCTTTGCTGGGGTGAGGGCAGCAAAGACAACAAGATGACAGATGGAATATCACAGTGCAAATCCTACATTTTTACAGTCATGCATCACTATATTATGTTTGCCATCTTAATGATGTTGATCTCACATCTCCCAGAGGTCATTGTATTAAGATATTATATAGGAAACAGATCCAGGGTTATGGGTAATTGCTTGAATTTGTGGCAATCTGTGCATTTCAGAAAGCATTGAAAAAAAGGCTCTGTAAAGAAACTAATATTGCTGTGACTCTCAGGAGATTTAAGGGTTAAACAAAAATGGAAGTCCACCAACTCCCTCAGGAATGCTGTGCAGTGAATACAGAAAGTCCAACCCTTCCTGCATTCTTACAAGTTTTTTTAATATGTGGTGGGATTGAATACTAGCCAGACTTTGCTTATGGCTAGCATTCAAGCTTTTGTGGATCCGGGATTCTCTGTGTAGTGAAAATGTTACACTTTGACTTTCAACATTTCCAAAAACTACAAAGATGTTCAGTGAATGCTGAAACAGCTCTTAAGCATAACAGACATGTAAGTAAACTGCAGTGACAGTAGATAGAGATCATATAATAAAACAAAGCAAGAAAAAGAAATTGCCTGCATCTGATCTGCAAGATTAGCATCACACTGGTTTTTACGAGAGGCATCTGAAAGACCATAACAGAAAAGGTCCCTACAGAGGAAAAAGGCATAGTGTCCCTCTAAAGAGAAAACAGGTATAAATGAACATTTTCATGTTTGTTTTTTAAAATAACACAGCATCTAGCTGAAGAGTGTCTTATCTATCACCTTGGTTGTGCCTGGAAAAATGAGAAGATAGTTTTAAAAAAAATTGCAGGAGAGGGATGTTCTGTTGATCTGGAATTGAGACAACTCAGGAAATGATATTCTGTTCTGTGAAAGAAGATTGTCCTTGACAGGAAAAGGAGGCACATCTGGCATCTAATGTACACCCAAAGATGTATAATTTTTTGGATGAGTGACTTATTTAACACTTGCATGATTTGACCCAGCTGTGGCATAATTCAGTGCAGCATTATTCCATTGTTTAATTTTTTTGCAGAATTCCTGGTTCTTTGTACCCAATTAATGTTTTTGGAGTGGTATGCAATGCCTAAACTCTCAAAATAAGCATTGCACTTGATTCCCAGGAGGATTTGTGAGTGATAAGTCTTGGCTTTGCTGTTTACTAAAGGAAATATAGTGGAAAGTCATCAGAAAATGAGCTCCCTTTCGCTCTCTCTCCCCCTTTTTTCTTAGCTTTCCTTTTTACACATAACAGACCCTTTGTATGTAGAGTCGTTTCCTCATCCTTCTGTGCAGCTGAGCTGTTCGTTTCCCTCCTTTTTGAAGGATCTTTCACACAATGAGTAGGAAGTAAGGAAATGAAGCATAGCACTGTAATTCATGAAAATTGTCCAAAAAGATGTTCATCTGGGGGTAAGATACAAGGCTACTAATTAAGCAAAATGCTGTCCAAATCCAGAATATTCCAGATTTCTGAATTTCCTTTTTCTAGAAGTAGTGACTGACTCATCAAAGGATTTACGGGAGCTGAAAAGACTCAAATAAGAAGCATTTTAAGAGGAATGTTGAAGTCCTAACCATAAATAGCAAAGTGGTTCCTGAACATGATGTTCACCTCTATTTTAGTTCTTCGTGTTAGTGGATTTATTTACATTCATTGGGAGACTGCTTCAGTTACCAAAACTTAAAAACACAATCCCAGCAAGCTACATCACTATGGAATTCTAATTAGAGCTTTTCTCTCTAACAGCTTTGTAGAATAATAAGACTTCTCTTTCTTCAGAATTAATCTGGATTTACTAACAGAAATCTAGAAATAGCATGCAAAATTCTAAATTGGATCTAACATAATGCCTAATCAATTTGAGGTCGAGAGAAAGTTTGGTATTGTGGTTAAGAGACCAGGTTAGAAACAGTGGGCGGGTTCTAGTTCCACCTGGACACAAAGCCAGAAAGACACAAAGCCAAATAGGCAATCTTGGGCTACTCATTTTCTCTCAACTGTAAGAAGGAGCCAATTATAAGATACTTCTGAAATCTCACCAAGAAAATTTCAGAGACTAGTCGAGGCAGCAACTGGTAACTACTGACTTGAAGCACACAAATATACAAACAAAACCCAAATAAATTTCTGTGTGAATTGTTTTCCCCACTTTTTAAAACTTCTTCTCAAAATAGTTCTAAAATAATTCTAGCACAGGGGTCTTGTTAGTTTTTCTGAATTATATGGAGAAACTGTGGTATTATTCCAGACTATTAAGTATGCCAGCTTGAATAAAAGGTACGTTGTAAATCAAATATTTTTTTATTTCTTTTTAATTTGAGGTTGTCCTTGACTGGAACTAGAATAATAAGGAAAATATTGTTGTAATACTGTAAAAATAACTTCAAACTGTTGCATTTATGAGTTGAGGACAACATGAACACAACATAATGGGGATACAATAGAAAAGAATAAAAATATTATGGAACATCTTCGCAACGTGGTTAGATGCAACTGGGAGCATGGTCTTAGTTCAGTACATAGCTATCTTTTTTGAGGTGTGATGACCAGAAAGTCACAATCTTCTGGCACCAATAAAATAGTAAGGATCTCAGAAACAAACAAGTTAAGAAGATGCTACATCTAGAGAGATTTTAACATAAGAGTGTCTTTCATCCTTAAGGATTCTAGGAGATAATTTTCTTCATCAAACATGAGTGGCATCTACTTTCAAAAATGACTTTCAAAGAGGCTGTCTTCCACAATATGCTGAAATCAATCTAATATGAAGGCCTCCAACTTTTAAGAAATTGAATGCATCCAACTGCCTTCATGATAGGTTTCATGGTATTAGTAATGAGTATTACATTTTGAGGAGACTACGCAATCATTTCTACATCCTTTACTGGCTCTAGAAAGTATTTTTGGCATTATAACCTTTAATTTGATTTCACATTTTTCCGCTTTCCATTTTTTACAACTTTGTCACTTATTGGCATTCACTTGATACAGATAAAACTGTTCTTTGGTCTTTAAATAAAAGAATGCATTTTTCAGTTACAGACAGTCTAAAAGCTTTATGATATGTTTATCACACAGAAGATGCTAATCATAGTTGTTGCTACGTTGTTTTGGGATTCTAAATAGGCTCCTAGGCATTTTCAGAAAATCAAACTGGAGAGTTGCTGGAAACAAGCAAGCAACACAATAAAAGTATAAAGATAACCTAGACTGGGAGCAATTTCACCAGTTGATCATCCAGCAATTGAGTGTTTAACTGAGTGCAGAGCTCAGTTATTATCATAACTCGAGAATTATCTGTATATGTAATTCATAGCATTCTTGGTGATAAACATTATTTAATAGATTAAGTGGTTAATTGATAAATAATACATATCTTATGAATATGGATCTAAAATAATCCCCTTTACTGTATTGGAAAACTATGAGATGGAAAATTATGTTATAAAAAATTTCAAGAACAAGATATTCTCAGGCCTATAAAAAGGATTGCATTTTGAATGGTACTTTTCAAAAAATTTTGTCAGATTCTGCTAAATGGAACAATAAATTAGAAAGCAGAGAATCGAGAGAATCATCTCCCCATGTAGCTTGCTGAATAACCACTTCTGTATTATTTATATTGAACACATAATTCAATTATGCCAAAAGGAGGCAATGTAACCTGTGCAACCCCAGCCTGTGTAGCTAATGATGAGAGATGCTGGAAATTGTAGCTCAATAATATTCAAAGGTCCACAGGTTGATCACTAGGGCTAGGCAGATCAACAACAAACTTTCTGAAGTTCCTCCCAAGCATCATGCTTCACCTGGCATAATTAACATAACACCAGCTAGAATCAATTGGCCCCTTAGATTCAATAAGAAGAACTTTGGCACATGCATTGCTAATCATTTGTACTGAAGTGGGAAACCAGTTCTCTGTGAAATCATCACGTGAAAAGGATGCTCAGATTAGGTTTGATGAAGCAAAATACCCTTTTGAAAGTCTCCACAGCTTCATTACCTATCCCATACTGAACGTTCTCATCTGTACATGGAGTACATTTAACAATTAATATAATTTCTTTAAAGTCTCTCCTGCTCAGCTAGTATAAGATATTACAAAGGTCTTGCTTCCTGGTGCCTTCCATATCTGATAATGGGTCTGCTGTAAATCTTTGATTTAACAGACCATCTTTGATGAAAATTATCCACTAAATTAGATCAATAAATGTAATTGACATTTATGTTGTTAAAGCATTATTTTTAGGCGATTTGTATCACTTTACATAATTATGTAAGTAGCATAACTTGATGGAAACTGTAAAAATGTCAATTACATAATTATGCAAATGACACAGATTATAACAATTTTCTGGACTGCTGCAGAAACAATGAATTTCATGTGCTTTTTGGAGTGAAATCAAAAGGAAAAAATGTTCTTTGCACCTAAACTGCACTGAATGAAACTGGAAAATCATTTGGGTTGTTTTGCATTATTTTCTTAGGCCTGGGTTTAACATACTGTAATGTTGCAAGCCCGACTAGTTTTATTTTGTTTGATCTGTGTCACTTTTAGATGCTTTTAATCTGGGTTGTCTGTGTGTTTTGCATGTTTTATCTGGTTTTATGGGTGGGGACTGGTTTTGTACACTGTCCATTGCAGCTGGGCGGTTATAATACATTTAAATAAATAAATAAATTTAACTAGAAAATGAGCAGAAGAGTTGGAATTGAAACAAGGAATTCTCAACTGTTAGAGAAATGTGCCTCTGGTGGTCCGTGATATGTGACATGCGATTCAATATTTGTGCTGTATTTGTTTGACTCTTTCATGGATCTCCTTTTAAGTTCAGCAGGCCTTCCACTTTTGAAATAGTTGTCCTAAGTAGAAGAAATTTTCTTAGTACTGTATAGATTAGTTGGAACTGAACAAAATGACAGATTTTGCCCACAAACAAATTATGCAATGGCTGACTTATCCCAAGCACCCAAGCACTGGTGCTAGTGAAGAAAAAATACTGCTACCACCCAGGAGAGAGGAATATGTTGGCCCTGAATCCAAACACTTTTCAAATTATACTTATGTGGTAAAGCTCTTATGAAAATAAATAATGGATGATATTAATAATATTTTACTTGTACCTAACAAGCAGCCATGGGAAAGTAAGTTATTCCACAATTTGCAATATGATCACTTGCTTTTTTCATCTACACGATTTTGCAGTTTCCACAGTATCACTTAAGAGACAAACAAGGTATATCTGTTACTCCTCATGGAGCAGTGCACAGCTTACCACACTGAGCTTCTGAACAAAATACAAGGTATAAATATAGTAAATAAGTAAGGTAGAGAAAGTTATATTAATAAGAATACCAATAATACCAATAATACCAATAATACCAATAATAATAATAATAATACCTTTCCACATTTCTCCATTGCTTTTTTCCACCCCAGCCCATTTCTACTACAGTTTCACAAATTTGTATTTAGCCAAAGTAGCTAGAATGATACACTAGCGAAATCTGAGTGGTTCCTGGTTTCTTGATCCTACCCAGCTGTATGGCCTTTACAGGACATAGTTTAAATGAAATGGTATCAAAGGCTCTGCAGCACAACTTCCAAACATCTACGTCCCCCCCACCCCATGACCTGTTCCAAATCCAATTCTATTGCTTTGCATGTACTGGGTGCTTCTGTACCAGAAATACATTCCTTGTGTGTCTAATCACATTAAGCCAAATAAAGTATGCAATTCAATCCGATCCAATATTTCCACCCAAAATTTGGAACAGGGAAATGAATTAGTAGCAAATTAATTTTGAGATATGCTTCACATTAGCAGTGCTGTGCTTCTGTAGCTCAAAAGGCCACAAGGATAGTTTAAAAAAACCAACTTCAGGGACATCTGTGTTATTTTCTTCAATTTTGATATGAGGTTTATCATGTGTAAAGTTACTATCAACACAAGTGAGCATTAGTCTCACAATATTATTATACATATTTATCAGATATATTAATAGTATGGAGTGGAATGAAATAGAATGGAATAGAATAGAATAGATAACTATAAACATGACAAAATAAAAGAATAAATACAAAACTGCATATACCCACATATATTATATGACAAAGAGAAACAACACAATCTAGCCCAGATATATACATTTACATGGTGAGAAAAACAAATCTTGCAAGTTTACAAGATGGATGACATAGGGAACAAAGCTGTTACAAAATCTGGTAGTCCTGCTAGAAATACTTCAAAACTTCCTTCCAGAGGGGAGCAACAGAAACAACCATAAAGTGGATGTGAGGAGTCTCTAACAATGCTTTGAGTTCTAAGCACATAGCATTTATAAGCAATATCCTGAATAACAGGAAGTGAGCTTCCTATAATCTTCTCGGCTGTCCTTACCACTCTCTGTATGGACTTTCTATCTGAGGCACTGCTGCAAATGAAATCATTGGATTGGAATCAGTCCCTCATGAATTACTATAAATCTGGGATCAGTCCATAACATTAAACCAGGAACTATAACGAGCCTACTAAAATCATTTTAAACATCTGTTGCTTTAAAAAATACTAGTGCTAAAATGTTATAAAAATGGAAATTAAAAAAATTATTCTCTATTTTTTCAGAAAGTCTGGAGAATGGACCTAACAAGAGTGAAAGGTGAGTAAAAATTTTCTTTACCTATTGAATAGTTCAAAAGCAAATATAAGCAGAGATAGTTGGAAGTAGAAGTTATGGACATCATCCTGTTCTCATCAGAAGGATAACAAGCTTGAAAGACATGGAAAACTTTGATGGCAGCAATTCCCTCACTTTGTAAGCTAAAATTAGGGAAGGGGGGGAAAGGCAAACTTGTCAAAGTGGTGAATAAGCAAGAGAGAAAGTGATTGACCATACATGGACTCCAGCAGGAAAAAATATTGGCATCCCTACCCTGTGAAGAGCCCTTAGGGCAGTGATTCGCAATCTTGGGAACTTTAAGATGTCTGGATTTCAATTCCTAGAATTCCCCAGCCAGCATGAGGTCCAGACATCTTAAAGATGCCAAGGTTGAGAAACATTGCATGCCTCTGCTGTCCACATGGTGTTCTCCTCTGTTTAGCACTTGACTCATTCTTCTGCTTGAACTGGAAGCCTATGGCCAACTGGGGAAATTCCTTCTTGATAGCCTTCAGCTTTTCGGAATATGGGGACGGTTCCTTAGCACCTTAGCTTCTTTATCTAAATGGCACTCCTTTAAATGAAGTGCTGAGCTGCAGCTACTGACCATTATTATTTTCTAATGAAGTCTCTTGGAGAGCTGTGTTGAGGAATCAAGATGGAAGGTGGCACTTGGCAGCATTTCAAATAAACACGCAAAAGTTAGGTGAAACTTAACAGACATTGAGCTAAACCATGCAGGAATTCTATGCTCCAGTCCTTTCCTTATTAAGTCAATTCAGTAAAAAAAATGTCTCCATCACTTTAAATGAAGAGGCTGCTTTACAGAGCCACTCATATGGAAAGGACAATGGGAGAAGGCTGTTGACCCAGATGCGTATATTAAAACACCATTGGATCTCAGGAGAATGACGGGCTGGCGCCAGTTTTGGGGTGTGGAAGTTAGGCTAAGAGAGCTAGTTGTTCTGGTAGTGAAGGCACTAAGCTAGAAACCAGGAGATTGTGAGTTTTGGTCCTGCCTTAGACAGGAAAGCCAGCTGGGTGGTTTTGGGCCAGCCCCTCCTCTCTCTCAATCCCTCTCACAGAGTTGTTGGGGCAAAATAGAAAAAGAAGGGAGATAGGTTTCTGACTTGAGTTATTTATAAAAAATAATAAAAATGAGGGAGAGAGGGAAAAGCCTCTGAGAGCCACATGATAAGGATCCTTAAATCCCGTCAGCCCTGAGAAATAGCGGTTTTCAGTCTATGTGATGGAAGGTCAAAGGTTCTTTGGCTCAGTAGAATTTTGAGGTGCTGAGAAGTCTCTGTGGGCTCTCTTTCATTTGTTTGGTGTGTTGTATTAGCCCAATCAATTGTAGCTAATCCAATAAATCAAATAAAATTGTGTCTTGTGTGAACCAGGTTAGTCTTCATAAATGGGAGAGGGACCTATGCCTGTACGCTGTATCGACTTGACAGGAACAAACCAATGGGAAAGTTATGGATGAGTGAGAATGTCATAATATGAGACGGGAAGTTTCAATAGATTAGGAGAAAATCTTAATTGGAAAAATGTTCCCTTCTAATCCTATTGCCCTACTCAGGCCCAGTCCTATCAAGAAGACAGATACCATCTCTGTTCTTAAAACAGGCCCAAGATGTACCAGGAGAGACAGGCAAGATTCTTCCCCTTTACATTCTGTAGGAAATTCTTTTTAAACAAACAGATTTCTTTTTGCCTAATGGAGACAAGCATTGTTTCACTGTTCGAGTGCATGAGTATCATCATAATTAACAAAAATGGAAACATTTCTTGATGTTTGTTTCCAGTGCAGTGAACAGGAAACGATCAAATAAGGACGAGACTTATTGGAAGGAGATCAATGCAGCTATGGCCTTAACCAATCTTGCCCAGGGAAAGGACAAACTGCAGGGTACAACCAGCTGCATCATTCAGAAATCTTCACACATATCAGAAGTGAAGACAGTTAAAGTTCCACTGGTGCCAATGTCATTTTAAGTGAAAAAGTGATTTACTTGTCTTTTTCTGTGTGGAATTCTTTCATGCTGTTCGTTTTCATGTAAGATCACAAAAGATCTAGAATAGAGATTGAAGCTCCTATTGTAGTCTGTGACAGTCAGGATAAATAAGAATAAGCGTAGCTTATTCTCACCAGCAAGCACTAGCAAAATGATCCTAAGGAGGTTTGTGCGATTCTCATTCATTTTCTTATTTGTGATGTAAAAGCTATTCCCAATGAGTTGTGTTCTGTTATGGTACAGTAATCAAGAAATATTCTCTCAGGCTAAATTGTTTGTTTTTTAAATAACATGTCAATTATGGGGGGAAGTTCTTTGCTTTTTGTCTTTTTAAGTCAAATTATTAACTTATTTTATTGTATTAATCAAGCTGCACATTAACCATCTGCATTGCTATAACAATAAGTGCCTTGCTTCCCTACAATAAGCTACAACGTGGGCACAGCTTTAGACATCTGTGCCTCAAAATGTCAATCACCCAACACTTAACCTTGCATGTAGTTCTAAGTGCATCCTGACCGTTCAAAGCTGATGTCAGAAAGGGTATCATTCTGTTTTAAAAGCCCTCAAACTTTTGATTTATCTGAATTAGAGACCCAGTAATATCTAAAATGAAATTGCAATATTTTACCATGAAAGAAAAATTGATAGTTATCAAGCAATATTCTGTTTTGCTCAAGTGAAATCAAATTGCTATGTTTTGTTACCCATAGAATTATTTTAATAAGTGCAATATTATGGCTTCAAGAGCTTGAGAGCTGGATTAAAAAAAGAAATAAACCTCATTCATTTTAAGAAGAATTCGAACAGCAAGGACATTTATATGTGATGTGAAGCAGCCTTCCTTTCAGGTGCTTTGCAGCTTGGATGTTGTTGTTTCTCAAAATGATTAAAAATACAGTGCCTCTCTCCTGCTGACTGCTGTTTTGGCTCTTATTATTGTTGAGCATGACAGCAAGATAGCAGGTCAAAGAGAAATTAAATCTCACCTATGAAAATGTTCCTCTTCTTAGCTTTATATAGTGCTTAATTTTTTACATGAAAACGTATCCTGTGACATTTTAAGTTGTTCTTGCTGCAGTAAAGCTATCAGTAAATCCAGTGTAGATTCCTTCCTTTTAAAGTCTCCTTTAGATTTATTGAAACTGTTATGTAAGTAAACAAAGCAGCTTACTTTTTTGGTACCAAATCAATCTATGCCTCAGTTTATTATTTACATTGGAGCTCTGTAACTTTCCACGACGGAAACCATTATTGCCTTAATGCATCCAAAATGTTTTTTATTTTGGTATGGAATGTATCAAGTGAAGGCAATCCCCATTTCAATGAAGGAAAAAGGGCATAATGAAATCTATATATTATATAAAGTGAAAAGCCTGAATTAAAAACATGTGGGGTACACAACAGACAAACAATTGTGGCACTGACTCAATTTAAAGTTAAAATAGATGCTAAATTAGGCATTAAAAACAACATTTTAAACCTCTAGATTTGACTGCCATTGAGTCAAGTGAATTGTATAAAATAGTTTTTATGGAGGTATATCAAATTTTTCTTCAACCATCCAAAAATGTTCTAATCAGGTTCCCTCCCTTATGTAAACAACAGTAAAGCCCCAAATAGTTTATATTGAGTGGTAAAAGAAAATTAGAGAAAAAAGTTGATTGCTAGAGTTTAGTTTTGCAAAGTTGAAACCAAGCTTATTTTCCTTTAATTGTTTGAATGTTACATTTGAATAACAATATCCAGACTAAATTGTAAAGCTAGTTTTGAGAAAATATCATTTAACCTCCAATCTTGTTTTTTTCCCCAGCCTAGTTATAGTCAGTAAAAGGAAAAATCAGTATATGTTAGCTGAGTTGGACAAGGCAGAATCACTCTTTAATTCCTCATGTCTCACCTGATGGAATTCTCTCTCTACAAGGAGTGGGTGACATGTATTTCATGCAGTCTTTAAATCTTTTTGGGCAGTGCTTAAATCCCCCTTGACCATAATTCCCAAAAATGCAAAGCATCCTTCCCAGCACTTCAAAATGTAAAAGGTATGAAAATGATAATATAATGAAGAACGGTTGGAGAAACTGGGTATGTCTAGTCTAATGAAAAGAAGGACTAGGGGAGACATGATAGCAATGTTCCAATCCCTCAGGGGCTGCCACAAAGAAGAGGGAGTCAAGCTATTCTCCAAAGCACCTGTGGGCAGACCAAGAAGCAATGGATGGAAATTAATCAAGGGAAGAAGCAACCTGGAACTAAGGAGAAATTTCCTGACAGTTAGAACAATTAATCAGTGGAACAACTTGACTCCAGAAGTTGTGGGTGCTCCAACACTGGAGGTTTTTTAAGAAGAGGTTAGACATCCATTTGTCTGAAGTGGTATAAAGGTCCCTTCCAACTCTGTTATTCTATTCTATTCTATTCATAATATAGAAACATCCCAATGAAAAGAACAAGGAAACAGCCCTTCCCTCATATTCTGCCCTGACCATTTGATGGTCAGGGCATAGTTCCATCATATGGCAGTCATGATATGACCTGTGATCTTTAGCCTCCCAACACTGTGGTCTTTAGCCTCCCTAAAATGTTCAATATCCACCAGAATTTTGTCTAATTTTACCTGATACTGTCAGGTTTATACATCCAAGAGGTGTTCTTTGTGTATAGAACTCCCAGCAGAAGACCCAATAAGAATGAATTAAGACTTTTACATGTTCATATAGCTCTGCACACAATTCTTTTAAGATGGTATTGCTAGTTTACTGGACTGTTTGCAGTATAACCAATCAAAATAAGACAGATTTTGGATTGCAAAATCAACCAGCCTTCAGTCTTAAACCTGAACTCTGTTGGGAAGGTAGGTAACCTTATGGATAATTCAAAGCTTTCTCTTTTAAACAAAACCCACCACATCTTTAAACCCACCATTTCTAATTTCCTGAGCATGGAGGGCATTGTGTAGGGTTTCTTATATGAGGAAGATAAGTGGGGATTAAATTGTGCAAAATTTCCAAAATAAACTTTCTAAATCATATAGCCATCCTGTACATGTGGCGCAGTGGATATAGGCTGCTGAAGATTTACACCGGTTGCACTCCCTCTATGTAGAGGAAAGTTCCTAGGATGCAAGAGAGACAGGGGAGCCAAACCCTTGGTTAAGCTAACTTTCAGGTATGCAGACTGATCTTCAAGTGTAGCCAGTTCCAATTGCACTAATATAAACTAGCAGGATCTGCCTTGATATAAATTGTAGAATGCATCTTGATGTATCATAGCATTTTGTGATGATGGTTATTTCTAAACTGTATAGTTAAAATGATTTGATATGAAAAATATATATATTTTGTACACAAATATATATATATATATATATATATTTACTTTTTTAGGGAGTGTTTTCATTGACATGAAAAAAGCAGGAAATATACTGTATGTTATGACTGTATGAACAGCTGAAGTTTACTTTTGAATGATTTACATCATTATGCAAAAGAGATTTCCCCACACTTAAAGCTTTGACAACCAACCTACTGGATTTTCTCATAACAATGTGAGTTTTTAAAATAAAAACAGAGAGTAAGCGCTTCGCTTTAGTTCATACTATTGTAAATTATTCTGCTATTAACTATTTTGTGAAAATAAACTGTCTTGCCAAACTTTTCTGTAAGATGTTTTCAGTTTTGTTTTGTTTTAAAATTTTAAGTGAGTAACAGTGTCAACAAAATTACTACTATGTGGAAGGAACAACCCAAAGAATAAATGTTACTATATAAAATAAGGCTAGTGTGGATCACGTGATTCCTTTTTGAAGAGTGGGGATTGAAAAAAATACACGTGTATACAGACTCATGACAAGACCAACTATTCTGGGGCACATTCACCTGGGGAACTTGACATATGTCTTCTCTGTGGTGGCCTGAACACAAATATAGAAGGTCTGTGATAGGGCAACTGAAATTCCCCTTGTTACAACTTCTCTTTCGAATGCCCTAATTTTGTGGTATAACTAAATATTGACACAAGCCAAGTTTATAGCATCTTCAAATTTAATTCAGTAGAGAAGCACAACTGAGAGTGTTATTTCTGGATTTCAAGAGGAAATGCAAACTATGGTCAGTAAGATTGGGCCATCCTAATTCCCAGAAGAAGAATATTCCATGATAGAGATAGAGATAGAGACAGAAAGGGCATACTTTCTAGGTCTAGTCAGATAGCATGAGTCTTGGAGAATGTCCATCTGGATCAATTGGATGACAGAAATAACCAGGTGGAGATGGTCCTTCAAGTATAAGATACAGGAAAAGAGCTGAAGTTGTGTTGTTTCATTCTTTTCTGTGCCTGAAGACAACTATGTCTGGGCATTTCGGAAGTTCCACTTAGATGAACAGATTGGATACTGCCAAATGATCTCTAGGCAATGAAAAGTAAATCTAAATATTGGTGTGATTCCCCCCCCCCCATTTTCCTTTAGTTTAATCCTTCTATCGCCACAAATTTAAGCATCAGAAGTATGCTCAGCACTGAGTCTCAGTTATTTATCAGCAAACTTGCTGGTCTTTGCTTTAACAGGCATGGTCATTTTAATAACATAAGCAACTTTTAAAAAATCCTCTCATGCCAGTTTGGAAACCAATTTTGATTCCAAAAGTTGATTTCAAATGCATGTTCTGCTCAGCTTGTTTCTTAATATTGGAGATACAATCAAACAGCAATCAAATTAAGCATGCAGAGAATCACTGATTTCACAGGATTTAAGCACACTTAATTAGATTTGGGCTGATAGCCCAGAAGTTTATAAGTCTATAAGTTCAGAGAATTAATGTTAGCAGGTAATAGAAATGAGCCTGCTTATAGCAACAAGTGGTTTCTGTAATTTCTACATAGAAATTCTTTATATTTCCAAAACCCTAAGACATATGGAGTAAACCTAATTCAGAACTGTGCTCTAGTGTTCTAAAGACAAGCATAGACAATGTTACGATACAGGAATACGGTGCCAAACCTTTGGGCTACTTTAAAAGCATTGAAAGCACATGTGCGTCATATTCTGATCATTCATGTTTTTGGTCCTGGCTCAACGACACATGGTTTGCTTTCAGAGGTTCACTGCCAGTTCAGTTTCATCATCCACTGTTCAAAAAAACTATTACTGAACTGGACCACTGGACCTCAAATTAACTTTGTTGAAGGAGAGACATGGCAAGTTTAGAAGAATAATGATTCAAGAACACTGTGTAGCTTGTCTAGTCTTCTCAATATCTTCCATGAGGTTGAGATTTCAAGGCAAAGAATCTTCAAGTTCTATCTGTTCTTTTCTACCTCCTTCATCTTTTTCTGACTTACCAAATAGAGCTACTGTTTCTTTTTTGGGAAGGAGAAGGATCCATTATAGAGATCACAAAATATTTGTAATGGAAAAATCAGAGATATATCTATATTTATTGGGAGTGTTCTATAGTCACTCACTTTTCTAAAGGGAAGCTAATTTCCTGAAAGGTCCATGCATGTCTCAGAAAGCCTGCTTGGCAGAGAAACCAAAGCACCTACGGAGAAAATTCTATGTTTACATTCAATTACTTATCATTGATAGCAGTGCTTTGGGTGTCAATTAAATCAAGACAAAAGGTTAGGAGAATCTGGAACAGTCATAAAATCATTCAGGTGAGACAATTTTATCAAATCAGTAATGATTACTAAATATAATTTGGGACAGATGAAATCTGGGATAAAGGCAGAGCTAATGTTTCCAGATTCTATTATCAATCACTAATTGATAGTGATTGCATTAATTAAGGAAGTGTGGGGGGGAAGGGCATGGATAAACAAGCCAATAGATTTTCTGCATTTTAATCTTTAGTCTCCCCTCCTCAAATTCTTTTAATGCAACTATCATATCATCTTAGTCAATTGGCAGTGGATGAAGTTATTGGCAATAGATGTCAGGCCTAGCTCAATATCGCTATAAATCAGTGCACCTGAATTTTTAAGCTGTTGAGGTCTGGTTCCATAATGGATGAGCTCATTTATTTGTCTTATTGGATCTTTTTTCAGATAATTTTATTTTCCATCCTGTTTTTTGGATAGGATCCCAACACTTTTTTCTCTCTGCCATTTCTTGGAGATCTGCTAATGCTGCACAGGTTCTTTTAAGCAGGGTATCAGTCTTTTGCAAAGTTTTATTTATAACCACCTAAATAGTTGTTATCAGTACTCTTTGTTGATAGACTGTCTTCTTTCCAGAGAACATCATTTAAATAGCAGACTTAGTCTGCAAAAACAAAAAAAACCCTCCTCTTATGTTCAGTGCAATAAAATTATTATCCCAGCAGATGCTCAGAAGATGTATGTCTGCAAGTGTTTAATGTGATCAAGAATAACTCAGAGACTTTACTTAACATGTCATTGTCTAAAAAGTGTTCACATCTTTTAGCCATTCTGGCTGGGAACAGGAATTTCAGTCCCAACACATCTAGAAGGCTGATTTATGGTCTTGTACATGGATTTTCAAACTTGGCAAGGAGAATTTGGGAACTTGAAGTCCACATCTTAAAGTTGCCTAGTTTGAAAAACATAGCTTTAGTATATGATATGAATAATATACCTCCCTCGTGAACTGAAAGTTATTTTTACAATTCCTTTGAAATCAAGCTGATGATGATGAATGAAGAAATACTATACATACAGTTAGATATATAAATATTTCTTTAAAGGAAGGAGGTCTTATGAAATTTGACAGTGCACAAAACCCTGACTGGCAACTGACTTGTAGCAAGCCAGGGAAAATCTCACAGTGACTACTGTTCAGATCCATTCACGTAGAGCATTCATGTAGAACAAATCTAGCCTCTTATGCCACCAAAAGTTCATTTTTATAGCCCAGCAGAGCCCTCCTTCTCTTTCTCCTGTCATGTCTTGGCAGTGGAAGATTTGGAGGTGTCAAAGAGCCGTGTTTATTCATCCCAGTTGTGGGTCAAGTTCTTTCTTGCTAATCTAAGCCAACCAATTCTCAAGGTGCTAAGACATCAAGTGTGCACCAGTGCAAAATTGCCTCACCCAACTTTTGCCCTCAACTATCACTCTGTACTTAACCATTAGTCCTTGTGGCTAACTTAATTCCCTAAAGGAGTGTCATTCTAACCATAACTACCTAAAACCTGCCAAGTGCTATTTTATGAGCTGCTGCCGAGAGTTTTAAGGTTGATTTTTCAACAATTTTCACTGGCATTTGATGGTACATGCTTGATTTACAATGCTGTAAATAAATAACCACAAATAGAAGGCATTCTTTTCTTTTAGGATAATGCAACATGACATTCTTTTGAGAGAGAGGAAAAAGACAGATTTCTAAAGAGTTTCTGAAGTTTAATTCTGAGTCTGTCACAAACCTTTAGCAGGGCTATGAAAACAGAAACCACTTTATGTAAAAACAAAAAACAGAAGCTTTGCGATATCAGGGAAAGCAAAGGGCTCTTCAAGATAAGGAAGCACCTGCTAATTATAAGCGGGCAAAATATGGCAGCTGAGAGATATGAACTGGTGACCATCTCTGCTGAGAAGAGCTTCATCTGTTCAGCTGCACAAGAATTTCTTATAGGTTCATCCAGCCAAGTTTCTGTATTTCCTGGCCCACCGTACGTATAAAAGACACTGAATCTCTGCCTGTGTGTAGGAAAGCAATCAGCAATTTCTTCATGACCAGTATCTAAAAAGAATTCAGCTGAAAAACAAAAGAGGGAGTGGGCACATGATAATAGCTCACATTTATGCACAGCTTGCAATTCATGTAAAATGAATGAAGAGATACTGTTAAGTTTGCATGAAGAGTCAGACGCGAAGAGCTTCAGTGAAGAGTTTATTAATGACTACAGCTCGAATGGACCCAACTTGGCTGGGCTACGGCTGCTACTTATAGCCAGCAGCCGCACTTGCCAGCCAATCAGAGTGCAGGGTTTACCTCTTCTGAGGCAGGAACATGTCCAAGGAAGGCTTGCAAATCTGTTTTGCATTTAGGTTTAGGGGCTTCTTTGATTGCTTGAACCTTGGCATCGGTAGGGTGGATGCCATGCTTGTCAATCATATAGCCCAGGAACTCAACCTTGTCAGTTTTAAGAGTGCATTTTTCTTCTTTGACTTTTAACCCCGCTTTCCTGAATCTGGTAAGGACTTCTCTGAGTCTTTCTTGTAACTGAGTGTCATTTTCAGCAGAGATTAACACATCATCAAAGTAAGGCACTACCCCTGGCAGTCCTTGGAGCATCCTTTCCATAAGGCTTTGAAAGATGCCTGGTGCCACGCTTACTCCAAATTGTAACTTTTACATTTGAAGGCACCTCTATGAGTCACAATGGTTTGGGCCTCTGCAGTGGCATCATCAACTGTTAGTTGTTGATATGCCTGGCCAGATCCAATTTGGCAAAGACTGTACCCCTGCCAAGTGAATGTAATAGATGATGCACCACTGGAACTGGATATGCGCTCTGCTGCAGCATGGTTCAGTGTCCCCTTATAGTCCCCACAGATTCTTACTGACCCATCAGTCTTGACTGGTGTGACTATGGGTGTCTCCCATCTGGAGTGGTCAGTGGGCTCTAAAACTCCTTGAGCTATTAGTTTATCTAATTGTGCATCAATTTTTTCCTTTAAGGCAAATGGGACCCTTCTGGGCTTTAAACGAATTGGGGGCACCTTGGGATCTAGGTTGAAAGTGATAGGGTCCCCATATTGCCCAATCCTTCGCTGAAGACCTCTGGAAACTCAGACTTCAAGCCCTCCTCCCATTCAGAGTTGCTCACGTGATTGATGCCAGTCACCTCGATGCCTAGTGGATTGAACCACTCAAGTCCCAGCAAGCTTGGGCATCCTTGTCCACGATCAGGGGCAAACGCTTGGTGTGGCCTTTGAACTTCACGTTGAATTCTCTTGTTCCAACTACTGGAATCTTGTTCCCTTGGTAGTCTTTAAGAGTCAGTGCTTGCTTCTGGAAATGTTTCTTCTGAATGTTGGGAAGTAGCCTGTGAATAGTGTCCCATGACACCATAGATAAATATGAGCCTGAGTCCACTTCCATTTGGCAAGGCCTTCCTTCAATTAGTACCTTCACATGTACTTTTCTGCTTCTTAAGGTTGAAGAATGACCAGTGGTGACTGATGAGTTCCATTCTTCCCATTTGCTTCTTAGTTGCGCTCCATTTTCTCACTGAAGTTGTTGGGCTTGAAATCTTTGTCAGGAAACTTTCTTCTGTGTGGTGGAGTTCTGGATGATTTGCAGACTCTTGCTAGATGACCTCTTTTTTCACAACGAAGGCAGATGGTATCAAGAAACGTGCATTCAGTGCGGGGTTGCCCCCCCCACAAGCTCTGCAATAAAAGTCTTGCCTTTTTCTTCCCAGGTCTTTCTTTTTCTTTTCCATTCTGAGTCTATAAATTCCTTCCTCCACCTCACTGCAGCCTGATTCAGAATCTATTTGCTCGCAATGAGTTGTTGTGGACTTTTCCACATCAGAATGGCTTGAGGCCTTGTTAATTTTCTTCATGGCTGCCACTGAGGACTTAGTGGCTTCTGCTGAGGAGGCCTCTTCTATGTCTTCCTTCAACGTGATCTTAGGTTTTAATAACAATTTGCTCTGAAGCACCTTGTCTTTGAGGCCTAGAACAAATCGACGCACATGGCCTCCTCCAAGTTGTTAAACTCGATGCACCCCAATGTCTCTTAAACTTGCCACAAAGTTGTTAACGCTGCTTTCCCCTTGATCCCGACGGTAAAACTCGTGTTCTTAATGAGGCACGATACTTGTGGGGCGAATGGGCTCTTAAAAGCTTTTCTAAATCAGGCCATTCCATTACCTTCACGCCTGCAGCTCCCGCCAATGCCTTCGCCATCTTGAAGACTGCTGGACCGCAGTGCAAGAAAGACCACCCTCTTCCGCTTCTCGGAGATGTCGGCGAGGTCGCTTTCCTTCCAAATACATTTGGAAGCGATCCACATACGATTCCCAGTCTTCTGCCGCCGATTGAACGGGCTGGGGGGTGTTCAGCGCAGCCATCTCGCTCTTCTGCTTGTCTTCCGTGTCATCTTCTCTTCAGGGGAATCCCACCTTCATCGCCAGTGTTAAGTTTGCATGAAGAGTCAGACACGAAGAGCTTCAGTGAAGAGTTTATTAGTGACTACAGCTTGAATGGACCCGTCTTGGCTGGGCTACAGCTGCTACTTACAGCCAGCAGCTGCAGTTGCCAGCCAATCAGAGTGCAGGGTTTTCCCGCACTTTTCAAACCAATCATATTTGACATTTTACAAGAACAATTCAAACTAAACCAATGACATTCAAACCTACATACATAACAGATACAATTCTGGTTATGCCAATTGACCACTGTCTTATGCAATAGACTATAATTAAACAAATGAAGACTTATTACACACACACACACGCCATTTATGTATTGTGATAAAGACAACAATATGGACAGGTCCATGAATTCTCCAGAAATATATATAGTTAAGCAGGTTTGGACCAAGTTAATACCTAGTTAGAAACTATTAGTAAATGAAAGACTAAGTTTCAGCCTGGTATTTAAAAAAAAAGGCAACCCATTTATTTATTTTGGTAAAGGCAACAACATAGGCAGGTCCATGAATTGTCCAGAAATCAAGCTCAATTTGAGGATGAATTGTCTTTTAGTTTACATTGACTGGATCCACATATTTCACCATTTGTTTAATTATAGTTGTTGCATAAGACACAATTGTCTGCATTAACACACGCTATAAACATTGACTTACCAATAGCAATTCCTTGATTGACAAAACACTGTAAGTAAATTGCAAACCTTCCTCACAAAGGTTTAGCATAATGTATTAAACAGAAGCTCTTAATGCTACATGAGTCACCACAGAATCAGCCTATTGGGCTATCTGTTCATGCATTATCTTCACTATTTATCCAGTTGTTGTTGTTGTTTTTACCCTTCCTGAAAATGTCAATAAATGAATCTGGAATTTGCATGGAGCATATGACCTGTTCTTCTTCTGAACATTTCTTCTGAAGCAAAAATTAAAGATGTAAGGCAGGTTGTGAGGATTTAGCAGTGCCCAAGTTTAATAAAAAAAATGCCACAACCATTATCAGCTGCTGCCCACTCAGAAACATTCCCTTTCTCCTCTCAGAATAGAATAGAATAGAATAGAATAGAATAGAATAGAATTCTTTATTGGCCAAGTGTGATTGGACCCACAAGGAATTTGTCTTTGGTGCATATGCTCTCAGTGTTCATAAGAAAAAATAAAATACATTCATCAAGAATAATAAGAGAAAACACTTAGTGATAGTCATAGGTTACTAATAAGCAATCAAATCATACTAGGAAACAAATAAAACATTATAAATTGTAAAGATACAAGGAACACAGTTATAGTCATAAGTGGGAAGAGATAGATAATAGGAAGGATGAGAAGAATAATAGTAATAAGTTTTACTACGTGTTTTTTTTCTCCTCTCAGGTTTGCAATCTAGTAATCCTAGATAAATTTTCAAGTCTCCCTTGCAAATCCACTTTATCCTGGAATGCTATGGTTGAGGTGTAGATTTCTTTTGTATATTGGCGATGGAAATTTAGCCCATGTACATTCTTGAGGATAAATTGTCCCATTGTGTCTGCTCTGTAGCAAAGAACCCGATCAGTTTGAAATGCCTGCGGCTTTGTATCCAAAGCAGGAATGCTTGGCCCTTGTTTTAATTAATCATTGCAGGTTTTTGTTGTTATGGTTCTAACAAAACATTCAATTCCTCAGGAATATTCTTGGATTGCCCTGAGAAAAAGTTATTATAAGGCAGCGCAAGTTGTATAACTGGGCATTGCATTGTTCTTCACAAAACATAATGGGGGCAGGGGGGCAGAGAGAACTAACATAGGAGACAGAAAAAGGTAAAAGAAAGCTGCAGGTATTGTGACAGCATTGTTCTACTTATCCGTGACTCTTATATGCTACCTTTTTCTTAAAGTTCATGCTGGCTGGGTTTTTTTTTTCCATGCTCCAATCTTCTGAGATGAATTGGCTGAGAGTATGACTGGCCAAATTCTCCTTTCTTCAAGTGTGGATCTGAACCAGGTTTCTTTTTCCTGGTTCAAGTCCAACAATGTAATGATGTTATTACTTGGACTGTCAATTAAGAATAGAACTCAGTTTTCTGGGTGTTTACTCAGAACTAAGTTTAGAATGAGCTAAAATCTAAAAAGAACCTATAGGAATATACACACATTCCTCATTTCTAGAGCAGCAGTTTAATGAGATCCACCAACAATCTACAGACAGTAGCACTGAATGGAGACTATTAGTGTCCATCTTGTTCCACTCTAAAAAAATAAAAAGAACCCAAGCAAACCACATACATGTGCACAAAATGTATATTTGTTTGTGAATGACATCTCCAATAAATGTTTATAAACCTTCAATAGTAGTTCCTTAAAAATAATGATTTACATCAGAAGAAACACATAGTTTTCATAAAAAAAGAACAATTTAATTTGTTTTACAAATGGTGTCAAGAAATCTATGTTAAAGATACGTATACTAAGGGCAATTTCAGACAAAACTTTCCAGATTTTCTACAAATGTAAAAAATACATACATATAAAAATGATACTGCACTTCCATGCCCAGACGCACCAAAACACTTCCGTGGTAAAAGAATCAGGCCAGTGACATCACCATTGCCTGGGGACAGCCAGGCGAGGGTTCCTTTCCTGTCCCCATTAGCGAGCCCGCTAAAGTGGTACCTATTTATCTATTTGCATTTGAGTGATTTCAAACAGCTAATTTGGGAGGCTCTTGAAGCAAATGAAGGATATTTATCCCATCACACAGCAGCACTAGGGCTTTGAACATGGACTTGCATATCATCAATCCAGCATCCTAACAATGTAAACCACTATGTTCCGGTAAAAATGATGAGCCATAATTATACTATGCTATAAACACAAAATACCCAATTTATGTTGCTCTGCACAATTACCCACTTACTAGGGACTCTCATGTATAATGGCCATTATGTTTGTCTAAGAAAGGAATGGCAATGGTTTTTCTGTAAAAGCCACTATAAGTGAACATTTTTCATAATTTCTGCTCTACTGAAACTCTATTCACTTATCTCTTCCTTAAAAAGCCTGATATGCAGTAATAGCTGGTGTACTTAATGCAGCATATTATTGAAAATATTTTTAAAACCTTAAAAAAATCATCATAGTATGTGTTTTGGAAGAAAACAATTTTGTCTATCAATGCTCTTTTAACACCTCTCAACTAAAATTAAAGATTTGCTACACTATCACTCACAAATAAAACTTAATGTTAAAATTAGTCGCAGCGGGAGATCTTTGAAACAAAAACAAACAAAAAACAGAACAGTGCTTTAAAAAAATCCTTACAAGGAATGGATGTGGGAATTCGGTTTCCAGGTTATGCAGAGAAATATGTCTCAATAACTGTTTCACTATCACACACACACACACACACACACAGCCTGAAAATAGCAATTTTTAAAAATTCAGTTTATTATGATCAAAGATTTTAAAAAATGGATCATCAAATAAATCAACCCACAGTTCTCAGACAAATCTTGATGACCAGGTTCAATTTATCCTACTTCAGACACATTATGCAAATACCCAGCTCTCTGAAGTAAGTTCTAATACTGGGGAAGGTGAAAGAAAAGAGAAGAAAAGGATGACCAGGTGGATGGACTAATTTACAGTGATAATAGGCGTACCAATGGAACACTTAAAGGGTCAAGTAAGGGACAGATTATTATGGAGAAAATCTATGTAATTGCAAAGAGCCAACAACAACTTGATGTTGACATATTTAAATGATCAGACCAGTTTTTAAAAGGTATTTTGTATTTTAAAATGTATTTTGTGGGGTATTTATTGTGGACAATAAACATTGAGATGTGTATTCATAATGAAACCAGTTTATACTTTGTTACCTTTCAAATTAGTCAGAACAAATATTTATTTTAAAATAACTTCCATACTCCTGCCTATGGTTTTATCTAAGTATAGCAGTCAGTAATATGGAAGAATATAGTTGATGAATTAAGAATTGGAACCCAGGTTTGAGGCCATCTTTGTAATGGAAGCTCACTAGGTGATGCTGGACTAGGTATTATCTTCTAGATGAGAGGGTAACATTAGAAAAGTGAACCCTGGGAAGGAAAAGATGCATGTAAATCTTTCAAAGTCTTGAAAGGAGTCTTTGGGAAACAAAGCAGTCCAACTAAATACTGCACCTGTTCTGTTTCATGAAATTCACCACAAATCACCAGTATCCTTGTTCAGTTAGAAGACAACAATTATTAGTCTACAGAATTGCACAAGAATATAGGATTGTATACAAAACACTCTAGAATTGTCAGCATGAGAAAAGATGCCGCAGCAGGACATAGATCTACCACCATAAGTTTTAACAGAAACAAAATTCAAAGGCAGCTGCAGAGAAAAATTGCAGGTAGGGGAGTTAAAGTGAAACAGAAAGATTTACTTAAATAGGTTGTGTATGTTTGTTCTAAACATGTTGCATCAAGTTAGCTTCAAAGTCAATGTTCATAGCTTAGGGGTTGTTGTTGTTGTTTTGCTGGACATCCACATCAAAGGAACAAATGAATCATGAATTCAAGGCCTGTCATCCCTTTTTTTGTGTGGACCAACTGGAAATAGTCTAGAAAGACTCGAGTGTATTTCTGATCAGCATTGTGTATTTAGCTCTAGCCTAAAATGATAATCAATAATACGATTCCACTGTACTTTTCCAGCTTTGTCTCCACTGCTGAAAAGACACAAGCATTTTTCCAAAGAACAAAAGTCAACGTGATGGGAAAGTTACCAGAACTACTCTTTCCACTCACACACTTTCAGTGATCCAAGAAACCCAATTATTGCTATTTGAGTTGCTTTGTTCCTTAATCAAATTATTTCAGAATGGTCAGAGGACCAATCTGTTGGAGGAGAATCTGCAGACTGAAGTAATTAGGAAGACCTTTGATTGCAGTGCAACAAGTTTAAATGTTCTTTGGAAAACGGTGCACAAGAAAAACACATGTTGCATGGAATCCTGTTGCTGGCCACATAGATTTAGAGGTGCTGATGAACGGTGTGGCAATAGTTATGCATTTGAAGCATAACATTGGCAGCATATTAGTACAGACCTAGACTAGCATTTGAACATAACAGACCTTTCCTTGACTTTTAAGATATTAAGACCACAACACATGCCAGGATATATTCGTTTAAATATTTCAGTTCACTATTGTTATTTTAAACAAATAAAAAGCTACTAAGAGAGCTACAAAGAAAAAAACAGCAATAACAGAACAGAACTCTAGAATTCTGAAAAAGGAAACAATACAATGTGTTAGACACAAAATGATAGGACATAGCTGCATTTTGTTGTTTACGGGTAAAATGGTGTCTTGTCTAATATGATTAGAAGTTTGGCTTCATGGTCAGCCTGGAGAGCTAATTTAAAAAATGATAATATTTTTCCATTCTATGCAAGTACTATAAATGTTGTACTCTATTCTATGCAAGTACTATAAATGAATTATATTCATGCAATGCCTGGACAATATATGTCAAGGTAATATGAAATAAGATTTAGCCAAGGCTTAGAAGCTATTTCTGCTTGTGCATTTCATATACTGCTATATTATTTCATATAATAGAGTATCAACTCTTGCCAATCTTCAGTTCTTCAGATGATTACAACTATTATGATCTCTGATCTTCTGGATAGACTGGCTTGCAGGTAACAGGCAGGTAAACTTATCTGAGCTTGGAAACTAAGTAAAATCAGACTGGATTAGACTTCAGCTGGAGAACACTAGGAAATACCAAGATTGTAGGCTAGAATGGGAAGTTGAAAACTGTTCCAGAAGGTGACAGTGGCAAAGCATTTCAATCATATTCCCAAGAAAACTGGTTATATCTATTGTCATTTGGTGCTGAGCTCAACCTGAAGAAATCTTGATCTTTCCTGAGGTTCATGTCTGAAGATACAACTCAAAGAAGCTGGGTCTCTAGATCTTCCCACATCATCATCAAGAATTATATAAGTATGCACTCAACCTGCCACCCTACCCAGAGAGGGACTTTGTCTTGCACCTCTCCCAGAGCTGGCCCAGAGCCATATGCTATGGGGGGAAGAGGGGATGTCTGGGGCTGTAGGGGGCAGTTCTGCAGGTCCACATCCCAATATCCCCTTCCTCCATGAGGACAGAGTAGATCTTGCTCCCAGAGCCAGTGGGAGGCTTGCTTGATTTGATTGTATTTCAGATCTGTGCAAGGTCTTCATTAGTCTCTCAAGGAGTCTTAGTTGATGCTTTATATAAATTTTGTCTTCCTTGAATAAAAATATGCTGGGGGGGGAAAGAATTATATAATTAGATACAATGCTGATTTTGCTTCTATGATGGCTTCCAACCCTTTCATGCATGCATGTAACTTAAGGGTGCAAGTAGAAAAGAGGTGGGGTAGAATGTCAGGATTATTCAACCTACTTTCATCCTTCTACATCCAGTGATAGTCATAGGATACTAAATAATCAATCAACAAAAATCATAATAGGATACTAAATAAAAACAGTCAACATAAATCATGAGATACAAACAACAAAGTTATGGTCATAAGAAACTAATGAAATAGGTAATAGGAAAGATGAGAAGGATAATAGTAATAGTAAGACAGCCCTACTAGATAGTTTGACATCCCAGGATACAAGATAATATTAAGGGAATCTTCATCTTCAATCTACATGGATGCTAAGCTTCTGTGTAGATTTTCCATGATGTGAGCTGCTGCAATTGTGTGATATACAAGACCAGTGATTGCAATTAATTCATCAAGCAATTAATGCATGGGTTGCTTGACATACAAGTATCCAGAATATTCAACTTTATGAGGGAAAACATGATTGACTGATTAATCCGATATATTCTTAAACATCATGTTTGTAGGTTGCCTGTGAAATATAATTCTGAATAAACCCTGAAGGAAATCAAACAAATCACTTATTTTCTCCAAGACTTATAAGTAAGTAAACACAAAGTGCTTTAGGTATACCTATCCCAGACCCCAATCCCAAGTCTGTAGATTGTTACCAGTCTGTGCCATGTTGGGCACCACCTGGCACAAGTGGCGGATGTGCAAAATTCCATTTGCACATGCTCGGGATTAGGTTGTGCATTCAAAACTATCCCCTCCCCTCCTCCTGCTGCTGTTGTTGTCAACTGCCACTACCACAACTGCTGGTCCATGGAGCCCGAAAGGTTGGAGACAGATGCTTTAGAGTTCACAGATTTTATGTACTGGTATGCTTATGTATTTCCTATCCCATGTTTCCAGCAACAAATAGCTTTCAGGACAGGCTGGAAATGATTGTAGAAACTGCAGGTGATACATCATTGATATCTACTTGCAGGTGACTACTTTTACAGTTGTATTTGGATTTAAAAGGTTCTGGAACATTTACAAAATAATGCATGGCAACAGTCCAGGGTTACCAGAACAGAAATAATGGAGGCAGGATAAAAAAAAAACATAGCCCAAAACCATGTTGCTACATCAATGTTCTTGAACAGGGATGTGAAACTCATATCATCACAGTGGCGTCGCATGGCGTATCTTTTTTTTTTCTGTACGAGGCCAGCATTGGCTTGCAGTATCAATACAGGCAGTCCTCAGTTTATAACCACAATTGGGTCCAGAATTTCTGCTGCTAAGCAAGGCAGTAATTAAATGAGTCATGCCCAATTTTTGCCACAGTTGTAAGCATTAACAGAATGAAGATCAAGGGAGGTACTAATACCACTCTATAAAGCCTCTATAAAGTAAGAGCACACCTAGAATACTGCATCCAGTTTTGGTCACCCCATTATAAAAAAAGATGTTGACTCTAGAAAAATGCAGGCCAAAAGCAACCAGGATGATTAGGGGACTGGAGGCTAAAACATACAATGAACGGTTACAGGAACTGGGCCTGATTAGTCTAGTGAAGAGAAGCACCAGGAGAGACAGGATAGCACTCTTCCAATATTTGAAGGGCTGCCACAGAGAGGAAAGGATCAATCTATTTTCTAAAGCACCTGAAGGCCAGACAAGGAATAATGGATGGAAACTGATCAAGGAGAGATTCAACCTGGAAATAAGGAGAAATTTCCTGACAGTGAGAACAATCAACCAATGGAACAGAAGTTGCCTTCGGAAGTTGTGGGAGCTTCATCACTGGAAGCTTTCAAGAAAAGACTGGGCTGCCATCTGTCAGAAATGGTATAGTAGGATCTGCTTGGGCAGGTGGGTTGGACTAGATGACCTTCAAAGTCCCTTCCAACTCTGTTAATCTGTAACTCTTAAAAAAATCACTACAGTTGTTAAGTGAATCATGCAATGTTAAGCAAATCTGGCTTCCCCCGTTGACTTGCTTGTTGAAAATTGTCTGGGAAGGTCATGAATGACAATCACCAAGACCTCAGGATGCTGCAGATATCAATACATGTTGGTTGCCAAGCACCTGAATTTTGACCATTATGTGACTTTGAAGAAGCTGAGGCAGTTGTAAATGCAACAATTGGCCGTAAGTCTTTTTTTTTCATTGCCATCGTAACTTTGAAAGGCTGCTGAACAAATGCTTGTAAATAAAGGTCCCCATGTGTCTACATCCTCTCATCTTCTCTGAATTTTACCCTAAGGTAAAAAAACAGAGTGTAACAGCTGCATAGTCACAGCAGGCTGGTTAGGAAGGAGGCATGGAAAGAGATTCCACCAAAGTCAAAATTAAAGGCATCCCGTGACTTTCACTTTATAATAGCAATAGCAATAGCAGTCAGACTTGTATACCGCTTCACAGTGCTTTACAGCCCTCTCTCTAAGCTGTTTACAGCGTCTGCCTATTGCCCCCAACAATCTGGGTCCAAAAGGATGGAAGGCTGAGTCAACCATGAACCTGGTGAGATCCTAATGCAATCCTAAGTTGCATTAACAGAGGGATACAATCGAGACCAAGTGAGGTACTAATACCACTCTATAAAGCCTTAGTAAGACCACACCTAGAGTACTGCATCCAGTTTTGGTCACCACACTATAAAAAAGATGTTGAGACTCTAGAAAAAGTGCAGAGAAGAGCAACCAGACACTATGCTGCAATATGAAGGAGCAAACAGAATGATTAGGGGACTGGAGACTATAACATATGAAGAACGGTTACAGGAATTGGGCTTGGCTAGTCTAATGAAAAGAAGGACCAGGGGAGACATGATAGCAGTCTTCCAATATTTGAGGGGCTGCCACAGAGAGGAAGGGGTCAATCTATTTTCTAAAGTGCCTGTAGGCCAGACAAGGAATAATGGATGGAAACTGATCAAGGAGAGATTTAACCTGGAAATAAGTAGAAACTTTCTGACAGTGAGAACTATCAACCAATGGAACAGCTTGTTCTCGGAAGTTGTGGGAGCGCCATCACTTTAGACTTTCAAGAAGAAGAAGATTCGAACTTCCAAATTGCAGGCAGCCAGCAGTCAGCAGGAGTAGCCTGCAGTATTGCACTCTAAACCACTGTGCCACCACGGCTCTAATAAAAAGTAAGCAGCTGTTATCAGTATTTTAAATCAGTCTTTCAATTATTACATTTCAGAGTTACTTACTGAGTTAATAAACATAATAAAACCAAGCAGAATGATTGCAAAGTCGAATAATAAAAATGTAAACCATCAAAATGTAGTCTTTAAATTCTGCTGGTGCCAAAATGTACCAATAGTCCTTGACTTATGACTATAGTTGGGACCAGAATTTTTTATTGTTAAGCAAGGCAGTGGATAAGTGAGTCACACCTAATTTTATGATCTTTTCACCATGGTTGTTAAACAAATCACTTCAGTTGAGTGAACCATGTGATCATTAAGCAAATCTTGCTTTTCCTATTGACTTTGCTTGTCAGGATCTAGATTGGATTGGAAAGCCACAAAGGATAACTATATCACTGCAGGCTGCTATATCCATGTTAAATCCATGTCAGTTACTCTGCCCAAATTTTGACCACCTGATTATCAGGATGCTGTGATGGTTGTGTGAGGATGGTCATAAGTCACTTTTTCCAGTGCCGTTGTAACTTTGAATGGTTACTAAATTAATAGCTGTAAGTCAAGGACCACTGTATTTAAATCCTGTGAACAAGTTACATCTACAAGGGTTGGCAAATTCTTTTCGACCAACTATTTGATTTGTGCGTACGTGCATGTGGATTAGTATTGATAGTAGTAGATAGTAGATTACTAGTGATAGTAGTCATTTTACTTGCTTTAATTATTATTAAAACAAGCAAAAAAGTGGACAAAACTACAAAGAAAATCAAAGACAGTTGTAAACAAAGCAAAAGAATCAGAAATTTTCCCAGGCCAGCCTGTAAAATATAAAACTGTATTTGCTGATACACTTTGAGAAGTTACCTGAAAAAGATATGCACAAATTAGCAAAATAGTAGGCAATCCCATCAAGAAGGAATTAACATGTTGGCATTAACATTCAAAGTCCTTCACGGCTTGGGTCCAGGGTATTTGCGGGAGCGTCTCCTGCCAATATCAAATACCGATCACCCTGTGTGTGCGCACAGACGGGGACTCCTCGGGGTGCCGTCCGCAAGACAGTGTCGGTTGGCGGTGCCTTGGGGAAGGGCCTACTCTGTTGCAGCTCCCGCCTTGTGGAACCAACTACCTCTGGAGCTCCATTTGGCTCCTGATCTCCGCTCTTTCCACCGCAATTTGAAAACCTGGCTGTTTGAACAGACTGGGCTGGACTGACTTCTGGGGGGGGGGCATTTTTTAAATTAGTTTAAATTAATTTTAGTTATTGGGCTTGTTAAGTTTAATTCTTTTTTTAAATATTTATTGTTGTATTTTAATTGTGAGCCGCCTGAGTCCTTTCAGAGAGGGGGCAGCATACAAGTCCAATTAAATAAATAAATAAAATAAATAAATAAGAAGGAAAGCAAAGGAACTGGATATATATTCTGATCTTGATGGTTAGAATAATTAATTAGTAGAACGACTAAAGTTGTGGATGCTGCCGTCCTGGAGATTTTTAAAGAAGGGATTGGACAACCATTTGTTTGAAATGGTATAGGGTTGGGTTGGACTAGAAGTTCTCTAAGGTCTCTTCCAACTCTGTTAGTCAGTTTATTCTGATCCCTTTTCCCCACTGTATAGCTGCAGATCTGATGCTTTTGTCTAAACAAATATTTAAAACATTAATTCTGTTTTGTCAATCAGGAGCATAAAAGTGGACCACTTGTTGCTAGAACAAAGACAAGAGGTGCATATTTTAAAACTAGTTGCAATTCATTCATACCTGCTATCAGGGGTATCTACCAAGCAGACAAAATAATTAAGATGGGTGATGCAACAGTGACTCCAACCGCTGTCTGTTTTTTGTGTATTATCATCTGGCAGCACCATCTTGGCTTTTTTTAAACCAGACCTGTGGACATCCATCATTGCTGTACAAGTTATTTAAAGGCAACATACAAGAGAACCATTGGAGGACAGTTGTTGAATGTTAGAGTTGCAGATTTAAACCTGCACTGGACCAAAAATTTATGAAGATGGTTTTGGTCCCAATTGTTCTCTTGCAACCCAGCCTCGCTCATCAGATTGTTTCAATTGTGCCAGGTGCAGGTTTAAATCTGAAACCCCCAGTCCAAGTCTAATTGCCTTCAAGTTTTGTAAGAAAAAGAGATGACTGCTGTTTTAACCATACTGTCAAGCCCAAATATTCATATGCGTAACCCCAACACCTTTTAAAACCATGTTTGATGGGACAGCAAGTAAACTTGCATTTTTCCTGAACAGAGCATGGTCTTACATCGACAGGTATGGAGATGAATTCCATGACGATGCACAACTAGTCCAATTCCTTGGAGACAATTTGGAGGAGGAGGCATCCAATGATGAAGGTGCTCCTGAATTAAACATGGATGACTTCCTAAGAGAGCTCCAGTCACATTTTGAGGATTCTTCCCAAGAGGCAGAAGCAGAAACAAAAAGCATCAGGCAGAATGGGAGACCCCTCCAAGGAACTAGTGCTTGAGTTCAGACACCTGGCCACTAGTCTCAGGCATTGCTCTCAGAGGCTATTTGTGCACTATTTCCAAGAAAGCCTGAATGAGGAGTTGTTTAGGCTAGGTGGTTCTCCTTCCCATGGGAACATGAGCTGACCCTGCTGAGACCTGGAGGTAGAGATTGATGACACCAGGCAACGTTGATTTACTTCTATTGGTGAATGTGACTCTTGGGGGGGGTGTTTCTAATTTCCAATATTATGTGGTGTAATTCATGAAAATTGTTTTGGAAGATGGATTTTGCTCTTTTCTTTTTAAATGGATTTCATCACTTGGAAACCTGACACATACCTTCTTATGTACAATCACAGGCACATAGAAACACACACTCTTCATGTACGCAGTTCAAAATGTATACACTTGATCTATGCTATTCTGTATTCTCCAAGATTCATTGCATAAACTCTGGTGTGTTTGCAGCCAAAAAGCAAAACTGAAGCACTTGTGGGTCAGCCCAGTTAGTTCTATTTCATTTTACCATCACCCCAGTTTTATGTGTTATGTATGAAGGTTTGAAGTCATTAGTTTAGTTTGAACTGTTCTTGTAAAATGTTGGAAATGATTGGTTTAAAAAGTGCAGGAAAACCCTGCACTCTGATTGGCTGGCAACTGCGGCTGCTGGCTATAAGTAGCAGCCCAGCCAAATTGGGTCCGTTCTGAGCTGTAGTCACTAATAAACTAAGAGCTTGAAGCACTCCGCGTCTGTCTCTTCATGCAAACTTAACACTGGCGACGAAGGTGGGATTCCCCTGAAGAAGACGGCAACGCGGAACAGAAGGAGAGCTAGATGGCTGCACTGAACACCTCCCCAGCCCCGTTCGATCTGACGGCAGAAGACTGGGACTCGTATGCAAATCGTTTCCAAATGTATCTGGAGGGAAACGATCTTGCTGACATTTCCAAGAAGCGGAAGAGGGCGGTCTTTCTCATGCACTGTGGTCCAGCCATTTTCAAGATGGCGAAGGCATTGGTGGGAGCTGCAGACATGAAGGTAATGGATTGGCCTGATTTAGAAAAACTGTTAAGAGCCCATTACGTGCCACAAGTATTGTGCCTCATTAAGAGACACGAGTTTTACCATCGTGATCAAGGGGAAAGTGAAACGTAAACGACTTCATGGCAAGTTTAAGAGATATTGGGGGTGCATGTGAATTTAACAATTTAGAAGAGGCCATGCGCGATCGATTTGTTCTGGGCCTTAAAGACAAGGTGCTACAGAGCAAGTTATTACTGAAACCTAAGATCACGCTGAAGGAAGCAATAGAAGAGGCCTCTTCAGCAGAAGCTACCAAGTCCTCAGCAGCAGCCATGAAGAAAATCAACAAGGCCACAAGCCATCCTGATGTGGAAAAGTCCACAACAACTCATTGTGAGCAAATAGATTCTGAGTCAGACTGTAGTGAGGTGGAGGAAGGAATTTACAGACTCAGAATAGAGCAGAAAAAGAAAGACCTGGGAAGGAAGAGGCAAGATTTCTATTGCAGAGGTTGTGGGGAAGCCACCCTGCACTGAATGCAAGTTTTAGACACCATTTGCCTCCGTTGTGATAAAAGAGGACATCTAGCAAGAGTCTGCAAATCATCCAGAACTCCACCCAACAGAAGAAAGTTTGCTACAAGCAAAGACGAAGAATTCAGGCCCAACAATCTCAGTGAGAAAATGGGGCGCAGCACAGAAGCAAATGGGAAGAATGAAGCTCATCAAACAATAACTATTGTTATTGTTATTGGAAGGCCTTGCCAAATGGAAGTGGACTCAGGCTCCTATTTATCTATGGTGTCATGGGACACTATTCACAGGCTACTTCCCAACATTCAGAAGAAGCATTTCCAGAAGCAAGCACTGACTCTTAAAGACTACCAAGGGAACAAGATTCCAGTAGTTGGAACAAGGGAATTCATCGTGAAGTTCAAAGGCCACACCAAATGTTTGCCCCTGACCATCGTGGACAAGGACCGCCCAAGCTTGCTGGGACTTGAGTGGTTCAATCCACTAGGCATCGAGGTGACTGGCATCAATCACATGAGCAACACTGAGTGGGAAGAGGCCTTGAAGTCTGAGTTTCCAGAGGTCTTCAGCGACGGATTAGGCAAGTACTTGGGGACCCCCATCACATTTAACCTAGATCCCAAGGTACAACCAATCCGTTTAAAACCCAGAAGCGTCCCATTTGCCTTAAAGGAAAAATTGATGCATAATTAGATAAACTAATAGCCCAAGGGTTTTAGAGCCCACTGATCACTCCAGGTGGGAGACACCCATAGTCACACCAGTCAAGGCTGATGGGTCTGTGAGAATCTCGGAGACTACAAGGGGACATTGAACCATGCTACAACAGGCGCATATCCAGTTCCAGTAGTGCATCATTTATTACACTCTCTTGGAGGGGCACAGTTTTGCCAAGTTGGACCTGGCACAGGCATATCAACAATTAACAGTTGATGATGCCACTGCTGAAGCCCAAACCATTGTGACCCATAGAGGTGCCTTCAAATGCAAAAGATTGCAATTTGGAGTAAGCGTGGCACCAGGCATCTTCCAAAGCCTTATGGAAAGAATGTTACAAGGGTTGCGAGGGGTGGTGCCCTATTTTGATGATGTTTTAATTTCTGATGAAAATGACACTCAATTACACGAGAGACTCAGGAAGTCTTAACTAGATTCAAAAGCGGGGTTAAAAGTCAAAGAAGAAAAATGCACACTTAAAAGAGATAAAGTGGAATTCTTGGGTTACATGATTGATAAACATGGCATCCACCCCACAGAGGCAAAGGTTCAGGCAATCAAAGAAGCCCCCAGGCCAAAATGCAAAACAGATTTGCAAGCATTCTTGGGACTCATTAACTTCTATCATATGTTTCTACCTCAGAAGGCAACCATTGCAGACCCCATAGGTTGCTGGACAAGAGATCTGTTTGGGTCTGGGGGAGGAAGGAACAAGCTGCATTTAACAATATCAAGAGACTAATCACGTCTGATGCTGTGCTGATACAGTTCTCTGAGAACTTTCCTGTTGTTCTGACTTGTGATGCCTCCCTTTGGAGTGGGGGGGTTGAGCCACATGCTTCCCAGCGGAGGGAAGCTCCTATTGCATTTTACTCTGCACCTTGACTAAAGCAGAGAGGAACTACAGCCAACTGGACAAGGAAGCCTTGGCATTGTAGCAGCTGTCAAAAAATTCCATGAGTATTTATATGGGAGAACATTTACTGTTGTCACAGATCACAAACCTCTTTTAGGCATTGTGGCAGGGGACAAACCAACGCCACAATCCTGTCACCAAGAATGCTGAGATAGACTGAATTTCTTGCTGCTTATTCATACAAACTGATCCACAGACCTGGTAAAGACATTGGGCATGCAGATGCTTTGAGTCGCTGCCCTTCCTTCACACATTGAGGACCCTGTTCCTGAGACTCACACCTTTTTCTAGAAACTGTTGCCAAACTTCCAGTACATGCTGCTCAAATTGCCAGAGAGACTGCCAAAGACACTTTATTGGCTCCTGTCATAGGCTGGATTAAGAAAAGGTTGGCCACTTCAAGATCTACCTCAACTCCCAACCTTTTAAATCCAGGCAAACTGAATTATCTGTATTAAGAGGATGTATTTTGTGGGGTAACAGGGTGGTTATTCCTGCAAAACTACAAAAAGAGGTTTTGGAAATGTTACATGAGGGTCATCCGGCATTGTCAGAATGAAGGGATTGGCCAGGAGTTATGTATGGTGGCCAGGTATTGACAAAATGGTTGAAAACTGGGTTGCATCTTGTCCCAACTGTCAGGTAGTCAGGCCTGCTCCACCTCTCGCCCCCCACACAGGAATGGGAATGTCCTTGGGGGGCATGATCCAGGATTCACATTGATTTTGCTGGCCCTACCAGAGGGCACACTTTCCTTATTATAGTTGATGCATATTCCAAATGGCTGGAGGTTATCCCTATGGCATCCACCACAACTGATGCTGTCATCAAACAGCTTAAAAAGCTTTTTGTAACCCAGGTTTACCCTGATGTGCTTGTTTCTGACAATGGCCCTCAATTTACATCAACCTTTTGAATCCTATTTAGCACAACAGGGTATCAGACATGCCCTCCTGCCCCTGGGCACCCCTTGACTACTTGGCGGGCTGAACATGGTATGTTTTACCAAGGAGAAATTTCAGCAACTGTCTTGGGGACATCACTGAGAAAGTTGAAAAACTTCTTAGTGTTCAGCACATCACTCTAACCCATCCTAATAACTTATCCCCCAGCAGAGTTGTTGATGGTAGGAAACTTAGGTCTTCCCTTGACCGCCTTCATCCCACTTACGCACCCAATGCACCACTAGATTCCACTTCCAAAGTTCTCACATTTGTGGGTGGTGATTCTGTTTATGCTAAGAACCTTATGGGTGAACCTTTGTGATTCCTGCTGAGATAACTCAAATCACAGGCCCTCGTTTACAGGGTACAAACAGAGGATGGAGTCCTCTGGAGCAGGCACATTAACTTAGATCCAGGTTCTCAGGAATGACTTGTTCCTCTCTGCCGTTCCTCACCTGATGTCAATTCTAGGGGGGAAGGGAGGAGCAGGAGGATAATCAGCAAGCAAGAATCCATCCCATGTGTAACGAGCCATTACAGCATACAGGAATCATCCCAAAACCTGTCACAATGCCCAAAATCCATCCTTAGAAGTGGAAGATTGTACATCACTACCTGACTTGGGTGCTGGACATTGGGCTGGAGATGGGTTGGGAGGAGAGACCAGATTCTAACAATCAAACAGGGTCTTCTTTCACAGGAAGTCCCAGTAGGGAAATGTCAGCATGCACATTTCCTCTCTCACTGGGTGAGAATGTTAAAACTTCTGAACCACTAAGGTCTCAACGTACACGTAAGAGCCCCACCCATTTAAAAAAAGAATACATTAGATAGGTTGGGGTTTGGTATGGACTGAACCTCGTGGGAGGTATATGTATGTAGGTTTGAATGTCATTGGTTTAGTCTGAATTGTTCTGTAAATGTCAAATATGATTGGTTTGAAAAGTGCGCGGAAACCCTGCACTCTGATTGGCTGGCAACCGCGGCTGCTGGTTGATAGCAGTACGCAGCCTGCCAAATTGGGTCCGTTCTGAGCTGTAGTCACTAATAAACTAAGAGCTTGAAGCACTCCGCGTCTGTCTCTTCATGCAAACTTAACATTATGGAAATGAAAAAACCAACCTAGCAGCATGCAATAAAATTTCAGGGCCCTAGCAGGTATTTGAAATCAAGTTTCCCCAGAACACCTGCTTATCCATTTTCACCTCATTTTTCTGTGCCACTGGTTTAGCAGTTGCCTATTAAAACACTGCTGTGTTGTGGTTGAAAGAAGGAAACCTATGCACATTGTTATTCTGTCATGAATAAACTGCTAAGACTGCTGACAACGCTTTGCTCAACAGAGATAGTTTTTTCAAAGTTCATGAGCTACAGTGTCCAAAAGTCTTACTAACACATAGCACCCCCTAGCACATACAGCAAACATAACCAGGTGACAAAGTTAGCTGTGTCTCATTTATTATCATTTATTAAAGCATGATGTTTAGTCCTATCAAGTCTCCCTGAATTATGCCAAAAGGGACTTACACAGATTGTCAATACTTTTTCAGGAATGTCACCCCAAATATGGTTAAACTTGCTTAAATTTTTTTGAGGGGACATATAGTATGTGAAAAAGTAACTAACTAGAGTCGGTCACATTTAATCTCTCCATAAAAATATGTTGTTTAATGCCTGCTGTAGCTAGCAATCACACTTTTTATACATTTTTTAACTAGGGCGGTCCCGCCGAGCTTGTATGGACCTTTTGAACAAGTATTTGTACTTTCCTTGGCTTGGAACTGTATAAATTGTTCATAGAAAATCTGTAAAATCTTGTAAAGGCTGGGAAAAGCAGTTAAGCCAGCTGTAGTCTTGGCTTTTGGTCAGTGTAATTTTAATGCCAGGTTTGGGGCTGCCCAAGAAATAATTTGAGCCACTATGTTCTAATTATGAAAATTCAGTAACACTTGAAGGCCACAAAGAAAGAAGTAGGACTGGTTTTACTTTTCATGTGTATCTCAAAATAGGAAAGGAAAAAATCCCTTATGTAGTGAAATAATAACAGCTTTGAGACAGGAAAATCCAGGCTGTTTGTCTTGGGCTAAGCTGCCACTGTCACGCTATCATGACTTAGATAGGACTTGGAACTGATCAGATATTAAAAATAATTCAAGACTAGCCCAGGATTGGTTTCACAGGATTTGGAGAGGGCTTATTAAACTTATCTGCATGTAGTATATGAGTTGTACATAATGTTGCAGAGATGATAGAAACTTGTGGAACCATTTATAAAATGACTACAGATAGAAAGCATGCCCAGATTCATTCTTATATCCAAAGACTGGAATGTTTTGGAAACTACCTCCTCCTCCTCCTTCCTCATTCCTCAATTGCATTTGACATATGTCAGACAGCCATTAGCAGCACATAGGATAAAGCTTTACATTGGCTTCCTCACTTCATTAAGGCAAGCTGGATGTGGCCCAAGGTGTATGATTACCAAGTGATGGAGATTGAGAAGAAGTTTGCCTCCATTTCAGGCTGCTTTACTTGGCTAAAGGTTTCCTTGTCCTGGTATTTCAAATACCTCTTCTCTTCTCTTCTCTTCTCTTCTCTTCTCTTCTCTTCTCTTCTCTTCTCTTCTCTCTCCTCCCCTCTCCCCTTTCCCTCTTTCAAACATAGAAGCATAGAAAACTGACGTCAGAAAAAGACATACCTTATGTACCTTATGATTTTTGACTCTTGACGAATGTATCTTTTCTTTTATGTACACTGACAGCATTTGCACCAAGACAAATTCCTTGTGTGTCCAATCACATTTGGCCTATAAAGAATTCTATTCCATTCTATATTGGCCCATCAAGTCTTTGTTCTTTTATTTCCTTTTTAATTTATTTATTATTTGTATTTTATTTTTTAACCTTCTGTTAGATGCTGTACATTTGTTTATTCCTTTCCATCCCCTTTCTTTTTCAGTATGCTGGGCTGTTTTCTACCACAGTGTATGCATCTGTATGTGTTATAGTTTGTCCCCTGTACCTTTTGCATCATAAGCTAAATTCTACTTCCTTTCCTCCTTTTAAAGAGAAAGATGAGAAAACAAGCAGGGAAATTTAATTGAGGTCTTAATGACAGGTTTAAATCAACACAAAATTCATTTAATAGTTCTTCGTTCTTTTGATTTTCAATGACTGTGTGAAGAGTTATGGATGGGTGATTTTTCCCCTTCTTTAAAATTAATCCACACATCTGGTTCTGCATTTGCTTATCTCTTGGCACTTTTGCTTCCCATCTATAAATCTACAAAAGAAACAGCAAATTTGAGAAATGTAGCATTTGATAGATGTCACCAAGGTGATGAAGGGAGCAGAAGAAAGGAAGAAAGTAATAACAATGCCAACTACTGAACCTCTCTGGTGGTTGAATTTTTTTTCTCCATCTGATTGGTAAGCTTGACTTCATCAAATGGATAGCCTCCTAAAGAGATATTCACCAGTTACCAGAGGTTGCCCAATCCTCCACTAGTACTGTTGCATTATTAACAGCCTGAAATAAAACTATTTAGTCCATGCTTCTGTTCAAAGATGTGGAGTGGAAGCTGTAAAAGTGGCACATGGAACACACAGCT
Organism: Naja naja; assembly: GCA_009733165.1. NCBI lineage: Eukaryota > Metazoa > Chordata > Lepidosauria > Squamata > Elapidae > Naja > Naja naja. The sequence goes on from CM019155.1 coordinate 21,974,342, forward strand.
CCTCAATTCTGGATTTCCAGTTCACTTTTTCCTGCATCCAAGTTCTAATTGTTTTGTTTCATCCCACTAGCCACATTATGATGGGATGTACAATAATCATGTTAAGATAATGCACTTATTACACCAACTAAATCTTTAGCATGCAAGTAAATGATTATAAATCTAGAGTAGAGTGGAGTGGAGTGGAGTCGACAGAGTCGAGTGGAGTGTAGTACAGCCGAGGGGAGGGAGGAGGTTGAAGAGAGAGGAGAGGAGGGAAGAGGGGAGGAGAGAGGACAGAAGGGGATGGGAAAGGAAAGGAGGCAAGGGATGGAGATAGGAGAAGATGGGACAGGAGAAGAGTGGAGGAGAAGGGAGGGGAGAAGAAGGCATAGTCAAGTCAAGTGTAACTCATTATAATGAAAAGCCAGCTGGATCCTTATGTACTCAAAGGTATAATTGTCTATAAAGATGATGCTAGAGGGCAGTGCTTTATTCTGCCAATTTCTCATTTGTGTTTTTTCTAATCAAAAGAATAGGAAAAATAATGTCAGGAATCACAGAGAATTTGCTTCTGAACAGAGCAGAATAACCCTGTTGGAAGGGATCTTGTAGGTCATCTAGTCCACCTCATCCCAACCCTGCACAAGAGGACACCCTGCATGGTTTCTGACAGATGGCAGTCCAGTCTCTTCTTGAAATCAATGAAGCAGCAATGAAGCTCTCACAACTTCTGCAGGCAACTTCTGTTCCATTGGTTGATTACTCTCGTGAAATACAATACTTCTAATACAAGTCAGTTACAGGTTCAGTCTGTTGAGATGCCCTCCACATGGCTACATTTGACATTTGTCATCCACCCCAGTCACATAGGTTGCAAGCAGTTTTGGAAGGTGTCCAATGTAAATGATTTGTGTTGCTTTTGAAAATTCTGAACAATTTAAATTGCTAAAAGTTAGGTGGCAGTGCACAACAATGAGAGCTACTATTGGCAGTGGCCTCTCCATTTATGGGGCTCTGTTCCAACAAGGCTTCAACACCTTCCCTCCATCAAATGCTTTTTCCTTTAGCGGGCTTTGAAACCTTATGGGTTGGTGACTGCCTAATCAATAAACCATCTTAAAAAACCCTCCTGGTTGCTTGTTGATGTATATATTATGGAAATATAAATAAATATTTTATTTTGTAAAAACAATTTTGAGATTGGACATAAAACTAACAAATGTACTCTTGATCCAGGAATAGAAAGGAATCCCATGAAAGCTAATTATAAGCAGGTGAATATGCATATATTGCAAAAGCTCCAGACCTAACCTGATCCGAGGCTAGAGAAAATGGAAAAAGGGATTAAACTTTTTCCTATTTTTCCCAACAAATTCCCCTTCTCTGCAGGAATCCAGAGGTCCTTTAGAGGGCAGTAGGTGCAAAACACTTAGATGTGTGGTGGCACATCAAACATTCAATTCAAAGTGTCTTGAATTTTGCAGTTCAGGTGCAAGAGTCTTTGATGGAATTTGATCTAAGTAGAAGGGTGGAATATTTGACTTACAACCATTCATTTATGCTCCTATTCAAAGTTACAAAGGCACTGAAAGAAAAGACTTATGACTGGTCCTTGGACTTATGACCATCACTGCATCCCCACAGTAATAGGATCGATATTTGGGTACTTGCCAACTGTCATATATTTATGATAGTTATGGCTTCCTGGAGTCATGTGATTATGAGTTATGATCTTCCCAAATGGCTTCCGACAAGCATTCTCAGTCGGGAAAGCTGGATTCACCTAATGACCACTTAATTCACTTAACAACCACAGGGATTCATTTAACAAACAGGGCAAAAAAGTAATAAAATTGGGCATGACTCACTTAACAATGGAAATTCTGGTCCCCATTGTAGTTATTGTTAGATTTGCATGAAGAGTCAGGCGCGGAGTGCTTCAGTGAAGAGTTTATTAGTGACTACAGCTCATAACAGACCCGACTTGGCTGGTCTGTGGCTGCTACTTTAGCCAGCAGCGCGGTTGCCAGCCAATCAGAGTGCAGGTTTTCCGCACTTTTAAACCAATCATTTCTGACATTTTACAAGAACAGTTCAAACTTAACCAATGACATTCAAACCTGCATACATAACAGTTATAAATCAAGGATTACCCATAATCTGCCCATGTTGTTTTAAACTTGTTTTTTAACCACATGCTCAATCTTACATCTGTTTTGAGCCTCTTTATTGAAATCCAACAGAACTGAAGGGCACCATATTGGAGGAGACTGATCACTTTCTTAACCAAACTTGCAGAACTAAGAAACCATGTGATTTCTCTGTGCCCTTCCAAAATTGCTGCCATATTAAGTACAAAGTGTATGTTTTCTCCTCTGAGTCAGTGTTGACTTCTGGCAACTGGCTGAATAAGTCCCTGCAGTTTTCTTAGCAAAGTTTTCAGAAGTGGTTTGCCACTGTCTTAGGGTTGAGAGACAGAGTAACTATCCCAAGGTCACCCAGTTGACTTCCAGCATTTAAATGCATCCCTGTTTTTTTGCGGTGGCCTCTTTTTAGACAGTAACTGATTTTCCAAAACTATGTTTGCCTTGGCCCTATAGTATGTAGGGCACGAAAGAGGCTGGTGGCCTTTTTTTCCTCCTGGCCCACACAAGACTGCTTTCATCTCATCCTAGCCCATGTACAAGACAGGGAAATCATCCTTAGTTATGCTAACATGACAGGAGCATTGTCTCCTTAGCCCATTAGTGTCCAAGAGCAGCCATAAAGTCTGTCTACTCTGACTTGCTTTATCTCCCAACACCTTGGAGGGAAGTCAGATGGCACCTGAATCTAGTTGGTAGAAGTAAGACAGAGACCAGCAAAGGGTCAGCAAATTCCATGTGGTATAGTTGTTTATGGCTTAGATGGGTGGGAATATTGTTTGCTAGATTTACATTTGGCTGATCTGCCAGAAGTACAAGAAGGCTGCAATTACACATCTTTCTGCTATTTTTTCCCCCTGCAAACACCATCCTGTAAGACAGGGGTCCCCAAACTTGGCAACTTTAAGACTTGTGGACTTCAGGGGCTGGCTGGAGAATTCTGAGACCTGAAGTCCACAAGTCTTAAAGTTGCCAAGTTTGGAGACCTCTGCTGTAAGAGAACAACTGGACCCAAGTCATGTTTTGCTTCTGTGACTAAGGCCGGACTTCAATCCTTCTGTGATACTGGCACTACAGAGGGACCAACAGGAATCAGAGTGATGAAAACAGCATCAGGATGTCACAAGGCAAGTCACATCCCTTTAATACCTGCATCACAACATCTTGCACAGACCCCAGGAGTATAACAGAATATAACAGAATAATGGAAGATGTTATGTATGTAGGTTTGAATGTCATTGGTTTAGTTTGAATTGTTCTTGTAAAATGTTAAATAGGATTGGTTTAAAAAGTACGGGAAAACCCTGCACTCTGATTGGCTGGCAACTACGGCTGCTGGCTATAAGTATTTTATTTATTATTTATTATTTGCACTTGTATGCCGCCCCATCTCCTCAAGACTGGAGGCGGCTCTAATTAAATATAATACAATAAATACTTAAAAAACTATTAAATTTAAATACAAGTCCAAATATAATAAACTAAAACCATTAAAACAATCCCAACCCGAGGGGGTCACAGCCAGGACTGATCAAACAACCAAGTTTTTAGCTCACGTGGTGAAGGTCTCTGCGGAGGTCAGAGAAGGCCAGGGCTCCAAAGGCAGTTGGTTCCAGAGAAATGAGGGGCATAACAGAAAAGGCTTCGTCGTCGGGGAATCTGTCGGCACTAGGTAAGCCGATGGAATCCCGAGTCCTTGCCTATG